>MU280783.1:0-350280 GCA_022385605.1 Xylariaceae sp. FL0594
CCCCCCCCCCCCCCCCCCCCCCCCCCCCCCCCCCCCCCCCCCCCCCCCCCCGCCCGCCCCCCCCCCCCCCCCCCCCCCCCCCCCCCCCCGCAATTGAGTTGAATAACTGTAGCGCGATGCGATACTGCGGGTCACAGGAGTCCCGAGTGATGTCGAATGGAGTCGCTCGAGTTTGGGGTCATGCTTGTAACACGACCCCATATATCTTATCATGCTGTGACGGAGTTCCTGCGGCCGAAATGAAACCAACGGGTTATCGAGCTGCTTCTCGAATCCCCCGTGCGATCTTTACTCAGTCTCCGTGTAGAGAAACTGCGTTTCGTAGTGGAAGCGTCTGAGTTGATGGGGGCCCTGGCTGTCTTCGTTTCCATCTGATCAAGTTCTTGAACGGTACTTTCGGTCGCCCCTGCAGCCGGACGAGAAAGGTGCACTGGTGGCACAGGTATATTGGCCCTGTTAACACTTGGGCGTTGCTCGGATTCCCAGGGTTGTTGGGGCCTTGATTTTGAGAGCCGCCGTCCCCTAGATGGAGGCCTCTGCTGTTGGGCTTGCGACGCAGATCCGTTCGTGATAGAGGGGCTCGTGGTATCGACAGGCCGTTCCCCCCTCCCGCTCAATGAAAACCTGCGTGGGCGTGTTATAGAGGCGCTTAAGTCGAATGGTAGCCCTCCAAAACGACGTGGGTCCGTAAGTGTCTCACCACCACCGGCTGACGACGGCGGCGGTGTTGACTCGGCAGAGGTTGGAGCTGTAGAAATGGCCATGCCGATCGATGCGATCGACGAGGCCGACGAGGAAGTGGCTGGATTGAAGTAGACCTGGCTGGCAGGCTTCTGGTTCGATGATCCAGTTTTGTCGACGGTATGGGCTCGATGACCTGCCGCAGGTCGAGGTGCAGAGAAGTATGTGCTCTTCGCCGGAGGGGGGTAATGCCGGTCATTAGCGTTGGAAGGTTTGATCGTATTGTTGTGGGCATTATTGCTCGCATCAGAGGCCCGTCGTGAATGAGCAGCCGGATGAAGCCGGTGCGGACCTTCGCGTGTGATCGAGCTGCTGCGCGAAGATGAACCCTGCTTCTCGAGTTCATAGGCAGCATCCACCATAGCCCGATTCCTTACTCCGCCCTCGTCTTCGGAGCTGGTTAGGGTCGTGTTTTCCACGCCCCTGACAGAGGCAACACCAACGGCATAACCCATATCAGTGCTACCACCGGCGCCGCCGTTCACGATAGTGGTCGTTGAGGTGTCAGACACCCGTCGCGCACGAGCTGGGTGAAGACGATGCACACCTTGCAAAGTGGAAGAGTTATCACGTGAAGGTGGTGGTGTAGCCTCAGTATTGTAGGAAATACCCCTGGAAACATGATTCCTGCTTTCCGCTACGCCTTTAGAAGAACCGGGGTTCTGTTGGTTCCTCCTTGAACCGATTCCGGCCCCGACTCCGACCCCGATACCGCCACCGCCCCTGACATTGCCATTGACGACCGCAGGCACTCCTGCTCTGCTATTAGCCACACGAAGGAGGCCTCCCGGATATGTTTCTAATTACCTCTACTTGACGATGGTGTTGTACGGCCAGATGAGAATGTCGGAGTTGCGGTCCCGGATGTGCCGATGACGAAGGGCGCCGCTACTTCTTTACCCTTACCCTTATAGTTGCCCTCCGCCGCCTCTGGCGTGGAAGCCATTCTCTCACGCCATGAACTTGGTATACTATTGTAGCTGTAGTTCTTGGGTAAGGGGACAACAGGGGTGGCATAAACAGAAGGGTATGAGACATTCGCTAGAGAACTTCCTCCAATGCGAGGAAGCCCACCGCTACTGTGGGCACTTGCTGCCATGGCACTCCGTCGTCGGTTCTGCTCCCTGATCTTGGATATGTCCTCCTGCTTCCAGTGTGCGGGAGCAGTGGCTAGGGCGTCGGCTGCCGCGTGCGTCGGCACATGCTTATATGGCAGCTTGGCAGACTCCTCTTTCACCCTCTCGGCTTGTTTGGCAGTGTGCTCCTTGGCCTGCTCCCGCCCACGCTTGATGATGGAGAAGACGGACATGGTGTGGTTCAAGGGCTCAGTAGACTGTCGTGGAGGTCAACCCGACGGGTGCCGGCTTTGCTTCGCCTGCACGGGCAGCAGCGTGAGACGATGAAGGAAACCGCGAGGGTGTCTGGATGTAGCTGTAGAGCAGAGAGAACTGGGGATGAGCAAGTGCAGATGTGGTGTTTCGCGGGGGGCACGTGGAAAGTTATCAAATGCAACACAACGTGCAATGTGATGGTAGTGGCACAGAGAAAAGGTTGTAAGACGTCGGAAAATGAAGGTCATAAAAATAAGAGATAACCATGTGGTGTAAAGGCTTGTTTGTAGTATGTGATAGACGGCACAAAACTCTACTAGTGTCTGTTCATGAGTTGTTTGCTCCGTGAGGATTGTGTGGTGTCTACTAGACAAGCGAGAGATGCAAACTCAGGGGATACGGGATACAGCCACTCTTATGTAGCGTACGTGTAAGCTCTTGCTGACAACATGGTTGTGAGGCTAGAGCCTAGATCATGGAAGCCTGGAAGCTGGGAAGCTGGCGCAACGGAGGCATCCACTAGCACACGGGCTGGCGGACAACTACACAGGTACTCTTTCCTCGCTGGGAGGTAACGAACAGCCAGCTTTACTGATCGGTATTCTAGGCGACAATGTGCGGCTGAAGAGATTTTCGCGAGTCGATAGTCGATAGGCAGGGTATATTCCATCAGTAACGACGATACTGTACAATGTTGAGGGAGAGAAAGAAGAAGTTGAGTTGGCCAAGGGACAAGTTAGAGAGAGAAACAGCCACGGCCTCTGCCTAACCTTAGATACTTTGTAGGCGCTCAGGTCCAAAAGAGAGATTGATCTAACCTACCTAAGCTACGCTAAGTTGTCTGGTGAAGTTACAGCAGTACATAAACTCTGTGGAGGAGGTACCTTGGTGATAAGAGGAGATGGCAATATTTCCTGCTTTTCTTTTCCCCCCATATTTTCTCGAGCCCTTCTGCGATCTCACTGGAGGAACAGTTAAACTAGAAATATCTCGATCCTTAGAGCATGCAATCAAGAGATTAAGGCGCGCCACCAAACGGCTGATATCCCATAGAGATTGTGGCCAACTACCTGTCTAGATAGATATCTCTTATGTGGTACTAAACCTTGTGCAAATTACGGCTATTCCACGGCTTTGCGGGATCTAGTTTTCGCCTAGTCTAGTACGGTCTAGGTAGGTGGGGATGTTCCAGCTCCCGTACCTTATACTACCTCCACCTGCTGGAACCCCCACAGGAATCTGGTTAGAGGTAGGAGGATCGACAGGTAGGGTAGGAATAATAAGCACCTTCCACCTCGTATTCTTTGCTCTCTTGTTCTCGTCGACTTGACACGTTGTGGTTGTGTCGTTGATCCCAATGTTAGTCCGCACAGTCAAGTTGCCCAATGTTAGTCCGCACAAGTCAAGTTGCCGGATGCCAAGTCTACATAGTCTTCCACGCTACTCACACGACGGGTACATTCATCTCACTGCTTTTATCCATTGAAATTGCAGTTTCCAATGAGTTTCTTGCTGTCAGATTGTTGGGTTGGGGTCCTAGGCAAGGCGACGAGCGAAGGACGAGACTCCGGTCTATACAACAGCATATGTAGGACATGAGATTCCTTCTTGTCCTAGATATATGGGTGCTCACTGCTGTTTCCTTGTCGACAATGATAGGGCCATCTCACTTCAGCTCAGGCTGACATTGGAGGACTCTTTGCCTTTGTCAGGTCATAAATCTATTTGAACATCCGAGAACCGGTGAAATGTCGAGTTGTGCCCAATAGACATTGTCGGCATACCCCAACGCAAGGGAGGTGTTGAGGGCTGACATACATCGAGCCCACCCACGCGAATCATCTGAAACAGGTGCACATGTCTACGATAATATTCGCCCCCCCCCCCCCCCTCTTTCTCCATTCCAGCGAAGTTTTAACCTCGCGCAGGGCGGCGAGGCGTCCCAGAGTGGCGGGTAAGGCACCTGCTATGTAGATAACTAGTTCATACCTCATCTGTGACACTGGCACGGCAAGCGATGGATCTCAGTGCAGGGTAGAAATCACCAGCCAGACATCCACCCGACCTGTAGCTACTTACATATGGGAGTTTTACCACGAGCCTGGTGAGTCCGAACATTCTCCCCAGTCGCTCCTACATCCCTATAATTAGCAACAAACGACTACCCACGAGCCATCACAACCGCCCCATCACGACCGGTAGTCCTCTACCTTTAAGAGCATCCAACGGTGTGATCCAAGTCTCCCCAATGGTTTGGGATTGCAAATATTCTCAACGGGACGATGAGCACGGTGCCTTTGTCTGCATGTTTGCCCTATACTATAGTGGTAACAGTATTCACTGCCTGTAATCACGTCAGATCTGCTGCTGGTGCAACGTGTCAAGGTCGGAAATAAAATAAGAAATTTCTCGAATCTCGGGTGTATGATAGTAGCATCGTACTGTTCAGGTCGCATTATCCTACCCACCACAGATAACGTGGGATCAGAAGACCACCAGTTCCGATCTTGGATTGACTTGAATCGGTCCCCTAATATGCAACCAGTAAATGATTCATGCCGCATGCGAGATGGTCTCGGCTCTACTGAAGATAAAGGGTGGTGTTTCTGTAGACTAGAGGCTGAAGGCTACGGGAACCGGTCTAGGCAGGTGGTCAGCAACAGGACCCAAGCACAATAATAATGCAACAAAGCACGGTACGGGATTTAACCTTGGACCCCCCTAGGTTTCTTTACCTACCTTTCAGCATAGAAGAAGAATACAAGAAGCGTCACGCCGGTTGTTGTTACCTTCGTCCCATAGAAAGTGGGTGGCAAGTCGGCTGAAAGTACACGATCCGTGAAAGTATAGAAGATGGTTTCGATGAACAGAGCAGGTTGAAAGTAGCAGTCAACACGGCCGCCGTTCGTTGGAACCAGAGAGGATAAAGCAAGGGAAGAATCAAGATACAAAGTATAGCGTCATGAACCCCCGGCGCTCGTGGTCGTCATCATGAGGCTTTTATCGTTGGCCAAGACGTCTTCAAATGGAACATATTGTGCCTTCGTACCTACTCACTCTGCTTTTCTTCAACTTTAGGATAGGAGGAAGGATAGTTCCCGGGCTCTTATATAGTCCATGATCTACCGTATAGGTCAGTTTGTGTATAAGCGTGCTCCCAAGATGCACATCTATAATCATCGATCCAGCCCACTTCTGTATAAGGATGATTCGAATAATCCACCGGCTGTATCATGTCATGGTGCTGCCAGCTTTGGCATTCTGTTATATACAAAGTGCGTTTGATTTACTGCCCTTTAGATTTTGAGGCTCTGATAGGGGGAAGTTAGGAGAGGGGTGAAGAGATATTTTGCTAGGAGAGAATCACGCGTTTAGTCCCAGCTTTCTCTGCTATTCTATTTATCGGGACCTCTTGGTTCTTTTACCAAGGTGATGGTGGCATTCTCGGTGTAGTGATATCGGTGGTACATGCAACGAGCACTTCTGCGTCTTAATCTAGTTATATAAGCTCCATGTTGCCCAAGGTGCTATATGGCTGAGATGTGTATACAATACAGGTATTCGGAAGTGATGATTTGTAAAGCGCATAAAGCTACCGCAGCGGTAACAGTCCGGGTAAGTAAGTATATAGAAGCCTCGCGTTGTTGCGACGAGTGTTCGGTACATACTTAGCTAAGGGTACTGATTGTCAAGTACACCAGGGAGCCGTGAGCGCCCCCTTTACCGTGCCATCCCGTCTGAAAACACTTTCCGCCCGAGGAGAAAGGCCACCTGGGTAGTGTGTCGGGCCCAAAGGCCACCGCGACTCCTGGAAAACCGCGCCTCAAATGTACGTTCTCGCACTCCGAACCTCGGGGTTCTTTAGGCTTTTATACGCACGAATAACAAGAGGGCAATTCGACGCTCGCTACATCTCACTCTCTAGAAGCTGTCGCGACTCTCGGCCCCCCTTTCGTGAGGTCTGATCCAGCCTACAACGATACCAATGCCGTGTTGCACATTTCCAGTGGAACCAAGGGGAAGACCGTCAAGTTGCTGTGGTGATGAACTTAATTGCATGATACCGCCGGTTGCCATAACCACGACACGTCCAAGACGAGGATGGCCACTCGTGCCTTTCCTATAGGGAGCATATACGAACGAATTCTGTTCCTAACAATAATCCAGGTGCTCGCTCGCCTGTAAGAGCTGACTAAAACTACATATTTGCAACAAATTGTGGTCATTTTCAGACGTCTCTGTCCAGTAGCTTTGATAAATGATAAATCACACACGTTCAATCCTCATAGTCTCTAGACTAATATGGTTATTCTCCCTGTGCTCTACCACCGTGTCCTCCGCGCGCAGTTTCCTGACGCTGCTGTGGTCGGGGTGGGAACCGGCATAATAGACGTCGACACCGCTCCGTAGCTGGCTCTTGTTGCCTCCTCTCGAAGACGTTAATAAGGTCCGGGTATTCTGCGCGATGTGCCTGACGAGAAGCGGGAAGACGGGGAAGCAGGCGACTAGGACGACTGTGGTGTACTCGATTTCCCTTGTTCATGTCGGGCTTTTGTTAGTAACCTAGGTTAAGTGGTCTACCTGAAAAGCCGATATGGTCTTCTTCTTCTTCTTCTTCTCTGGATCGTAATACTCACGACCAATACCCAAACGGCTCAACCTCGTAGGTAAGATCCTTGCCGTGGGAAAACCGAAGCGTGTACAGGAGACGAATTACACTGGCTATGCAAGCGCTGAGCATCGGCATGTCAGTTATGATTAGACTACTATCCATTCATTTTGAGCGAGAAAAAAAACAGTACACCAACTAAGTTAAGCTGAAAAGAGAACTCACAAGCCTCCCACTGCAAAGATGGCCGCGGCTTTGATCCTGGACTTCCTAGCTACCTGCAGGTGATGGATGGCAGACAAGGGCAGCAAAGGATGGTGACGTCAGACAGGATGTTGATAGCACTGGAGCCGATCAGGGCAGCGCTCTGGTCGATGCACCGGCCGGAAACGGTCGGGTTCCAGATCTTCTCGCGCGGGATGCAGGCGAGGATGAAGGACAGCATCGCGCTGCCGTAGAAGAGCAGGTTCGCCCACATGAGAGACCTCACCAGGCGATGGCTTATGCTCCTGGGCTTGTGCTGCAGGAAGATGGACTCGATCTGGCGCAGGACGACGAACTTGGCGGCGAACATCATGGGAGAGTAGAGGATCTCTACATAGTTGACGTACTAGATTAATGTTTTGAATTAGCGATCCGGACGCTTTATGAACGTTCGACGCCTCAAATTATATCCGGTCTGAGACTATATAGCATGGCATGACAAACCTTGATAAGCATAGAGAAACGAGCCAGAGTCACGTTCCACTGATGCTCTCCTTGTCCATACATTCCCGTCCTGATGGTCAAAGTGACATATGCCGCAAACATGGCCTGAAGGGTTTCAGCTGTGCATTTTCTTTAGCATGTTTGAAAAGGAACACCAATACCAATGACAGTAGGAGGACGCCTGCGGAATGTTAGCACTACTTCTTGCAATTCTTCAGTTGGATTTCGCACCGCGGTCAACTTACAGTCATCGAGACCAAATCTTTTCATGACTTTCGCTCGAGTATAGGTACGAGCAGCTATGGCGAGTGTAGCCGTAGTGATCGCCGCAATAGCTACCGCGACGTGGACATAATGGACTGAGGGCGCATTGACGAAGTTGGGAACAACGCCATCAGGAGGTAGGAGCGCCCCGGTGTGATACGGATCCACTTCCATACTTAGTGATCGACTGACCGCGACGGGAGATCACAGAAAATCAAGAGAAGCAGCCGAGGGAGAGTGAATGTTGAGATTATTTGGTGAGCGACTCCAAGAGTAGGGAAAGCTGGCCGCTCAGTAAGGTTGGTTAGAAAATACCGGGGGATAGAAAACATCCACCATACCAGGCACAGGAACATAGAAAAAAGACGAAAGATGACCAAGATAAGGTGTTAGATACATGTCCAAGGTCTGCTCGCGATCTCGTTACGGCACAGTCCAAGGAAGACGAGAGTAGCGGCCTGACGATGATAAGAAGACTCTGCGTGCGTGCAATGCACCCCTGAATCCTACAGGTGACGAATGGAAGCCATTCTATGCGAAGCTGTCAGGCCCTATTCGCATCACCGACTGGGATGTATCGGTCCCGTGAACAGTTGCAGCTGGCACAGGGGCGCTTCAGTCCTCTTCACTTATTCCCTTCAAAAGTTGGATCTCAATCGCTCCCGGCCGGCATCCCCCCCGGCCTCCGAATGTCCATGTGTAAATGTAGCTCAATACAACAACATGGCGTGCCTGTTCACTGGAAAAGGAGTACCAGATCCTACCTTATGACCTGGAGAAAACAACCAGCTACGAAATAGGCGAGCGGTAAGCTACTTTGTAGTCCCCCTGTCCTGCATGTTGAAAGCTGAGCGTGTGACGGCTAACCGATGTGGCGTGGGAATGATACCCTATCCGAAATGGGATGATGGGAGTCAACCATAAGTTTGAATCTGCTGAGTACTTACTGATTTGCGCCAGCTAGTCTAATGCACTGGCGGCCTCGGTAAGATCCGTTAGCCTTCCAAGATACTGCAGTGATTACCATGTCGATGGAATGTGTACAATAGGTGGGTTAGTCAAGGCGAAAAGATCCAAGACCTGGTTTTTGCCCTACTAAGTACTTACTCGTGTATCATATGCACAGATATCTCAGCTACACCTGTCCCGCACAGTTACATTGCATGTTGGTGGAGTGATTTCCAGGGCCAATGGCCAATACCCAGTAGATATGAACGGATTGTCGGGTTGAATTGCCGACAAGAGTAGCAGACAGAATCAGGAGTTATATACATGGTCAGGGGTAGTGGTGTAGACCCACTGCTATAAAAAGGCCATGCAGCTCATCTCCAGCTCTTCACCCCAGATAACCAGGGGTGGCTGATATGAGTGCACTGGAAATTCTCCGAGTGACCGGCGGGGAGGTTTAAGGGTAGAGAGCGATAGAGCAATGTCAATTAACTACTAAGTATTGTGCAGTTAGATAAAAACGCCTGAGGGCGACGTCACGTAAACTGGGCAACTTGACTTTCATGTGTGAGGTGAGATTCAGGACAGAAAAGCTTCGTTTAAATTGCAGCTCTGGCATCCCTGTTCTATATCAGCCACAACAACAGATCACACCCGTGACTAGCAGCCAAACAATATTGCCCTAGGCAGATATTGAGCTTAAACCTAGTACACATAAGAACCATTCGCATGAGGCCGTAAGTTTCCGACCATTGCTGCATGCGGGCGAGCGGCGGAGCAGTATGTAGATGGGAAAAATATACCCGAGTTCCTCCGCCTTTACAAAAGCAAGATTTGGAGCTGGCAGTTCGCAGTGATGGGGGACATATCTGTGCATCCTTCAAAACGGTGGCACATGCAGACATATATGTCCTGGCCATATCAAGTACTTCATCTGGGGGACCGGGGTTGTAAGCGACGTTGCCAGGATTGACGATTGAAAGAAAGAACTTAGGTTCAGAGAGAGTTCCACTGCAGATGAAAACGACTCCGAGGGGGTTGTGCGTTATCCTCATGTTGAAAATCACACTCAAAAATCTGCCTATTTGTAGGCATTGCAGAAGTGATGGTCACCCTATATTCATGCGCTCATTTGCGCAGAGACCTCTGGTATCAACTCTAGCAAGGGGATAACGCGTAGCTGTCAACCCCAAGTTTTGGAAAATCAACAGTCAAATCAAACTGATACGCAGCAGAAAGACACAACTTTCTGCTCTTGAGCAGAACCAGCCTAGGTTAGTGACTCTCTGTTCAGTCTCGGAATTAACTGCGTCTGCCCTTTTCTTAACATGCTAGAAATCCCGAGATCCCAGTTCTGCACCTGCTGAGGGTGTCTCACTCTCCGAAATATTTTCTTGCTTGAAGTCTGATGAGCGTTATGAGCTCCATGTCGGTCTTGCTAGCATTGCTCACGAGACAAGATATGGCGCCCAGGGTAGTAGAGTGGATATAGTTCCGGAAGGGCGGCTGCTATGCCATAGTGACCCAGGAGAAGCGATTGTAGCTTCATCATAACTTACTTCCAACCTACGAGCCTCTCTATAATTATATCTGGCTGTATTACCCCTGCCGTGGCCTTCAAGAGGACATAGGTTCTCGTTGTGGTCAAACATGAAAGAGCCTTAGGCATGAAAGGGATGCATAAGACGAAATTCGCGGCTCGTGTATCCAATTGGGCAGCTATCGCAAGAACGGAGAATTTGACTTGCCACCGACCGGGATCTACCATGGACGGACAAAGAGGAAGGCAAAGGTGTTCGTGTCAGGAGGTGACTCCTCTTGGGGAGGCGGACGCGGCGGTGGGAACGGCTACGTGGGCGTTCATGCGAGGGTTCGGCACCATACGGAGAGCTGCTGGACCTCTGGCCATCTTCAACTCCAGGGCGCAACAGCTGGTTGCAGCTTTATCCTGGGGTGGTGCGTACATCTTGGCTGCCGAGGGCTCAGTCTATTCTTCGCTTAGGCTTGATGACGACCCTGCCCTTGCTACTTTGAATTCAAGGGATCCACGTCGACAGTTCAAAGTTGTCCTGGCAGATAGCATTAGGCTTTTCTCTTCTCTCCTAGGTTTCCTTCTGACCTTTGTCCTTAGAGAGCTACCTACACATGCGCAGCGAGCTCGAGACAGAGTTTGGCCTGGCCAAGACACCTGCCTCTGCCGAGGTGGCTCACCAACCAGCAGCTGTTGCGAAGACGAACGACGGCTCACCGTGAGATCATGACAGAGGTTCAAACTGAGCGACCAGTTAGGGCCGTTTTCTTATTTGTTTATCAAATAAACATATTCCTATGTTTTACCAAGAAAATTGAAATATGCCCTGTCACTATGTCAGCTCATACTACCACGGCCGAATCTCTAGCCGCTGTTCGACGTAATGCTGCCCCGTAGCGTCCTCTTGGGCACTTGAGCACGGCTGGAACCTCCCCTCAACTTAGCGACCGCTTCCAAAAGCCGGTGTTGTGCGTGGTTTAGACCAGTCCGATAGGCAAGTGGTAGATGGGTAGATAGGAAGGATTCGGCAACAATATGAACATGCCAATGCCAGAAGGCAGAATGGGAATCAGGGTAACAAGAGCCTAATTGTAAGGGAGGACATCTAGTCCCAGAGAACAACTGATGAAGAACAGGGAACCATATTTCAGCTTTTGATCATCTCCAAGTGGTTCTATCCCATGTTGGGTACTCTCCTACTGTGCCCGGATGCTCATGCAGATAGGTTGCGATATCTTGGCACTTTGCCAGCCAGATGGCCCCCTCATCGCGCTTCTCCGCAAGGTACTTGGTCACAGTCTCCATTGCTGCCATCCTGTCTGAAGACGTAGTTAAGAAAGGGTGGAACAGCAATGACAGGAAGCCCCCTGTCTCAATCGTCTCGTCGATCTGCTCGATGTATTTCTGAGCAAGCTCCGCCGGGGGCACGGGATCTTTGCTTGGAAAGCCCTTGAGCGGGCGTAGTTTTCCGAAAGCATCCATGTAGTAGGTCGCGTCGACGGTAGTCCATCGGAACGGCAAGACGGCAATCTTGTCCTCGTCGTGCCCGGTCTTGACCAAGGCTGCCTCTTGGGCCGCGGGGCTGATGTAGGAGAGCCCGCGCTCACCACAAAGCTTCAGCGTCCTCGCTTCGTCTATTACGCCACCCGGTGGCCGGAAGCCGCGGTACAGGCCACCCGTCACCTTCTTCCCGCCGCTAGGGTGATGTTCAATTTTCCGAAGAAGGCCCTCCAGGCCACCCTCGCCAAAGCTGCGATCAAAATTCTCCTCTTCGGCCTGTGCGTCGAGTCTTGCCCAAGACTCGTGCTGCCATCCGTGCCAAGCGATCTCATGTCCTGCACGTGCAATGGCACTAATGGTGTCGGCGTAGACTGACAAGTTCCACGCCTCGACAAAGTAAGTCACATTGACGTTGTATCTTTCAAGGAGAGTGAGAATCTTAGGGATGACCTCAACGACCGAGAAGTGGCTTCCAATCGGCTTGTCGGACGGCCATAGGTCCCGTTCGATGTCAGCGGCCTCACCCATGTTGTCTAATGTCAGGGCAATTGCCGCTCGAGCCCCCTTTGGCCAAACATCTCCAGTTCTCGAGGCTGGTGACATCGTTTGGGATTCCTCTTGAAGGTCTAGGTCATATGTGCTATAAGACGCTCAGTGTCCGAAAGGCAGAGATTTATCATGTACCAAGGAAAGTATTCCCAGACAACCGAAATGCAAATCGGAGGCGGCGTCGCTGGAGAGCACATGAAGCACAGTGTAAATAATATACACATCATATTGATGCATACCTACTTGTGAGGCTTGACTCCTTGAGGTTGAGACTGGGGTTATGCGGCTGTAAAGCTGGAATTGCCATGTGAGTCTGTCAGTAACTGCCATACCAGTTCTATGCGAGTTCTGTAAACTGTCGCTCACGTACTTACTTATTCTCGAAAGCTTACTTCAGTTCCAATATAAAAATAAACGTTTAAAGGGCATTATCAAAACAGTTTACTTGATTGTAAATTGCTGGCCAACTATTGACTGATTGTCATTTCCCTATTTATTTGTAGTCCAACAGTTTGGCTTTGAGAAAACTGTTCGCAGGAAACTGGCTGCCCTTGTGTAAGTCTCTTCTGACGTCATCCCTTTCTTACCTCTGTTGCCCTTGCTCTTTGATTTAGAGCAAATCACCTGTCAACCTTCCTGCAGTTGAAATGCTGTGTGCATACACACAACGCATAGGCTTTCCCAGATCATCTTATAGCACACTTCACACATATAGGTACAAGATAAGGCTGCTATATTGTACACGACCTACCTCCTGTAGTTCCTGGAAGTTAAGTTGCAAAGTCTGAAGTAGGTTGAACCGGTTCACTACACATATGTATCTACTGTGTACATCTTTACACACACTGTAAAAACTGTGTACAGCAGTATGGTGCGTCCCAATAAGGATTAGCTTAAGACAAGATTAGAACTTGAAATATCCAAATTGGACCCTTGTTCACTTGACAATCCAGTTCAAATTTCTATGTCCAATCAGAATTACCGGTGGAGGCCTTATCCACCTGGTGGCCCTTACTGTAAGTAGGTCCTGGGCTTCGTGGCAGTGCCGCTATCTACAAGTACTACTGTCAGAGACTCCGAGCGAGCCACGGGAAGCAAAAACCCTTCAAATGATGGACCCCAGCACGCCCAGCGGCCAGCCCTTCCCAAGCGTGGTGGTCCCACTGTTGACTGCCCACCCATCGCGACCCGACCTGGACTAAGCCATAGCCTGATACGTCCCTCCGCGGAGCTTTTCGCCTCGTCTCCATTCTCCCTCAACTCCAAACAACCGAGCCATCTGTAGTCTTGTTCATCGGCCGCTTATCAGCCTTACCACCAGGCAGGACACGCGCTGCACGAGCCACGGTAGCCACAGACCTGCCCCAGTATCTGTAACATTGCGTTACGTTCCCCGAATGTACAAGTATTGACCGACCTGACGAAATCCCGGTCGCGACTAGATACCTCTCGCTCGACCCCATCCGCCTGATCCATCTTTTCCGATCCTTCGTTTTAGGCGCGATTCCGGTTTTCGCTCCCGTCGCATTGCCCTTACCGTGATACCGTCATTGCGCACGCGCAAACCACCCCTCACTGGTGCATGTATACTCTGAATTAATATTGCAGCTTGCCTGCGTCAGCTCCGCCGACTGACTAGTGCGCCGGCCTTGAGGGAATCGTGGCGGCGCTCACTCTCCTCAATTCTTCCGGCTCTGAGCTTTCACTCCAACAACACATCGATCTCGCGCCGGACCTCCTGCAGCATAACCAGCTTGGTACTGACGCCAACTCCGCTAACCCGTTGACGATGGCGGCACAGCCCGTGCCACATCCGTCGACGGACAAGAGGCGAGTCAAGGTCTACGAGCTCCGAGACAGCGACTGGTTCGACCGCGGAACTGGCTTCTGCGCTGCTACCTTCACTACCGTGAGTAAATCTGAGCTTGTCCCAGAGATACCGTTTGGTTTGCATTGCGGCGGATGTCTCTTCGCTATATGCTGACTAAATTTGTTGCCCCGTGCAGTCTGAGGATGGCCAACAGCAAAATCCCCGAGTCGTCGTCGAATCCGAAGACCACCCCCTTCGTATCCTGCTCGAGACTCGTATCTGCAAAGAGGATGGCTTCCACAAACAGCAAGGTTGCTGCTCCTGGTTTCGTCTTTTTACCAAGGCCGCCTCGCTAATCTACTGACACAGAGACACTCATCGTATGGACGGATCCGAGCAGCGGAGTGGATATGGCTCTCAGCTTTCAGGAAGCTGAAGGGTGTGCTATAATATGGTTAGTCTGATTCCCGTCTGGCGACACAGCGCGGTACTCTGACGAGCAACACAGGAAGTTCATCAATAGCGTGCAACAGCAAAACAATCCTTCCAACCCTCAAGGTGGGCTACCTCGCGGCAACTTTCGAGCTGGTTGGGAACTAATAGACCTCTCGCAGATGACAGCCTATCAGACGACCTTGCGATGGACATTCCCAATCTGATTAGCCTTCCCGAGGCGTCCATGGCGAATTTGCCGGAGATCGAGTCCCAGATGCGGATGATGAGCAGTACTCAGGCCGGGCGGGACGCTCTCACGAAATACGTCATATCGGAGAACTACATCAGCAAATTGATACCCATCGTGTCCGATGCCGAAGACCTCGAGAGCCTTCCCGATCTGCACCGGCTGTGCAACATCATGAAAATGATCATTCTCCTCAACGACACCAGCATCATCGAGTACGCGGTGTCTGACGAGTGCGTGGTTGGGGTCGTCGGCGCACTGGAATACGACCCTGATTTTCCCAGCCACAAGGCTAACCACCGCCAATGGCTACAGCGCGAAGGCAGATTCAGGGAAGTCGTTCCTATCGAGGATGACCAGGTTCGAAAGAAGATTCACCAGACATACCGACTACAGTATCTCAAAGATGTCGTACTCGCCCGTATCCTGGACGACAGCACCTTCTCCGTGCTGAACTCCCTGATCTTCTTCAACCAGGTGGACATCGTGCAGCATATACAGGCGAATACCTCTTTCTTGGGCGAGTTGTTCGGCATCTTTAAGACCGGCCAGGATCTTACGCGGAAGAAGGAGGCCGTTCTTTTCATACAGCAATGCTGCGCCATCGCCAAGAATCTTCAACCCCCGGCACGGACGACCCTTTACAACAACTTCATCGCTAATGGCCTCCTCCAGGTGGTTAACTTCGGTCTTAAAAGTAACGATGTGTCTGTCCGCGTTGGGGCTACGGATATTCTTGTGTCAATGATAGACCACGACGCTCAGATGATCCGGCACACGATGTATCGTCAGGTTGCGGAGAAGCAACAGCCACTGACAGATACCTTGATCGATCTCTTGCTCGTGGAGACTGATTTGGGAGTCAAGTCGCAGATCGCGGACGCGCTGAAAATCCTGCTCGACCACGCGCCGCCAATAAACGCAGAAACCTACGTGAAGGCTGCCAATGGCGAGTACGTTGCGAGGGCGAGAATTCCTCAAGGCCCCGAACCTCAGCACGATAATTTTCTTCGCATCTTCTATGAGGACTCGGCCGTGAGGCTCTTCCAACCCCTCATCGCCTTGCAGCACCGGACCACAATGGAGTTTACCGTCGGCGAAGCCATGGCCTTTAGTTATCTGGTCGAGATCTTGTGTTACTATGTCAGACAACACAACCATCGCAGTAAATTTTTCGTCATGACCAATAACATTGTCCTGGGCGTTACTCAGCTCCTGCAGTCGCCCGAAAAGTTTTTGAAGCTGGGTTAGTTTCTCTCCTCATACATCTCCCGAACGGCTGTAGCTAACTACCTGTTCAGTGGCTGTTCGTTTGCTACGTCAGCTTGTTGGCACCCAGGACGAGTTTTACATAAAGCACCTCATTGAGAAAAGAGCCATTGAACCTGTCCTCGACCTCCTCATCCAGACTCTGCCACGGGATAATCTAATCAGCTCTGCATGTTTGGATCTTTTTGAACACGTCAGAAAAGAGAATATCAAGGAGCTGGTGAAACACATGGTCGAGAATTACCGAGAGAAGCTGCGGGGTCTATCGTACATGGAACCTTTCAGGGCGCTGATTCTCCGATATGATCAGACAGCGGGTTTCACGGCCAATATGGACTATTTTGCGGAGAATGACGACGAGTCCTCTCGAGAGCGCCGACGCTCCCGCCTGATGGTTCAGAGAGCGCCTATGGAACACCTAACCGTGGACCAGGCCGAAGAGGACTATTTCAACACATCGGACGACGAGGACGATTTGACGATGAAGCTAAGCGACCGACCCTTGTCGACTAATCAGGAATCATCGAATACGAAGCTCCTGGTTGACTACGGCTCGGACGAGGACCCCGACGATCATGTCGAAGCCGGAGCAATATCGGGTGACGAGGACAGGCCTGAAGGAGGCGACCGGAAGGTAGCTGCAAAACTGGCAGAAAGCGTAGCCCCGCCAGAACGAGTGTCGGACAAGCGTCGTCGTGAGGAAGACGAGGATGACGATCTCAGCAAACTAGTACAGCACAAGCGTCGAAACAGCACATCGGCAGGGTCTAACGCATCCACTGCGCTAACCACTTCTCCGGTCGGGCCGCGGAAAAGGAAGCCAGGAGGTGGTGTTCGGGACCTGTCAACCGGGCCAAAGAAGATCTCCATCAGTCTGTCGTCGGCGACGAAGGCGGGAGATGCCAGTGGCAATGATTGAAATGATATGTGGAGTTTCTTGGTTGCCTTTTCAGGCGTTTATGACAACCAGGCCTGGCCGATCATTGCGCCATATGACGACTGGACATTAGGTTGGCGTTCCGGTGCAGCAGGGGTTATTCAATTCTACGCATCCTATTGCAGGGAACGGGCCGTAGGGTTGCCGGGCGTTCAGGCACATAGCGATGGATATACCTAAGATTATCATACTGGGACACCGGCTCTGGTAACCTTCACGGGCGTCTTCGACGGTCAAGAAGTCAGCGGTAATGCACAGCGCCAATGCACCGCGCCAGCGGCATCGAAAAATACTCTGTTCGACCCGGGCCACAACCGTCTCCTGTACCTCAGTGAGCTGGCGAAGCGCGCCTCGGTCCAGCTGCCGTTGGGAATGGCGTGCAGATGGCTGTTCAAAGGGCAATCGCAATGCACTAGACGATGCGAATATTTACAACTACGAGACAAGATTGGCCACACTTTTATATGGCGCGATTAGTTTGAAGAAACTTCCAAGGAAGGATGGAAGCCGTGCATAGATAGGTAGATACCCTTTTCTGGCTGGTTGGGTTAGGAAGTGTCCGCCTTACAGAGTTAAAGAGTTACCACCTGTGTTGTTGCTCCGTTTTCTTGGTGACAAAGTTTCAATAGCAATGGTATGTGTCATGTCACCGTTAATACATACCTAGTAGACAAGTAAACTTGGCCATTGCCTAGACTACAATATATACATCATAGCGTACGATTACATGCATGTCTACGAGCCCGGCCACCAAGACAAGCGATCTACAGGTCAATGAGCCGAGGTCGGTTTCCCTTGCCTTTGATTCGGTGTGTTTTTGTGGGGTGTCCGTTTAACGGGAAGAATCCCGAAAATCGTCTACGAGCGCGGGGGTGGTATTTGACGCTTCCATCTTTCCCTTTGCCCAGATTAGATAGAGACCGTAGTGCTGTTACATCAGTACTTACCTACGTAATTACCTACATACATACTTCCTTATTAGTTCCTCCGGACTTGTAAAATGCATTATTAATCACAGTTAGAAAGACAGCTGCTATATATACCTACTTGTCACATACCGCTGAAGGGCTGAGGTTAACATATTCGACTGCCCAATAATAGAGTAGCATTGGAAACAAAACAGGTTAAGAAGAGTATTGCACAAACGGCATCATCAACATCATCATCATCGTCATCATGTCTCGATCTTTAACTCTCAGGAAAATTGATGGCAAGCCCGGTCAAGTGTACTACCCGTGAGTGATACTAAGTCAAGGCCAGTCAGTCTATCGCGGCCAAATACTCCCTCCAGGTCTAACGTGTGGATAAAGACTACATATCAACCAGAAGCCCAAGCCGGTACCGGGTCCCGGCGAGGTGCTGGTGCGGCTGCATGCGGCGGCGCTGAACCACAGAGACCACTTCCAGCGCCAGCACCTGTACCCGGGCCTCTCGTTCGAGCACCCGATCCTGGCCGACGGCTGCGGCGTGGTCGAGTCGGCGGGGCCGGACACCCAATCGGCAGCCGCGCTGGTGGGCAAGCGTGTCATCGTCACGCCGAGCCGCGGCTGGGAGTCGGCGCCCGAGGGACCGGATGCGGGCGCCGTCTTCACGGTGACGGGCGGCGTGGCGGCTACGGACTGCGGCACGGCGCAGGACTACCTCGTGGTGCCCGAGGGCGAGGTCGAGCTCGCGCCGGAGCACCTGTCGACGACGGAGGCGGCGGCGCTGCCGCTGGTCGGGCTGACGGGGTGGCGGGCGCTCGTGACCAAGAGCGGCAACGCGCGGACCGGGGCCAACATCCTCGTCACGGGCATCGGGGGCGGCGTGGCGCTGCAGACGCTGCAGTTCGGCGTCACGCTGGGGTGCAACGTGTACGTGACGTCCGGGTCGGCGGCCAAGATCGAGCGGGCCACGAGAGAGCTCGGGGCCAAAGGCGGGGTCTCGTACCGGGACGCCGACTGGGACGCGCAGCTGAAGAAGCTCCTCCCGGCCGACCGGCCCTTCCTAGACGCCATCATCGACGGCACGGGCGGCGACGTCGTCGCGCGCGGTGTCCGCCTCCTGAAGCCCGGCGGCGTCATCTCCAGCTACGGCATGACGCTAGGGCCCAAGATGGACTGGCTCATGCCCGCCGTGCTCAAGAACATCGAGCTCCGCGGCACGACCATGGGGTCGCGTCGCGAGTTCGCCGACATGGTCGCCTTTGTGCGCGAGCACCGCATCCGCCCCGTCGTCAGCCGTGTTGCCAAGGGGCTGGACAACCTGGCCGAGGTGGAGGAGCTGTTCAAGGACATCAGGGAGGGAAACCAGTTTGGGAAGCTGGTCATTGAGATCGTGCCTGACGAGAAGTCAGACTCGAAGCTGTAGATGGGCTGGTTCCCCTTTGTTCAACTCATAAGCTAGCACTTGCTTACCATCTGTTGTTACAAATGCATCATAAAATGACCCTTCATATATATATGCCTTGAAACTACCCAACTGTCAGATACGAGAGCCGACTTTGAGCACCTTGGTTGTGTATTGTGCTTGTGATGCTTCAGGCTAAAGATTGGTGATGCAACGGGGATGTAGTGCAGAATAGACAAAGGAACAAGGTAAATTGCATTTGCCCCAATCCAGTGTACTTAGTTTTTTTTAATATCATCTGTGTCACGAGCACTCCTTCCTGGCAGCAGCATGCGCCCGCCAAGGCAGGGATAATAGCCCTGCGACTGCGAAACGATGCTATGTGACAGTTCTGTACAACGACTTTGTCACAACTACTTGTAATGCAAGATGAATAAACGATTTGTATGCACACCGGAGAGAGGTTTGTTTAGATACAGATGCTATCAACGCATATCAGTCTACGCATATCAGATTTACGGACAAGTACGTCGCAGCCAGTGACTCGTTGAGCAAAAATGGCATACTGACAACAGTAAATCAGTCCTCTGCTCCCTGTCAAAGGATCACAAGGAGAAGAAAAATACGAGGAAGAAAAAAAGAATGCAGGAAATAAAAAAGAAAAATTGTAAAAAAGATGCGCGACATGTGCAGGATTTGAACCTACGCGACCGAAGTCATGAGATGGCTTAATTCGCAAGTGGAATTCAAGTCTCACCCATTAACCACTCTGGCAACATGCCTGAATTGATGCTAACCCGAAGGGTAATGTGTTATTAAGTGCAAGCTGACAGAACTCCACACAAGGTCAATCGACACAGAACGCGGCAAATGGGCAAAACCCAAGTAACATTTAGAATGTCAAGGATACATACCTTACTGCATGTGGTATGCCGTACAGCTGTACAGATACTGGTTTTCGATTTCAGCTTCGTCTTTCTTTCTGTCACCGCAACGTTTCACTGAACCAGTAGTCTAAAGCCTGGCCAACTTGGGTAACCGATATCCCCGAACATGTTTAACAAGTGCTATTATAGGTACATCCTTCTGTTCTCAGTGTACCAGACCGCTGCTATTCACAAGTACATGCAGTGTTCATGGAATGTGACGCAGGAGACCCTGACTTCGCCGACCACTACTACTAGTAGATAGGCTCGCTAGTAGCTTAGCAGATCGCCGAGCCGGGGAAGCTGTGGAAACCGATACAGAAAGCACCACCTACTACCATGCAAGAAAATGACTGAAAGATTTGAAGGTCGCCGTTCTACTAGTACCACGTGGGTTAATTTGTCTCCAATCCTTGACAGACCTCGAGCTGTGCTCAGTCCTGCTGCATAGCTACAAACAACTAAAACGGAAAGAAGGGGGGGTAGCATATCAACAAATTCCATACCTACCCCAAGGACTATCTACTGCTGTACATGCACAAGATGGCCGAAAAAGAACCAACTTGTTGAATCATACATCCGATTGCGGAAATAATCCTGGATTTATACACCGTAGGTACTTGTAGTATCTGTCTACAGGTTTGCATCAAATGCCAGCGGAAGAGTTCAATGCCCATGATAGGAGAAAAGCAAAAGGACATACCGGCCTTCTGGAAAGATGCCCGCCGTAATGGCTATCCGTCCTTCTCGGCAATTCTGGGTACCTATCTAACCTAACCCAGCTTGTCATTCGCGATTCGTGAACCCAGGACCCGGCTCCTCTTAAACAAACCGGGGCTTCCCTTTAGTGTGCCGCTTCCTTGACTTGACGCACAACAACCTAACAAAGTCGTCTTTTCATTGTACTCTCTCTACGCTGTACTCCTGTACAGCATTAGGTAGACGACCACCTGACGAAAGGAACACGCGCTTGACCTTAACAGGTCTAAATCCACCAGACTGTCGCAATATGGACCCCATATTAGACGGCGATGTCGTCCTAGGTTCAGACCTCTAAAGCCAAGATGTGTCCTATCTTAAAAGAGATGACCGTTCTTTCGCTCGCCCGCAACGCCCGCTCCCGGCTAGATGACGCTGCTCTTGAACTTTAAATTCCATCCTACCAAATACATGAAGCCGTCCTGCTGACCCCTTGATATCTCCTATCACTCGGTCTCATATATGCGCAACGATCCAAAGCAGGGACAGGCCCGGGTTGACTTAGCGAGCGCCCTTTTGACATATTCAGTTTGAAAGTACACCTGTGACAAGGTCCTTGGACAAAGATACTCCCTTCAGAGGTCCCAAGCTGGGATAAAGACTTCGGAAGTGGACGTGGCGAAAGACGAGCAGGAAAGCGGCATGAATAGGACATAACCGTTTCTGCGGTCGACTCTGAGAAAAAACAATCTTATCTCCATCGAATTTCCGGTTCGCAATCACCCCTTGCAGAAAACCCAACCGCCCCGATGCTGGACACCTTCGTCTCTGGAGCGGCCTTCGGGGCCGCTCTCACAGCCACGGGCATGTATCAACCAGCTGTCATTCTTGCACAGATGAAGCTGCAGAATTGGCAGATGGTTCAGACATTCCTGACGGCGTCAGGGGCGAGTACGTAAGTGACCAGCAGTCTCCACTCCAAGTCATCGATGAAAACGCGCTTCAGGGCTAACAAAACTCTTCCCGTGCTTGTTCCCAATAGACTGCTCGTGACATTGTGCCAGAAACTGGGCTACATAAGCCTCAAGCCGCGGGGCTTCTCCTCGCTAGGCCTCTTCGGCCCCCTGGACGGCAACATCCTGGGCGGATGTCTCCTGGGGATCGGGATGACGCTCTCCGGGTCCTGCCCAGGGACCGTGTTCGCGCAAGTCGGCACCGGCGTGACCTCGGGCCTCTACACCCTCGCCGGGGCCGTGCTGGGCGGCATCATCTGGTCCAACGCACTACGGTCTCTTTTCGCCTCCCTCAAGGCCAAGGCAGCTGCTGCCAGACAATCGACGCCGCCCGCAACAACAACAACAACAACGAAGGATCAGGCCATCCTGACCGTCTACAAAGCGCTGGGCACGAGCCTTGAGAGCACCGCTCTGGCCGTGGGCGCCGCATTCGCGGGCGTCGTGGCCGCCATATCTGCCCTGGATCTGGTCAAGACCAAGGGCCTCGTCGGTCCCCTCGCAGGAGGGCTGCTGATAGCGTCGGCGCAGACCCTGTCGGCGCTCACGCGCAAGACGCTCCTCGGGACCTCGGGCTCGTTCGAGGAGGTCGGCGATTACCTCGCCTGGCTCGTCTCCGGCGGCGGCAGGGCTAATAAAGGCGGGCCCGGCACCACCACCAACAACAAAGGTGCTAACCTTAGGCCGTCTTCCACCACCATCACGGTCGTCACCGGCATGATCTTCGGCTCCCTGGCCCTGTCCCTCGCCTGCGGGCCCCTGCCGCAGATGCTGCCCGTCGCACATCTGCGGCCCGCTAGGCTGGTGGCCGGCGGCGTGCTGATGGCCGTCGGAAGTCGCCTCGGCGGTGGCTGTACCTCGGGTCATGGCATCAGCGGCATCTCCCTCCTCTCGCTGTCGAGCTTTGTCACGGTCGCGGCCATGTTCGCTGGTGCTATGGCTACCGCTACCATAGTGTGAGAGGATGCGAAGGGTGTGATGAACACGGGTTGGGAGAGCGGATAAAAAATCGGGAAAGGATGGGAATGGAAGAAGTGGAAGTGGAAGCGAGGAGAACTAGTGAAGAAAAGAAAAACAGGAGTAAAAGAAGATTATTCTTAAAAAAGCAATTCAACACACCTGCGCGCGCTCTCAGACACGTGGGAAATTAATTGTTCGTGTAGATCAGTTCTGTCAATCATTTCAAGCTTGTAACTATCAAAATGTGGCTTAACATGCAAACCATAGAGCCTACTCGTCGCCTCCACGGTTTTACTCACAAGTACACATACACATGTCCTTTTATACTGGCTCGATCAAGATATCAACATGTATCTATCACTTAAAACATAGATCAGGAAATAATGCCCCAAACCTAGAACTCACCCGAGATAAAGCAGGTATGTGGCTGATAAAAAGGGTCTTCAGGTACTGATCATCTCCCATGGGATGATAACACCGTTCTTCGGACACGCATATCACGGTCTCTGTCCAGCGTCGTTCACGGCCAGTGAGTCATAAGCTCTGAACCAGATATTGATGTTATATTCGCAAACTAGAAACCTCGGAATCACGCCAGCTTGATCGAAAGCATCATGGCAACCTTGTCTAGTGAATTACTAGCTTGTTCGCCCTTGGCTGTTAATATACTCGTCCCATTACCCCTACCCCACGTCGAGATATCTCCGCAACCTAATTTAATGTACAACGAAGCGAGTGCCTCGGAAGAGATGAAGAAAACAACGATTGCTCCATTCGGCGAGGAGGAAGATATTGTCCTGTAGGAAACGAAGTGACTGGTGTACAATCATTGCGAGTCTTGTTAAAGTACCCTACGCGTGCTCCGGGGAATCCGAGATCGGAGAATGAAAGGTTAGAGAGAATAGCTTGCGTCAGCAGAAACTAGTAGTTCAGCTCTCCTCCTCCACCTCCAGCAACGTGATCCAGGTCTTCGTATGACTTTAAGCTGCGGCCTTGGACAGCCTCACGGGGCCCAACTGCGGCTCCTCCGGCGGCACCATCACCCCAGCGCCCGGGACCACCCCGACCCCGACCGGAAGTCTGCCCGTCGTGTCCCCATCGGCCAGTCTGGGGCCGTCTGTCATATGGGCCCGACCGATTCTGGAACCTGGGGCCCCCTCCAGGGCCGCCGCGACGAATAGGACCCGTGCCACGCTCATCGCCGCTGCCGCTCCAGCTCGCATTCATGCCGTTAAGACCGAAGAAGGGGAGTCCAGCCATGTTGGAGAACCCGGGGAACGGCGATGCCATGTTGTTCATGGCAAAGTTCTGCAGGTTGAACCCGCGTGGCGTGCCTTGCTGCGACTGACCGCTGGCGGGGGGGAAATGCCCGTTGCTGTTCGCATCCGTCTTGGACGGAGCAATGTGTGCCGGATCGAGCACATACGCGTTGATGAGATCAAACTAGAGTAAAGACGGTGTGAGGAGTCGCTTCAAGCGTCATATTGATGATATAGTCAGGACCAGAATATCAACTTACCTCTTGTCGCATAGCATCGAGCCATTCGCTGTGCCTCTTTTCGACATGCTTCTTCCAGAAATGCTCCTCCTTGAAGAGCTTGGAACAATCTGGCACCCTGCATCTGAACTTGTGCTCGTCCTCCTGCTTGACAAACTTCGTGAGCTCATCGTTGACTGCCTCCTCCGTGGGCTTGCCACCTAGTTTACGGACATCGACCGAGTCGGGGTCGAGGATTTGCATGATTTTGTCTTCGAATGTCTTAACCCATTTATACGCTCGCTCTAGCTGTTGTTCGGTCTTGGACGATGTGTTTCGAAACTTGCGGTCGGGTTCGGTTGCCTCACCCTCCTCCTCATCCTTGTTCTCGGTTCTCTTCTTGGACGGGAAGGGATCCCCGTTTGCACTCGCGCGAGCTACACTCTTTGCTGCGGTGGAAAGCGTGCTCCGAGGTCGGCGTAGATGGCCGCCTGGGCACTTTCTAGTGAGCTCATGAATTGAGTCACTTTCAAAAACGCAGAAGAAGCAGAAGTTGAAAACTCTGCGAAGATACTCGATCGTCAGGTCGAGCTGCTTCTTCTTGGTGAGCAGGTCTTCATCGTCCACCTCGTCATCAATGGCCCCTTCCTCATCCGACTCGCCCATTTCCCCTTCGTCGAGGTCGTCATCAAAATCGAGGTTGCGCTCTTTTCTCGTCTTCTTTGTCGTAGAGGCAGGACCGGCGGGCTGTAGTAGACCAGCATTCCTGAGGGTTTCAACCCTCTCTTCGATCTTGAGTACAGCATTGAAATCAGATCCGAAATCGTACTCAAATTTGCCGACGAGTTTCTGAGCAAGGCTCAGATCCTTCTCGATACGCTCGGGAGCGGAGAACAAATCCCAGAGGGCCTTTTTGCGCGGGTTCGTTGGAGGGTTGTGGACTCCCACATGGCAAACGAAGTCGCCCCGGACCTCGTCCTTGACAGTCTTCCCATTCACAGCTTCCAGTGCCTTCTCGGCAGTAGAGACTGGAACAGGTGACTTGGCATCTATGTCCCCGTCCTCGTCCTTGGGATCCGGACGATCGACAGCGGCATTTTCACTTGCAGGGTGCAACATGACCCATCCCATCCGGTGGTATCTTTTGCTGGGATTCGGGTCACTCAAAGAAAGCCACTTGAAACCACCTTCGCCCTCCCCGAGGTGCTCTTTGCAGAAGGCCTCGAGATTCTGACGACTAACGTGGGGGGCTATCGTCTTGATCAGAAGCGTGGGCTGATATAAGCCTTCATCACGAAGGTCGTTGCCCGACAAAGGGACCAGGTCGCCGACACCAAGAACCTCGTTGGTCGCGGTAGCTTCGCCTTCCTCTTTCTCAATGACCCCGCCAGCGCCATTACTCTCGCTCTTGGGTATGCCTTCGAGTGAGAACTCGTCAAAAATGCCAGAGTCCAGGTCGTGCTCCCATTGACTGTACACCCCACGGCGGTACTCGTTGATCTTCAACCGCAACGGATCGCGAGCTTCAGGGTCGTACTTCTCCCTGAACCATTGCTCCTTCTTGTGTTCGGACACGAAGTTTCGAGCCATCTTGGCCTGGAGCTCCTCTCTATAGGCGTCATAGGCAGCCTGGATCTTAGCTTTCTCCTTATCACGATCCTCTTGGGTCTCCCGACCACGAGGGCGCTCTGGTTCCCGTCGCCGTCCTGTTCGGCCACGTTCCTTCTCTTCTTTGATCTTCTCATTGGCGCGCCACCATTCACCAAAGTAGGAGAATCCAACTTGAAATGGCAATTTGACAGGGTCTGTCAGTGGATTGAACGCCGGGGCCGCAGGTGGAGGAGCCGGAGTGGTATTGGCACCCGGCACATAACGGTCGATATTGGCTGGGGGCGTAGTGATACGACGGCGATCATCGCGCTCGCGTGCACTTGGGGGATGGTCATCCCTCACGCGACTTCGAGGCTCGTATCTATCCACTTGAGGAGAACGAGAACGTCGTCGAGGACGGTCATAGCCTACCAGAGTCAGTCCGGAGCAAATGGAAGATGAAATTAATCTGAGACAAAAGCAGAAAGAAAGAGGTGCACCGGATGGAGTAGATGCAAATACGACAATGGAAATTACAGTTATATCAACGCACCAGGAGAACGTCCGCGGTAGAAGCTCTCGCGAGAGTTGTCCTTCGCCCTATCATCTCGAGCACTCCAAGTGCGATCGCCAGGTGAACGGGCTGGGCCGTCGCGGTAGGAGTACGAGTCCATGTCGGCAGCAAATGATATTATCGACAGATATTGGGTGATACTGGATTACAATCGCCGATCCATATATGTATGCGGTACGTGTGTACTTCAGTCGGATTGTAGCAGCACGATGTCGTCTTCCCTTGTCCAGTGAATCAGCCCGGAGAGTGGTATATCAAAAGCCTGTTGTTTGACAGAGCGCTTGTCGTTAGATGAATCATTCTGAACATGTTTGTGAAGGGAATTGACGATGATGATTATGAAGATAATTGAAGAAGGTCGCTCGTGGCAATAGAGAAGAGAACGTGTGGAGGTGGGTCAAACGGGCGGCCAGAGGCTCATGCAAAGAGCCCAACAACAAGCAAACGACGACTGAAGTAGTTGCCCACAAGAGAAGGGGGAAGGTCAAGGTTTGGCAATGGTTTGTGGAAGTCGGAGCTAGAAGCCGGAGAAAGAAGCGGTAATGATCAAGATGGTTTGTCAGAGGAACGAAAGATAGGTAGGTAGGTTGGCTGGCTGGCAAGCAGGCAGACGCGCACGCTGCAGTTGCAACAGGGTCTGAGGATGAATCGAGAGGTAAAGGGTGAACGAGAAAAGGATTGACGAACTGTGCGGATTTGTAACAGACAACGTCTCTCACAGAGATGCGAGGATGTATGGCAGATTCTACCACTGCGGGTGCAGCTGCAGGGTGTAATGAAATATCTTGCTCTTTTGTCCCGGAGTCTGTGACAGGAGGACAAAGAGAAGTCGGGGGCACATACGAAGGTACGTATCCTGTATTCTGTAGGAGGTTGGTTGGATGGGGGTCGTATCAGCCACCGAGGTACCCACTTCTTTTCTCCAAGGAGCGGCTTCCAAATTTCCACTGGTTCATTTATCCGACCCATTCAATTCAATTGCATTGGCACATGTATCTTTTAGGAATGGAAGCGACTGCCAAAACCTGGGGTTGATAGAAGACTTCAAGTTGCATTTGGCTTGAACCAGGAAATTGCCCATGTGACTACTGCTGTATCTTCAGTGTTGGTAGTGTGGCAGCAGAATGCAACTTTGTCTCTCACATTCAAATGTCTTACCTTTTAGGCTCATCGAGGACAGGCTTGTGGCCAATGGCCATAAACCTGTGCTGCTCGAATATGCAGTATACTCAGCTTGTAATTGAGACTTGCGAGACAGCAAGTTTAAAATGTAGAAAACCCTTGAGTGGAGAGACACAGCATTACTTGGGTTTGCCTTCACCTACCCAGTCCTCAAGATGCAGCTGTAAGGTTAGACCTGCTGCCACGATCATACCATAGGTTAAATATCCCCGATACAATAAATCCTTCCCATTTGCTGGCAGTTGAATAGCTAAGTACAGATTACTCAAATGCTTACAAGTATTGTAGTAGAACGATATAGGCATGGCTAGTGCTTCTATGTCAGCTGTTGAATATACTTAACTTCAAAGGTGCAACCGATGCCAAGACAATGCAACCAGTGTCCTGATCGAACTTTCAGGGAGTCTTTGTAGCTACAAGGGAAGAGGATTAACTAGATGTGACTCTTGTCACGGTCAGAACAAAGGCAATATTTAGTCGAGTCTATTGCATGGCCATGGGGATGTATACTACCTAACCCATAAGGCAATCGGTTTGAACCGAGCTGTAGCCTGTGAGGTGTCATCCCATACAATAAATACAACATACGTCATCACTACACCACCACACAACATTTCATTCCCGTCACCACATCGTCTGCATTTAGACATAAAGCAAGGGAAATATTCAAAGGTTCACAACACTTGAATCTTTTTTACATTTTCTGAAACCAATCTTGTCAATTTGCCAACCACATAACGAGTATACACCACAACCCTTGTTTTAAACAACCACAGCGCGATAATGACAGCCTATATCCCAAAAATCAGTTTGATACCATACGATGTCTTCGCCAACTCTGCGGCATCTACCCTCCTTCCTATTGTCTTAGGGACGGCTGTGGGCTATAGCACGAGGCGTAGGGATCCTGTCTTCGACACTGACATTTCAACCGGACTTATGATGTCGTACTAACACATATCTTATCCTTTGTAGCTAAACAAACCAAGGAGACTTACACCGCGATGAAGCAGCCGCCCTTCAGACCGCCGCCTTACGTTTTCGGGCCGGCCTGGACGGTGCTCTACGGGCTCATGGGCTATGCGGCTCATCGAGCGGTGACGCGCGCCTCGCTGCCGTCCTTCTCCTCGGCCCCGCGACCAACCGACGTGGCCGAGGTCCTGCAGACCCTGTACACGGCCCAGCTCGGCCTGAACCTGTCGTGGATGCCGTTATTCTTCGGGCAGCGCCGGCCGGCCCTGGCGTTCGCCAACATCCTGTCGCTCATCGGCCTGAACGGCTATCTCACGTATCTCTACTTCGGCGTTGACAATGTCGCTGGTTGGTGCATGGTCCCGTACCTGGCTTGGCTCAGTTTTGCAACGTATCTGAACGGGGGCGTGGGATACTTGAATGATTGGGACATTTCCGATTCGACACTCGCGACGAGAAAGGCGCTTGGAAAAGACCAGTAAACGCAGGGTGGCTGGCTGGTAACCTCAAGACTATCAGCGCTCGTTGTAACTTGAATCACTGCTCGCTTAGGGTTGCCCAAGTATAGACCGTCTCTAAATAGAAAGAGAAGAGTCCCATGCAAAAGATTGTTTTCACCCAGCAAAAGTGATTTATTCAAACGCAGACGCGATCTAACCAGTCCCTACGCCGCAACGCCTTACACGCTCCTGATACTCGTCTAAACATCTCTGGTTCTTCCTGGGCCCGGTATTCATAAGGACAGATGGCGCTTGAGGCCATCGAAGACTATGAAGATAAAGGCTGAGCTGGGAGCTGATCGGAGGACGGTGATACCGCATCCACGATAGAACCCACGTAGTCCGGATTGTTTCCACAGGGCCCTGCCTTCTTCCATAAAAGTCCGATTCTGTCTGTTCCCACCAACCGGGGATGTCTGCATGCGGCTTTTGATCGTGTCGGCTGGGAAGAACAAGAAGTTGTACGACATGCCGGCAAAAGCACCTGCGATAGCTTGTTGCCACAGCGGGAGAGCTTCGGTGGCGAGGACATCCTTTTCCATCTGCGTAGTGGCAGACCGTTCGTTGAGGAGATGAAACATCTTGGTCGTTGTCTCTTTGGAACCAAACCACGCAGCGCAACCGCCCGCCTCTCTCAAGAAGGTGCCCATCTGACCGTGCCAGAAACCTCTAATTCCCTCGTGCTTGTAAACATCTCGAATGACCGACATGACGCTGGGCACCTTCGGGGCCACGCCGTCTACACTTGCAGGCACTTGGACCTTGCACTTGACAAGTTCTATGGGCGTGAGCACGAACGATGTGAAGGCACCAGCAAAGGCGCCTGTGAACCACAACGCCGGCAAGGGCAGGACACGTTCGCGGGAACAGTACCCAGACGCATACACGGCTTCCCGCCCGATGCGCTCGAAAAGGAACAGACTGCTCGTCTCACAAGCGGCACCGAAGAGGGGTGCGCTGATGCCCCTGTATAGACCGAGAAAGCCGTCGGCTCTGATGGACTGTCGGAAGCAATCGAGAGGTCCGGTGTAGCGGAGGGGAAGGTGGTCGGGCTGGGATTGCAGTCGGACCTTGACCGTGTCGAAGGGGTACTCTATGTATTTTCCCACGACACCGGCAGTCTAATTGGCGTCAGTGAAATCCGTCCTGGTAATCAGGCCAGAGTGATGGGATCGCTTACAGACCCGAAAAGAAGGTCTTCGACGACCTCCATCGTGGCAGATTTCTCGGGCGCACGAGGCCGTGGGCGTGACGAAACAACGGTATCAGGGCGTGCTGGCTTTGCTTCCATTGCGTCTGACCAACTTAACTGGAGAGGAGGAGGTGGGAGGGGAAAGGGCTGGGTGCCTGTGACGGTGTGGCCAGGAGGCCCGCCGGGCTAAATATCATGCACAACGGCAGGCAACGGCGACAAGATCCGACTGTCTATGCTATGGCATGGCTGGAAGTTGGAGATGAGCGGGTTGTTGGAAATTTATGATAGGCAGGTGGGCCGTGCGATGTTGGGTTATGGAGCGGGCGACGGTTTTTGATGTCGCTACAGTGGTGGAGGATGCTCGTACAAGTCACGCCAGTTTCAGCCAGTCACCGCAAGTTTCCCGCCAAGTGGGCGCGCCTGGAAAACAGACGGAACACTGACTTTGTAGATAGTGCAAAATCCATTTTCGGTAGACCGATTGCGCGGGTTCTGATGAAGTAGTTGCTACCTACATAGCTCTACCCCTATGTACGAAGTGTGCTGGTATGACTACGGCTTACCCGATTTATGCTCGGTCGTTGGAGTATTCGGGATGGATGGAGAAAGGAGATGGAGGTGAAGAATTTTGCTTTCCAAACAAATATCACAGCCATCTCGCTTGGAGACACGGCCCTGTTTGGTACCTTGATTTCTGCCGGTACGTAGGTATTCTGGACTTACGCTAACGCACGACCTGCCAACTGCCCGATATATGGGGGCGTTCTGGAGCAGAAAATTATCTTATCAGATCATCAGTACCTTGGTACATAGCACATGCGATGAGCGATGAACGGTGAATCGACTAGGTTGGAAAAAGGTGGGGTAAGTGACAGTTTGCGTCCAGCTGGTCTCAGTTGGGCGGAGGGGTAATGGCTTTAACGCGACAAATTCACACCAAGATGAGGTTGTTGGTATGTGGAAAGTGAAGTGACGGGATTATAAAACTATTCTTTTCTGTGACACATCGACGGTTCCCAACTCATTTAGGGAAATTCGGGATTCATTACTGTCTCATACACCCAGTGCCACCTCTACCATCTCTTACTGTACCTGGCAATGGCCAAAGACAAGAAGAAAAAATCCGAGTCGAAGCAGCAAAAGCTAGCGGAGAAAAAGCAGAAACAGGAGAAGAAGGCGCAGAAGAAAGAAAAGTCTAAGAGCTCCAAGCTGGAAGGTAGTGATGCCGAGGATGTGGACCTTGACGCCGTCCTAGCCGAGTTCAAGAAGCAACAGGAGCTCTTCAACAAAGTTACCGAGACTGTCCTGGACGGCCCCCCCAAGCCTCGCTCATCGGCGACCTTCCTGGCCTCGCCGTCCAATAGCAACCAGCTTCTGCTCTTTGGTGGCGAGACGTGGAACGGTGCTGTTGCCAACTTCTTCAATGATCTGAATATCTATTACACGGACAGGGATGAGTGGCACTGTGTAACATCACCCAACGCTCCGCTTCCGAGATCTGGTCATGCTTGGTGCCGCGGAGGTAATCAGAAGGACTCTGTCTTCCTGTTCGGCGGTGAATTCAGCAGTCCGAAGCAGGGCACTTTCTATCACTATAATGACTTCTGGCGGCTGGAGCCTAGTACTCGTGAATGGACGCGTATAGAGGTCAAGGGGAAGACTCCACCTTCTAGGAGCGGTCATCGCATGACTTATTATAAGAATTATATCATTTTATTTGGAGGTATGGCAGTTCCCGGGGCGCGAGTCTGGCTTGGTTCTTCTGTTAATTCTCGTTCGATTTCAGGGTTTCAAGATACATCGAACCAGACCAAATATCTGAATGACCTCTGGCTGTTTGATACCCAAGTGTGTTCGCCCTACCAGTGTACTGCCGCAGAGCGTGAAGACTGATCACCTCACCTAGAACTATGTGTGGTTTAACCCAACGCTCCCGTCGGCGCAGCTGAAGCCCGATGCGAGGTCCTCATTCACCTTTCTGCCCCATGAACAGGGGGCTGTCCTGTTTGGAGGTTACTCTCGGGTGAAAGCAACCGTCAATGCCAATAAGTCGGCCAAAGGGGCATCTCAAGGACAGAGAAATATTCTCAAGCCGATGGTTCATCAGGACTGTTTTTACTTACGCGTTACTCAGCCCCCCGCAGATGCATCGCCCAATACACCCCCTACTGTTCGATGGGAGAAACGAAAGAAGCCGGCGAACACACCCGCTCCGTCTCGCGCTGGTGCAACTATGGCATTTCACAGAGGTCGTGGACTGTTGTTCGGCGGTGTCCATGACGTTGAGGATAGTGATGAGGCTATAGATAGTGAATTTTTCAACCAACTCTATGGTTGGAATATCGAGAAGAACAGATTCTTCCCGATGACGCTGCGGAAGCCGAGGATTCAGAAGAAGGTCAACGCCTCGGAGCAGAGGGTCGGCCGCCGTGGTAGGGCTCAGGCAAACGAAGAAGAGTTGTTGAAACAGCTTGCTGCGCTGCAGGCTGGCACATCACTTGAAGATGCGGATGACCTGGATATTGACCTCAAGAACGACAACGATAATGAAGAGCCTGATAAGCCCGTCCGAGAGATGCCTGTCTCCATGGAATTCCCTTCTCCCAGATTCAACGCACTGCTGGCCGTCCAGGAAGACGTTCTCTATATCTACGGTGGAACTTTTGAAGCGAAAGACAGGGAGTATACCTTGGATGACCTTCATGCGATCGATCTTGGCAAGATGGATGGCTGCAAGCAAATATTCAAGAGAGAGGACGAGACATGGGTGGTACGTGGATCTCGCCGCCTGATTCGCATCACACAAGACATATACTGCTATACTGTTCATTGTCTAATCTTACCGTACTACAGGGCTCCGACGACGAAGAGGATGACGACGACGAGGAAGACGACGAGGACGATGAAGAAGAGGAGGACGAAGAGGGTGGCATTGATTTTGACGAGGAGTCCAATCAACTAGTATCTCCGAGCAAACGGAAGAAGCATCAGCCAGACGATATTGCCAGCATATACTCAGCCTCGTCAGCAAGTACATCTGTGTCTGGCGACGACGAGAGAGAAGCAGACACCGTTGCCAGCGAAGTACCAGAGGACGATGGGCTCCCACACCCCAGAGTAAGTCCCCAAAAAGATGAAAACGAAAAAAAGCTATGCTAACCGGTTTCTTCCAGCCCTTCGAGACCAGGCGGGAATTCTTTGCGAGAACATCGGCAGAATGGCAAGAAATCCTAATGACTTCCCTTAGATGGAAGGGAATCCAGCCAGAGACTCTCACTATCAAGGAGATCAAGTCGAAAGCTTATGAGCTCAGCGAGGAAAAGTGGTGGGATTGCAGAGAAGAGATCACTGCGCTTGAAGACGAGCAGGAAGCTGCTGGAATTGGCGAGGTCGTTTCGCTTGCTGATAGATGCGAGTCTGGGGCTGGGGCTGGAGGCGCTGGGCGAAGACGATGAGGGGGAGCTCATGGCAAGAAATCTCAGCAGTCACGGGATAATGCAATTAGTTGTTCAAATCTCAAATATATCATGTTCGTACTGAACTTCCCGAATCGATTTGATGTGTCAAGACTGCCTGACTGGCGCACGCTGGCCATAATCGTCTTATGGCTTACAAGCAGCCAATTCAATTCTCTTTTGCGATTGAATGATTTTTGTTGTACTATTTACTGACAGAGGTACTTCATACTGCAGTCCTCTGTGCCGAAGCGGATATAAAACATCAGTTAAGGAGCAACAATATGTGACACTGGCTGCTAGGGTCCTTGTCAGGTGCCAAGGCACTTAGAGGAGGCAACCTTGGCATGCAGGTACCTTACCAGGTACATGTAGCTCAGCCCCCAGAGTTGAACTTACAAGTTACAAAGATACCTCCCTGACTTTAAGTATACATTTGCACATGCAAACTTAAACACCGATAACTCTTGTGCGTGCACTTTGCCACTTGAGAGAAAAGACCAAAGATATCCGTCTCTAAGGCATTCGAGAAGCATATCTGGCCATCGCATCTAGGATTCGCTACTGGTGTACCGGCACAGTAATTAGTTTGTGTGGGTTCCAGACTGCCACTATGCCTCTTGGTTTCGAGCGTATCAATGCCCGGAAATCACAGCCAAACCCCAATATCAACTTCATCAAGCCCCTGGAGGGCGATGACAAGGCAATAGCGCAGGACTTCTTGGAACGGATTGCAGCACAATGCGGTGAGTCATGGTGATCGTCACCCCAATAAATAACCCCAGAGGGTCGAAATACGGGATGGGTGGATGGAATGCGTTATGGATGAACGCTGATTTGGGTGCCTGTCACTAGTGCCAGTCATGCGAGAGCACCACATCTATGTGATGTCGCTCGAGGAATTCCCGGCAAACACTGAGTTTGTTGGCAGGAACTTCAACGCCGGGGAAGTGATCCAGCTAGTTCTAAGATCGGCAGTGAGTTTCTCCGTCTGAGCATGCTAGGTTAACCCCCAGTTCACTGACACTTGGTGAAAAGAGGACAGGCCAATGGCTTCCTTTCAGCTACGTCCAGATGGTCATGATGCATGAGTGAGTTAGGTTACCGATATCTCATGGAGCTCAAACACTGACGGCCACAAAAGGCTTGCGCACTGCAAGCAGATGAACCATTCGAAGGCCTTCTGGGCCGTGCGCAATAAGTACGCGAGTGAGATGAGAGATCTGTGGGCCCGGAACTACAGCGGCGAGGGGATCTGGGGTCGCGGGAAGCTTCTCGAGGCTGGAGAGTTTGAGCAGAACAGTGTGTGCACGCAAGATGCTCTGCCAGAGCACCTGTGTGGCGGCACCTACCAGTCAGCCAGGAGAAAGCGGAAGCGGAAGCCACAGCTGTCCTACCAAGAGCAAAAGGAGCGGCGCATCCTAAGGAAGTTCGGCGCCAACGGCATCGCGCTCGGTGAAGACGACGAGGTCAAGGCAGAGCTAGAGAATGGCAAGAAGCCAAGGGGGAAGCCCAGAGTGGCGAAGAGCAAGCGCGGACGAGAGTTAAGAGCAGCTGCGGCTCTAGCACGATTCGAACAAGCCAAGAAGGTTGAAGAACCAGTGAAAGAGGAGGAGAAAGACGAAGACAACGACTTCGAAACAGCATCTGAAGAGGATGAGGACGAGAACAATCCTACCAAACCAAGTATTGTCGACAAGGAAGGTCGTCGCCTGATAAAGGTTTGCGAAGACGAGAACCCCGAAGACGGCGATGCCCAAAATGAAATGCAAGAACTCAATTCGGCAGCACTAATCAAACAGGAGAGCTCCCCATCCCCATCCCCATCGCTGCCACCGAAATTCATCAAGCCCGAGATAGACGATTCTGTACGTCTGCCTATTGAGCCACGGATACCCAACTCTACTAGACCTCAATCGCTGTCTTTTTCAATGCCTGACCCTGCCCCTCCCAATGGTCAAACAGTTTCCCCCGGTTCCGAACGTTTTTGTCCAATCTGCTCATTCCAGAACACATCCGACACCATGACTTGTGGCGCTTGCTCGCACGTACTGGATCTAGCCAGGGTGGCTCATTGGACCTGTAAGGGCGAAGAGTGCAAAGGAAGCTTGTATAAGAACCCGGATGATGCCGGTGTCTGTGGCGTCTGTGGCAAGCGCAGGGGATAACAAAATGGTAATGTCTGCAATTGAGATCTGGTTCCGGGACCGAAAGACTGTCTCCTTGCATAAAAACCGATCAGGGACTTACCTTGGGATGCTGATACCCATGATAGTATCTAGGTCAGCCTAGCGACGTCCTAGTACTACAAGTAGCTGGAGTCAGCAGAGGTCGGAGGTGCTGCAAGATGGCCGCTGCCAAGTGAGCGCGCACCATGTTGTATGACTTCACGTGCATTGGCTTTCTGCTGTTTAAGGTCACAACAAGGGCCCGTGTGAGTTTAGATGAGATTGCTACACCTGTCCAACTCCAAAGATTTTTTCTTGTACCATCTGTACGACAAACAAAGTAATGATATGATACCCTCCTCACTGATACAATACAAAAAACTGCTTTGAAGTTTGCAAGATACAAAATAATACCCCAGGCTGGCAAATCAGTGTCAACGTCCCTGTCTCTCCTGGACACTTTTGTAACAGAGACGGGAGGCAAGACAAACTGCGCCATCCTAAATTTAGAGTACTTAGGCCGAAGTCATCCTCTAGCATGAAACAGCGACGAGCAAATTGTGTAAAGCTCAAATTGTGTAAAGCTGTGGTGTGACATCAGCCTGCCACCAGCAATATAAGTACGGACTGTTCCTGCGATCCTTTTCGCAAGAGTTTCAACACCTTGGAAAGAAAAGGGTTGACAAGTAAAGTAGGGGTGGGCAAGGGGGAAGACCATTCCTTGTCTGCTCTCTCCTAACCGAAATGTATGACGCAGCTCTGCTTTGGAAATCGCGAAACACAGGATCTGACCCTAGGGCTCTCAGGAGGCGTGGGATAGAAACACCAAATAATTTGACAATTGGAGTGTTTCATGTTTTATCTGTCTGTGATGAGATCCGAGCGAGAAGGTGTACAGCAGTACTACGACAGTCCCTTCTGCAAATATGCCCGGGGTAATCTATCTAGAAATTCTCCAACCTGATAGGAATGCCAAGCACAGGTCCTAGCCGTCCCTACCAAGTACTAGGCATGCCAGGGTCGCATCGGACCCTAACATTCCTGAGATCATCATGCTTTGACGTTTCAGATCCAACCACCAATCCTATGTAGATACTTATGTAGCATCCCGTTTTCTGCCCTTTCTCTCATCATACCTTCCACTGGGCATGACTGGCTGACTGCAGGTGGGTAGGCGGAACATCTGGGCCCCAATACTAAGGTACACAGGTCAGAACTTCCGCATTAAGAAAAAACACCAGTGTGTGACTCCGGTCCAAATTTGTTATGACCGTCTGTCCCTCATGATGATCACGGAGAAGTATGGCGGTCTGGCAGGGAGGAAACTCAAGTTCAGTTACAGACGATCTGCACAAGTCACGGTTCATGCATTGCTAGTTTGGTGTGCACTGGTTGTTGGAAAAGCAACTGTGAAAAGAAAGTGTCTTGGTTGTTATATCTCAAACACACAGTCTGCAGGTTGTCTTAACGTGTCAATAGTCACAATATCGTGTCTAAACATGAGAAACATGAGGAGGCGAGACAGTTGATGGTAACTTAACAACCTACTTTACTTCCAACGGTGCACTCGGTACGGGCAAGTTCGAGAGCTAAGGGATCGTGCTACAATTCTTTCCTGGCCCGTGTTTGACCTGAGGGCCTTTGAGGTAAGTAGCCGCAATTTGCAATTGCATCATGTAGCGACGGGAGCCTCACAATCTGTTTGTAACCTACACTTTTCCTCGATAAGCCCCCGGTTACATGGGCCTTCCACACCTGCCCATATGTTGTTTTATTATAACCATGTCTTGTGCCCGGTTTAGCATTTGCCCACCCAGAAGGTGAATGTAGTCTAGGTCTGGACCTGTTCAAGTTTACCCCTTCAAGTTGAAGTTCCCCCATCGTGACAACCACCTACCCAGGTACTACGCCCGTGTCGTCGCTGCCTCGCAAATTGCAACTCCCGTCGCACTTTCCCTTCTTCCTTCCCTTCCTCTTCAACTAGGTACTGCCGGTTCACAGTCTCTTTCTATACTTCATTCTTTCTAAACCACCACTACGAACAGGTAGACCTGACGTCTTCTCACTTTCTTTCGATTTTGCTGACTTCGGTTTTCCTTCCGACGCCAGTGGCCACGAAGCATTCTCGAGTCTCGACCCTTCCTTTCGAGTTCCCACACAGGCACCTACTTCACGCCAGACCGCGTCAGACCTTTGTTATGAATATTACTTTGAGCCCAACAGCCATTGATCCCATCTAAAGATGCATTCCACCACGCTCCTTCTTCTTCTCGCCGGCGCTGCCTGCACCCTGGCGTCGCCCGTTTGGCCCCATTACACAGTTGACAACGAACACTTTGAGGTTCTTGCCATGAGAGCGACCACCTCGGTCAACCCGGCTGCCGTGAGCGACGTGACCTGCATTGACCCCAACCTGTAAGTTTTGAAGTCCCTTAGCGACCGGACCGGACCGGACCGGACCTGCCCATTCTCTCAACCATCATCACACCCAAGTACCAACCCAATCTCATTTACTTACTAATCGCATGCCAGGCACATTGTTTTCCACGATCAGAATGTAGCTGAGCTGGCTATCTGTGGAGGCATTGCTGGCTCGATCACCAAGTGCGGCGGCGCACCAGAGAGCACCATCGGCCATTCCGGAAGCGCCAAGTTCACCCTCACGCCCGTGAAGCGCGGCGCCACGATCAACATCTCCAAGGGACGCTGGGAACAGTGCGTGCGCGCAGCACGTGCCATCTGCCCTACTGGGAGCATGAAAGGCACTTGTTCCGGAGGCGCCTCTAGTGGTGACATCAACTTCATTCTCGAATGGCCCTGAGAAGGGACCCCGTCCAATTCTTCGGCTCTCCTGTTCAAAACATGTCGGCATAAAAAGCTGGAATCAATCACCCCATTTTCGCCAAAACCCAACCATGGAAGACACGCGGACGAAAATGACATGACATAATCTCCTTTCTGGAATTGGAGCTGGCAACTTGACTTTCTTAATAATTTCGATTCATACATGCAAAACAGATGGAGAGGGAAATACCCCAGGGGAATTGGGCGTTCACAATAGCATCGGGTTTTCGGCGTTTCACACCTTTCTGTCGTCTGAAGAAGCATCACAGTTGTGTGAGGGAGGCCGACATACAAGGCACAACTGATTTGTACTGTACATTTGTTCTTCCTTGTACATATCCACACTAGCATGAGAGAGTCCCCTCGGTTGGAGGGAGATGCTCTCGCGCAAAACACTCGGTTCGGAGTAAACAAAACGCCTGTAGTATGCAGGTAAAGAGGAAAGAGAAATGAACAAGAACTTGCCTTTCACGGGTTCTGCTCCAGACAATTTTGAGCTGATAGCAATGGGGGTATCAATGAATAAAACTCCACCTGTAACCATTCCTGGGACATGCCGTTGCGCCCACTCGTATATGGCAATAGTCACATAAGATTGCTACACATCCCACACCCACTGACCAGCACAGGCCTCCTTTTGTGTGTCTTGGTATGCCACAGCAACGGCTTATAGTCCGTAGCGCGTGATGCACTCCTCCCGGTGCGTCTCCAGGCACTCGAGGGCGCAGACCCTGGTGCCGCACTTGACGCAGCGTACGCGACCCCAGTACCCGCATATGACGCAGAAGTGGCGACGCGGATAAGGAGAACGACCACCACCACCGCCGCCGCCACCCTGCCCTTCCCACGTGCCGCGCGCCTCGAGGTAGGTTAGGGGAGGGGCGGAGAGTAGGGCGCGTAACTCCTCCTCGGTGGGGATGGGCGGAAGACGAGAGGCGAGGAGGGGGTTGAGGTCGTGTTTGTTGTCGTCGGACGGGTTGTGGTTGTGGTTGTGGCGGGGTGAGGATAAGTCCAGAGCGTCTGTCATGTGAACATCGTCGTCGTCGTCATTGTTGTGCGTGTCTCGTTCTTCTTGTTTTATGACTGTTGTTGTCGTTGTTGTTGTTGTTGTTGTTGTTGTTGTTATTGTTGTTGTTATTGTTGATGGTGGGGTGTGTGTCTGTTGTGCTTTTGATTTTGGTGGTTGTTGTGCCTGGGGCCTCCTTCTCGAAGACGATGCTGTTGCTGTTGTTCCTGCTAATGCTATCGAGGACGATCTCCTCCTCGCCGCCGCGGCCACACTGGGCTCGTGACTGGTATACACATTCACATTCACGCCACCACCAGCACCACCTGATGGAGTTCCTCCACGGTTGTTGTTGCCATTATTGTTCGCGGAAGCGGACGACTCGAGGGCGAGGTAGTCGTCGAGGTGGTTCGCGAACGTCTTCTGCGACTGCAGGATCCGGCGCACGTTGGACGTCGACTTCTTGCTCGTCACGTTGCTCGCCCTCTTGACGTGCGCGCGCGGCAGCGTCGGCACCGGGATATGTACCGTGACGCCGTCGCGCGCGTTGTCTCTGTCGAGGACCTCGATCTCCCGACGCGCCTTGGCTTCCTGTTGCGCGTTGGCATCTGCTAAGCTGAGTGCGTTTGCGGCGGCGGCCGCGGCGGCACGGGGTCGTTTATGGCGGTTTGTTGTTGTTGCGGCCGAGGGGAGTGAGGAGGAGGAGGGGAGCAGGAGGTGTTGTTGTGGTTTCTCTGGTACGTATGCCCATCCTGGTGCGCTGGTCTTCTTTGCTGTCGCGACCTCGACGACGCCGAAGTTGTTCATTTTTCTTTTTTTTTGGCCTATCCCTGCGGCTCTTCCCTTTTGTTCTTGTTTTGTGGTCTTCTTTTTTCTTTCGCCTTTGTTTCTTAGCAAGCTGGAATCTAATTTTTGTTTTTGTGACGCGCTGTACAAGTGAGTGTATGAGGTATGAGGTATGGGAGTATAGAGTGAGATGGGTAGGTGTTGATGGTTGTCAAAGCAAACCTTCTTCACATGTCGTGGATGTTGTATTCTGTAACTTTTAGTGCATATTGGCGCGAGACCCCACCGACGCCACTAGGTTACATAAGGTAAGTAAGTAGGTACATGTAGTTTATTACCCCAGTCACCTAGCGCCGGCTTTCCCACATGCAGTAACATTCCATGTTTCTTCTTCCTTTGGAGACATGAGGATAGTAGGTACATATTACACAGTATTGTAACGAAATCCCTACCAGGTAGCTCAAAATACTCTGGCTATCTTTCAAGGTTATATGCCCCTTTATTCCGGGCGTTTATAGATGACGATCTATCTAAGACTATATCTCGATTGTAAACTCCTGAAGGGCTTTTATGACATATCAGGAAACCCGAGCACCTGTCACAACCACGCGTGAAAATTGGCAAAATCTATAGAATAGTGGCGTCGGGTATCTTCCAGAGCATAACACTGACACGGGCTACCAATCATGGATACACGAGGTGTAGCACTTCCCTATCGTTGGTCTAGCTAGCTTGACCACTGGGATTCGATTGCTGGCGCTTCATTCTCAGTCACCAACTTCTCAGCCGCGGTTTCCCAATCATCCTCCACTGACTCCTCCGCTACTTTCTTCTGCTCCTTCTTGAGCGCAACGAACCTACTACGGAGAGGCAGTGATTCGGGAGCCGGGGTAGGACCGGTAGACTTGGATTTGGCAGCCGACCGGCCCACCACCGCACTCCATCCTGATTCGCTCTGAGCCGGGCCCTGTTCCCGCCGCAAGACGTTCAGCGACTCGTCCACTGCGCACAGAAACGCGTCGTCGGCGAGTTTCAGGCGTCGCACTGTCTGCCTCAAGGTAGGTTTCAGGGCCGTGAGCGAGCCTGTGAGGGTCTGCGACGTCCATGTACCTGATCCCTTGATCACCACCTCTTCGGATGGCAAGAAGCTTGGGTGGAATTTCACAGTGGGATAGGCTGCAAACTCCTTGCGAAGAGCAATCTCCAGCTCCTCCACCGTCAGTCCAAATCGGGGGTTGGTCAAAAGCAGCGCATTATAAGGGACGAGGCTGACTTCCTCCTTGGCCGCCGAAGATTGCGACATCGAGGTCTCCTGCGTGGCGCGGATCTTGGCGCACTGTGCTAAAGTCTTCACGGGAGCCGACACAAAACGCGGTGTCTTAAATAGGGAGACGTGGCGGTGAGGTTCCGGGTCGGTACTTTCGCTATCGAATCCAAAATCCTCGGCGAGTGAGTGAATGAAGGCTCGCTGATGCGACTTCATCGGCTTGAATCGTAGACGTCGTTCAGCCCGGTCTTCCGCAAACACGCGGAACTCCCGCTCATAGGTCTGTGCCCACTGCGGATTCTCTTTGTACAGTTTCAGAGTCGTGTCTGAGTACGGCACATGGTCATCGGCGTGCGTCTGTGGGTCGATGTTGAGCGCAGTGGCGAGACGGGCATTCCGCTGTAGGCGAAGGCACTCATCATCACACTTCAAGAGTGGGCGCTGTGGCGAGTCTTGCATCTTCGTGGCCAGACACTTGACTTCTTGTTTCCGGTGCTGGCATTCGCAAGTCACGAATACCTTCGCTTGGCATGGCTTATCTTCTTTGCATGCTAAGATGGGGGAGGTCAGTCGTGGCCATTTTATATAGACGGTGTCCTCCACTTACCATAGGGGGCGTGGCACTGTTCGACATCCGGGTGTCCGCAGCTACGAGTCTTGCCACATGGTTGGTGACAATGGGAACCGGAGACATCCTCGTCTTCACAGGCTCCCGCTCGGTGGCAGAGTTTCATGCACATATGAGTCCTGTAACTCGGGTTTATTAGACCATGATTTTTTGTTGGACGGTAGGACCGTCACATACCCGCACTTAAGCCTTTTGCCGCACGGGAGGCCGCATCTCGGCTCGCCAAACCAGCAAGGCTGGTTCTTCAGAGTATTCTTTCCACACATGCACCGTTTCTCGACTAAGAAGGGGCACTTGGGACATGGCACGTCGTCAGGATGACAGTTGTGGTCCACCTAGAAGGGGAGGGAGGGAGGTTAGCGGGCGATTGTGACGATGCAAGGCTTACTTGGGAAAATCGCTTACCTGTGGATGCCCACAAGACCGGGACCGCAAGCAGTTGAACCGGCATTCCGGCGGCCTCGTACCACAGGGCTGGGGGGGCTGCAAGACGGTCCTCCCACAGTTGCAACTAATTTCGTCAAAGATAGCCTCCAAACACGAAGGGCAGGGTCCTCTGTGGCACATCTGCTGGCAACGGTGTTTCCCACACTTGAGCTCTCTACCGCATGCCCGGATACAGATATGCTCTGCCTCAAATTCTTCATTCGAGGGTCCCGCGTTCCTTGTCCTCCGTTTCGCCGTCACCCGCTCAATTGCTCGTTTCTCTGCTGGGCAGCAACGGATGCCATGTTCATGCCGACCACAATTAAGTTGGACTCGGCAAACTCTTTCACAGATGGGGCTGTGTTCCTCGCGTTCGTAACAGATGACTGTTGACTTGGTACGACCACAGCGGCAATCCAGTTCGACTTCCTGTTCACATCGGGAGCAAGGCCCGGTGTGACATTTGTCCTGACATCGATGACCGCAGTCTAAAATCTTATCACAGACTTTGTCACAATGAGGAATAGGATCTGTACAAGTCTCCCGAGCCGCAGCAATATCTGTCACCGGCGTTTTCCCGCAAGGACAGTATTTGACGACATCCGGAGAGAATGGACAATGAGCCGGTTCCTCGTCTTGGGGATGGCAATCCTTTTGGCAATGGTGCTTCCCGCAGTCGAATACCCTATCACAGGCGCGACCACACTTGAAAGATCCGGTGAACCAGGCGCCTGGTTCGCCTTCTGCCTCGGATTGAGATGTCTCGTCATCCACTTGAGCCTTTTGGGGAGGGCAAGAGTAGGACTCCAGCTTGTCCCCAAGCGCATCGCAGGGAAGCTCCTTGGATTCCCGGCCACAGTAGCAGCGGGACGCGACCAGGGTTTCACAGCTACCGCAGAGACCCGAGTGACACTCCTTTTGGCATTCGTGCTCTCCGCATGGAAGTAGATCGCCGCACACCTCATGGCAGCTCCAGCCTTTGGTGTAGTCGGTCTCGCTACATCGTTTGATTGATACATTCTTTCCGCAGAAACACGACTGGCTGGGCCCCATTAAGATGCATGGCGGACAAGGGCCGGCGTGGCAGGGCAAAGGGCATGGATGAGGGCATGTGGCCCTCGGCTTGGAGCAAGTTTGCCCGCAGCTGTGAGGAGGTAGCCCGGCGACCGGGCTCGGGTTGATTTCCTTTCCACACCAACAGTGGTAGGTCCCAGGTTCGTCGTTCATCGTCGAGTTGCAGCCAGGGCATCTCCAGACCGGCGGCTCGGTCTGCTGCTGCTGCTCCTGGTCTGGGGGCTTTGCTCTATTTGTGAACCACTTCTTGACGCAAGACATGTGCGTAACAGTCCAACAAATAGTGCATGACCATGTGCGCGAGTTGCGAAGCACTTCATTAGTACAGATAACGCACTCGTACTGCCCATTGCTGATGTCCTCGTGGATTCTCGTGGGAAGGTCAGGGGCGACAGACTTGGAGGGCCGGCGAGTTCGCCGTGGGGCGCCATTGCTAACGGTTTCGGCACTTGTCTCAATCAGTTTTGTGACTTGGATCCAAGCCGATGACAGATAGTATTGTGACTCACCTTGAGCCTGGAACCGACTGTCCCGGTACGAACACCGATGCGCCAGCGTTCAGAGTTGTAGATGAGTTTCGGTTACCCTGATCTTCGTCCTCCTTTTCTGTTGAGAGATGACCCCCAAAGGCCCGGCCTGTTGCCATTACCGTCCTTGACCCGGCGTTAGCCCCAGCGCGTCCCCTCGGGGTTCCTCTTCCAGTTCTTCCACCTCTTTCGCCCCTGGGGCGCTTCTGACTCCTCCCACGGTGACCAGTTCCTTCTTGAGCTCTAGGCGTAGACTGATCTGATGCAGCTACCGGGGTTGCGACAGCGTTCTCCTGTGGTCCATTGACTGCTTCAGTCGGCTGGGTGTTTCTCAGATGACCGCCTCGACCTCTCGAGAGCCTTCCGCCATGTCCACCGCGGCCTCCCCTTTCAGTTCGTCCACCCCTTGAACGTTGACCCCTGGCCCTGCCCCCGCCGTTGGGCTGAGAGCCGGTAGTTTCGGCGTTGTCCATTTCAAATTCTTGAACTTCGTTTGTGCGACTGGTACTGCCAAGTGACATGCAAACCGGACAGTGCTTCTCACTGCTCAGTCTTGTGCGCTTTTTGAAATACAGCGACTTCGAATCTAAAGAGAAATAACAATAAAAAACCTCGCTCGAAAAAATATGAGTGGAAACAAATGTGGAAAACTCAGTTGCAATGAGCGCTCGAGCGTCTTTAAAGGGTTGTGGCAATAGACAATGAAGGCCGAATCAACTGTACATTATTAAGCACAAAACTAACCTAGCAAATTAGTGCCCGCGTAGATAGTGGCTACTTTTGATAGATCGTGGTAGCTTTCATATCCTCTATGCAGGAGCCTCGGAGGTACGGCTTTGGAGCCAAATTCTACCAGTTGGCTGGGTTGCAGTGGCGTTGCGAGTAAATTTGCAAGTACTTTGTTGGTACGCAGTGATGTGTGATGTGCGATGTTGATTGGATGAGTCATTGACACTGAGACATTATGATTCATGCTGAGATGCATTCTGGGAATGTACCTGACAGGTAGGTACCTGCCAGGATATCAAAGGCCATTAGCAGGTGCCGGCCCACTCCGGACAGCTGCTGTCACCTAAGAGGCCAGGTAAGCTCCTAACCTTACGATAATATCAAAGCGGTTTTGTAAATCTTGCATCGTCATTCCTATTATGCCTACCTAACTCCAAGGCCCAAGGGTAGAAAGCCGGTTGTATCTTACTATTGTTCTAGCTTGTTTTAAGTTGAATAATGCCTTTGTTAAAAAGTCCGATCCCGAGGATTCAGCGACAAAGAAGAGTGTTGAAATCCACCTAATAACCTAATAAACACAGCAGCACTGCTAAAAAAGGGGTAAGAAGCATTGTCCGGATACACTACACAAAGGCAACACTCGGCAGGTTTGCTATCACAAAGCAGACGGACAATTGTTACCGCCCACCGCATGGGCCATATGCTACATAGTGGCACTAATCATCTACAAATGGCGGCTACCTGGAGCAGTGGGAATCACATAACCTCAGGCACGTCGGTTTCTTGGGGTCTTCCTGCTGCGTTGAGTATTGGGGTGTTCTCAGTCACCGTGCTGACGATGACCGCTCTTGTTATCATTGGGAATGTCAACACCCTTCGGATGAGGCTTGCCGCTTTGCTATTGTGACTGTTGTCCTTCTCACACAGCCACGCAAGGACCATCCGCCCATCAAATTTCACACAGCAATTTTAGCGAGGAGGCCGGCCGATCGTCCGTGCTGCATGTGTGTATAGAGGCTTACACAATAGCTTCGTTTCGGGCCTTCTTGCAGGCAGATGCGGCTGAGAAGTAATCGTGCGTTTGTCGCGTCAGCTAAGGGCTCAACTCGAAGAGCGTCGTCTGCTTGATCACAGGCAGTGAATGAGCGTATCTTCTTTGGCCGCAAGGTCGCCGTTGTTATCTCGTGATATCGTTTCCTGAATTCGTTACGTACAGTATTCTGTGGGATGTTTTGACGAAGCCGAAAGCCATTAGCCACACAGCTTACGGACAATACGCCCTTATCACTAATCTGGGATAGATAAATCGGTGATCGTCTCCACTTCCCCAGATGCCAAGCCCCGTCATGGGGTCAATCTGGCGGCTACTATTCAGAGAATCTGTTTTCACTATGCTGTAAGGCATACAGACTCCTGGTCCTTCTCCTTGACCAACCAAATGGTACGCTCAACGCATGAGAACCTTTGGTACCTGTTTACAGCAGTACCACCCGGGGGATCGTTGCATCGATAACCGAGACCGGTACCTCCTGAAACTGCTCCTGAGTCCTGAATATCACCGACAAAATCTGCAAGGTACCTTGATCGCAGACTACATGCATTGCCATTTCCACGGCTGATGGGTACATGCATTGATCTCACAAATCAGCCCTGGAGGCCATGGTGGGCTGCGTGACACTCAGAGCAAGGCCATATTAACGCCCTTCTTGACGGATTGGCGAAAGCAGGGCGCCATGCTGTCCACTTTTGATCTTATCTCCCTCGACACTATCTCTCCGATATGGTTGCAGATGTGACCGCACATGCTAGCTACAATATATGCCTACCTTCTCTATCGGGAACCGTGATGGTATCTTTGGCCGAAAGGACAGTCTGGATATGTTGTCGTATACGCTACACCAAGCTGAGAAGGATCTACACAGGCTCGACGAATTCACCAACAGCAGGATGGTGGCCGAGAAGTTCCGTCTTGCGCGGAACGGGCCAGCAAGCCCGGTAGACGGCCCCTCTGCAAGAATAAGAAGCGGATAGCTAACTGGACCACGGTCTCGATCGAAGCATTTGAGCAATCATCGAATCTTGTCATGCTCGGTGATGTTTGGTGCGGAGTACTGAGATACGTCACAGCCCAGAAGCCAAATACGACCCAAGGCGGGTCAGCTCAAGTCCATGGCAGCGGGGCTGACTGTATGCCTATCTAGAGATGGTCAGCGCCTGACACAGAAGCAGAGTAATGCACACTATCTGTGTGCTCTGGGCGGCGTGCGTGTGCATGTAATTCCACGTTTCGAGTATTCTTCCACACTCTTTATCCCATTGAGGCGTTGGTTTCGACTTCCCCATCGGGAATTAAGATTTGGAAGCCATAAGAGTCCAGCGCGTGTCAGGAGAGCTAACTTATGACCTCTTCGCTAACCGGTGGGCGAAAGCATGTATGTCAGAGACTCGGAGGAAATGTGGGCTTGTAATCGGCCCGGCAAGCTCTTCATACAGAGTATTCTGTGTAGCAGCTACCTAATAGGCCAACCTTCCATCTGAGTGAGTGCAAACAACTGCAGGCAACTGCAGCAGACACTGCCAGCTCTACGGGACTCCAGCTAAGCCTTAATGGGTTCAGTTCTGTGCAATTATCCAATACATCAGGTTTACAGGGAACAGTGGGATCGGCAACTAGGTATGTAGGTGAGCTCGTGTGTCTCGGGCTGTTCTGCACAGGGCTTGGCAGCAAGGGTCAGAAAGGGCCAGCAAGGGGTTGGATGAGTGGCATGCTGCTAGGTTTCGATCCTGAGTACTATGTACATTTCTTTCAATCCCACCGTCGCCCGTTGCTTCTCATCCATGCCGCTTTGGGGGAAGCTATCAGACCTGCCGAGCCGAAATGCGGGTTCTGTTGGCGCGGCTTTTACTATGATTACAGCAAACAATGGGAACCACCCATACACGTACCATGGCCTGGACTCTAACCTACAAGATTACACGACATCCATACTTTGCACGCTACCGCCGCCGGTACCACGGATTCAAGAACGGACGCCACATCTCCATGCCTACGGCAGCACCACATACCGTCCGAATTTTTCAATATTCACACGCCGGCTACACAGCTTCGCGAAAAGAACAGCTCGTGATCACACAAAAGGCGATACTCTCTCTAAGCGATTTTGTGTGGCTTTCCCGTAGGGCACGCTCCCATCGCCCATTTGGATCGCGTGCTGCTGCGAGCCTTCGACTAGACTAAGGATAAGCAAAGGAGCGTGAGCAGGTAACATGCCAACGATGAAATCACCGGTGTGCGGCTGAGTTCAGTACTGGCTGGTATGTCGTTGCCATCAGCGACAGCTTAGTACAGCATACCACAGCATTCTCCACGGAGTACGGAATACTGGACATGGCTGGATCCTGGCGGACCACTTACGGATGTGTCACCGTACACGTATCCGAATCATTTCCAAATGGATCTTGTGATGGGCCTAGTTGCCAGTTCACAAAGTTAAAGAGCCAGATCAGGCTAGGTTCTCAGCTGCTGTCCACTTCGTAGACCTCGGAACACCACATTTTTGCATACAGCAGACTACAGCAGACTGGGTATACCGCATGACAGATGTAGTTGTATAATATGCTGTGCTCCACGGAGAGACTTCACACCAATGGGCTCAAGACTCTAGAGAGGGGGATCATATCTTACCTAACCTAAGTGCAAGTGCATCGACATACATACTCCTGCAGGCTGCGAGGTATGAGTGAGTTTTAGAGGGTACAACATACTCACTCAAATTGCCAAACCGATGTTCCGGACCTTGGGTACGCCGCCTATAGCAGCATAGCAAACTAAAATCGCAAAATAGGTCCTCGGTCATCCATCTCGCTCCTTCCCGCTCCTTCCCGCTCATTTCCTTGTTAATACCTTACAGCTGTACTTGTGCCATGTCGAAAGCATTCCTGTGTGGGAGAGCACTTGGGTATACTGTACCTAGGTGGGAATTTCGGCCCACAGTACCAAATTTTTGCCTACCTCAAGGTATGATGTACAGCGGGACAGACAAAACAAGAGTCGGCAAGTTCCATGGGTCCATTTCGTCTGACGCGCGATCTCGTATCCCATCTCATCGACCCACAAATTCTTTGGGGTGTCCGAAAGGCTCCAAATAGTGAACTAGCCCATGCATGGACTCTGCTTCTCGCGCACTCCAACAAGGCACGATCAATGTGTATACCGAGGATTTATTTTATGCCTAGACTACAATACGCCCTTGCTGCACACGCCAGTAATTAATCCCTTTTCTGCATCTGCGACCAATGCTGCGTCTCCGGCTGGTATGGCCCTGGCGAAGGATGCCCGCAGCCCGCTTAAAACCGCCCTTGACGCACAAATTGGCTGCTGGGTGGCCGATTGGAGAATTTAGGCTGCTTTTCTCAAAATTTATCGAATTCTTTTCATTTTATCCCTTCTTCTGGGCTAGCTACAAGACTGTTGTTCCCAAGGACATCGCGCCCGTGGCTGACACTGGGCGTTCATGTCACATACCTCAGACCCCCCCTTTTCGTTACAGCCGAGATGGGGATTTATTTGATGTGATTAAAATAACTCCCATGTAGGTTTGGTGCTGTGCATTGTACCACTGCCTATGCTATACATAGTGGAGAGCATCTGAGGGAGTGCCAGGACTGCTGGAGTGGTGGCTCTCCCTGCCTTGCTAACTCAGTATGTTGCTAGATAATGTTAGCTGATCATCGACGACTTTGTCGACTGACAGTCTGAGGGCCTGTGGCCAGATCCGGCCCCCGGTCAGCGTGCATCGCGAAGTGGGTATAGTCTTACCTGTGAGTTGTAACAGAGCTGACAAAAAGTCTCTTACACGACGTGGTCTGGTATATAATGGATTCTTCGCCACGGGCCGTTCTCTTTTCACGCACTCATCCCCCTTGGTCTTCCAGGCAACCCTTGGCCCAGCAGAGAGAGCGCAAGCGCAAAAGCCAATCCCCCCTGGCATATGTGCTTCTGCCCAGCTTTCTGCCATCCCTTGTTCCCCCTCCTTCCTCAACTGTATCTCGTCCGGCGTCCATCTGCCCTGCCATCTGAAACATCTCGAGGCTCAAGCCGTTTCCCGGAAGGCATAGTACAGGATGAGGCTCACACGGGCTGGTCCGAGCTTGTGCTCTTTCTTTCTATCTGTCGCCTGGGCCAAACCTGTTGAGCCCGTTGCCGAGAAGGTCAACGTGTTGGAAATCCGCAGAGCCTCCCCGACGATAGTCAATATTCCGGGTGCCTTTCGCAGGGCTGATGCCTCAGCAACGCCCACGCCTACCGGCCCTTCTCAACCAGCCAAGATTGCCAACTATAACTGGTATGGATGTCGGACTGAGGCCGACGGTGTTCGTGCCCTGAGCGCCTTCGCCTATGCTGACGATAATATGACGCTGGAGTCTTGCCAGGCGTTCTGTTCAGCAAAGGGGACGACTCTGTTCGGCACCGAGTACGGCCGCGAATGTTACTGTGGCAACACTTTCGAGTCCGGTTCTATCGCTGCCCCTGCATCTGACTGTACTCAGCTCTGTGCTGGCAACAGTCTTGAATATTGCGGGAATGGCTCACGTCTTTCGGTCTACGTGCTCAACGGGACTGTCATCTCCACCACGAGATCCTCAACTGTGCCTGCTGCCACCACGTTCCCTGCCGGTTGGACCTCTCAGGGTTGCTGGCAGGATGGACCCAATGGCCGTATCATGGGTACGTACCAGGCCCCGGATAACAGCCAGTTGACACCACAAAGCTGTGCCGCGCTTTGTGACAGTAAAGACTATAGCATCTCGGGGACGGAGTACTATAGGCAATGTTTCTGTAGCAATGCCATCTATAATGGCGGGGTGCCGGGCAACGATACCAGCCACTGCAACACTCCATGCAGTGGAGACTCCTCAGTTAACTGTGGTGGCCCAGGTTACTTGACCATCTACTCCCGGGGCCCTCCACAGGCTTTCCAGCCCCCGGTCGTTCAGACATCGGGTCTTAATGGCACATGGACGTACCAGGGATGTTACAATGACAACATCAACGACAATCGGACCCTCCCATGGGAGCTCAGGTTCCCCGGCACCATGACCGCCTCCACGTGCTTGTATCAGTGCGCTCAGTTCGGTTACGTCGCCGCCGGCCTGGAGTATGGCGAAGAGTGCTACTGTGGCGACCCCATTGACATCACGAATAGGGGCTCGACGAAGCAGCCAGAAAGCGACTGCAACATCGTGTGCGCTGGCAACGCCTCCTCCATCTGCGGAGGTGGTTCGAGGCTGAGCATGTACTTCTGGACCGGGTCGACGCCTTTATACGTCTTTCATTATCCCCAGGGCAATAACGCCGGTACATACTCGAACCTGGTCGGCGGCGTCGTCACACCCCTTATGACGATGCAGTCCATCACGGGCAAGGTCACTTTCCTGGAGAAATGGGGAACCGGCGCCGCGAATAGCACAGGTGCGTACGAGCTTGACCTCAGCCAGGTTGGTAACTTCAGCCGTGCATGGAGGACCATGCACCTCAAGACCGACGTATTCTGCTCTGCGGGTCTCATCCTACCGGACAAGGCGGGCCGGCAGTTAACTATCGGCGGTTGGTCCCTCGACTCGACGTATGGTGTCCGATTGTATATGCCTGATGGCTCTCCTGGTGTACCCGGTACCAATGACTGGGAAGAGAACGTCAATGTCCTCAAGCTCCAGCGGGGCCGTTGGTATCCCTCTGCCATGGTGATGACGAACGGTTCCATCCTCGTCGTGGGGGGTGAGATCGGATCGAACGACAAGCCCGAACCCAGCCTGGAAGTTCTGCCTACTGTCGGGCCTTACCTAAACATGGACTGGCTAGCCCGCACCGACCCTAACAACCTGTACCCGTTCCTTGCCGTCCTCCCGGGCGGTGGTATCTTCGTCGGCTACTGGAACGAGGCCAGGATCCTGAACGAGGTGACGTTCGCGACAACCAAGGTCCTCCCCAACATGCCGGGATCGGTCATCAACCCCATGTCCGGCCGCACGTATCCTCTCGAGGGCGCTTCCGTGCTGCTGCCACAGATCGCCCCTTACACTGACCCCCTGGGGATCCTCATGTGCGGCGGCTCGACCGCCGGCGGTGGCGAGGCCCTCGACAACTGCGTGAGCATCTACCCTGAGGCGGCGAACCCGCAGTGGACGCTCGAGCGCATGCCCTTGAAGCGCGTCATGAGCTGCATGGCGCCTCTGCCAGACGGCACGTACCTGATCGCCAACGGCGCGCGGCAAGGTGTGGCCGGCTTCGGACTGGCGAGGGAGCCCAACCTAAACGCGCTGCTCTACGACCCCTTCAAGCCGGTCGGCCAGCGCATCTCCGTCATGGCGAACACGACGGTTGCGCGTCTGTACCACAGCGAGGCCATCACCCTGCTGGACGGACGCGTGCTCATCACGGGCTCCGACCCCCAGGATGGCGTGCACCCGGAGGAGATCCGCGTGGAGGTGTTCACGCCGCCCTACCTGCTGAGCACGAAGCCACGCCCGTCGTTCACGGTGACGAATAAGGACTGGTCGTACGGGCAGACGGTGACGGTGACTCTGGGCGCCAACGCGGCGGGCGTCATGAAGGCCTCCCTTCTGGGCGCCGTGTCCAGCACCCACGGCAACTCGATGGGCGCCCGCACCCTCATGCCCGCTGTCTCCTGCGCCGGGAGGACCTGCACCGTCACGGCCCCGCCGAGTAAGTACATCGCCCCGCCCGGGTGGTACCAGCTCTTCATCTTGCAGGACGGCATCCCCGCCGTCGGCCAGTACGTGCGTATCGGCGGTGACCCTGGAATGTTGGGCAACTGGCCCCCGGGACCCGATTTCACACGGCCGGGCGTTTGATGACGAGAGAGCTTTTCATGTTTTTCTTTTGGCCTCTCTGTCAACTCTGGAAACGGGAAATGGCGGGTAGGGTATTTATTTATTTATCTATAAATTTCGGGATATCGTGCTGTCGGCAACTCTTCTCCAAGATACTTACTCAGATATATATATTCGCACTTATCCTAATTCATAGTATCTATTATCCACCTAGTAAATAGGAGTTTCTTTTTCTCCGGGGGGCTTTCTCGTTTTGGCACGAGATATATATAATAATATTTGGTTGGGAGTATAATTGAATTTCTTCCCAGACATAGAAGCGAGAAATATTTGTTTGCTGGGTTGGGATAAGGGGTCATGTCACGGCTTGTTATGGTGTTTGTGTGCTTTACCTTGGTAGCGTATCGAACACATGGCGCAGATATATAGAGTTAAGTACTTATCACCGGTTGATTTCCTGTCTCTGGCATACTTGGTCAAGAAAGATATCTCGGCACAACAACACATTTTTTGCTTCATGCCTTGCCTATATATATTTCTGTGACATGGTCTGTTCGAGGTAGTTAAGACCCCTGACTTGGAAGGAAATTTGAAGAAGCGGGTTCAGACAATGATGATTTGTAACCTAGATTAGTTATTGGCTGGGTATATATTCAGTAGGTTAATCGAAGCCACGACACATATTGGGCGCTGGCCGAATATTTGGTATTCGTAAGGAAGGTAGGTAGATAGACTTTTCTCCTTACTTACTTACATCCATCCATCTATCCATCCCTCCCTCCTTCATTTCAACGTCTCACACGCATGGCCACTTTTCATGGAACTGGGTACCTACAGGCGCATCGCATCTGTCGTCCCGTCAACTACTTACTTATTGACCCCACCCCCCCATGTCTTTCCTCAGTTTCGTTGTTGTTCTGAAGGAATGTCGACTGTATATGCACAGGCCACGCAAATTGGTCGGTCGACGATTAGCACCCGAGCGAGCATTTTTGTGGTTGAGGTGATGCGTGTGTCTTCATCTCGTATCGCGTAACCCGTCGTGATGATGTTGTAGGGTAGGGAAGACACAGTAGAACCTCGTCTCCTCTTCTCCGCCGTAGATCGACGAATTGTTTTTTGCTCGCCGACTGGGCTGCGGGCAAAAGAGTGAAGAGCTGGCAGCTTTATTGCCATCTATGCGCGGCGTTTTGATTATTTGGAAAGCACAGGAGCGCGCTTTTTCCCCTTTCCCACTTTCCACGTGGGTTATCAGAACGGGATATATTTGATCCTTTGAGCGAAATGGAGGGAGCTGAGATTGAGAATAGGTGCTCGAGCATCCCTCACGAACTCGAAAAAAGCGTACTCGGCAGCAGAAAACGTGATCGTGATATGACATGACATACCCGAATCGCAAGTGATATGAATGAGTCTGCGGGTTTAAACATCCCGATGAGAGAGAGAGGGAGAGGGAGAGAGAGAGCCTATATCTCCCATCTCAATGGCCCTTCCTCAACCGTTTTGGGGGAGGGGAGTCATAGTACTTTGCATCTCGCCATGCGGAACTAGGACATGGGATGATCGACAGACTCCTTGCCCTCCGCCGCCGCCGCCGCCGGGAGATAGGCGACCATGGCCTTGCTGGCACCTTGGACGCAGTACTGGACGACGTCGATCTTGGTGCCGTCGTCGGGAACCAGCTTGGCGATCTGGCGCAGGTCGCTGGTGCGAGGCAGATAGAGGGCGTGGTCCATGGCTCGGTACGCGCCGTGCAGCTGCGCCAGGTTATACGGCTCCATCGTGCTCAGGTCGAAGATCTCGTCGGTGCGGTAGCCCGGCCCACCCCAGGGCGGCGAGGCGAAGACGGCGGCGGTCGCGACGTCGACCCGGATGTCACTCCCCAGCAACTCGGGCGTCTTGGTGAGCAGCTCGGCGTAGCGGAAGCTGTCGCCGAGAACCCAGGTGATCCTGTCGTTGGCTCCGTAGATGGTGGCGTTGTGCTGGGCACAGGCGAGGGTCGCGGCGTCTAGCTCGATTCCTATGACCTTGTCGAAGCGCGGTGTGTGACCGTCCTCCTCGGTGGCGAGGGCGAGACTGATGGCGTTACCACCGACGCCGGCGAACATGTCTATCGCCGTCCGCTTGTCAGGACTTATCCAGGAGGCAAGATCATTGACGCATTGTCTAGGCGAGGTCAGAGGTAAGTGCACGTACTATTGTTTAATGGCCCGAGGGCATCTCAACCTAGGTTAGGACTTACATGGCAACAGGCTCTGGTGTGACTCCATACCAAGCATCATCAGTCATATGGATGCCCTCGTCGTAGAGCGGAAAGATTGTATAGCGTTGTTGCCAATATCTTTGATAAAGATCTGGTTAGTATATCTGTCGATACAAGGTTTTGGGCAAGGGGATCTCTTTACTTTTGTAAGTCCCATGGGACCTCGCCAAGATGAGTCCAGTGGTGGCATTCCTCTGTCAGGGGCAGATTCTTCACGCTCTCCATTTCGGCCATGTTGCCTCGCGTTCGTGTATCTGAAGTTTATAGACGTAGGTCGGACTTGAATACGGAAGTGAAGTGAAACTGAACAGGGCGTTTTTTGTTCATATCATGTTCATGTCTCGCTTCGTTGGGAAGAATTCACATTGAGCTTGCTCTGACACAACTTACAACTTGAAGCAAATACTACGGGGATGCATTGCTCAAGCCTCCAGCGCACTGTGAACTTACGGACTGCTGCTCTATGATTTTAGTTAGGTTAACCTTAATAAGGTTAGTGGATTGATACTGACGTTAGGTAGCAGCCATGCTAAAGTGCCAAATGGGGCAGCATGTCAGCCCTGCAGCGAGACTTTGTACAGGTACACCTGCTGTACCTTGGCATGTCAAAAGTGACCACCTCTCTTGCTGTTGGGTTGCAAATATAACATCCACTCAGCTCGCAAACCCAAAAACCAACACGATATAGCTTGTCATAAGCTCGGAGAGGGTTTGATGCGTCCCTAGCCTCTAGAATCGGATTTTCTTTCCAACATGTTCAACGCGCTCAACCGCTACCTCTCCCGCCTCGACGGCGGCACCCAACAGCAACGCAGGGAGGGCCAGGAATTTGGGTTCCAAGTGTTGCGCAACACCAATCTGGAACTAGCTATCGAACCGTGGTTTGACTTTATCGTTGGCATCAATGGGCGGACGATTGTACGGGCCTAACTCCCTTTCCATTCGACGTTCAACTGTTCGCCATCTCCCACCACTGCCAATCTTATTTACTGACGCAACTTGCGAGGTGGCAGGACAACCCAGACCCGCGACTCTTCGCGCAGGAAGTGCGGAATTGCGCCGGCAACACCGTCGCTCTGGGGCTATGGAGCGCAAAGGTATACGACAGACCTGATATCCCAGTGCATGGCATTCCATAATCACGATAAAAACAAACAAATGCTGACTGCTGCCAACCCCCCTCTCTTTCTTCAGGGTCAACGCATACGAGTTCTGCACGTTCCCGTCCCCGCGACCACCGCCAGCCTCGGCCTGTCGCTCCAATGGGCATCCCTGTCGCTAGCCTCGACCATCTGGCACGTGCTGGACGTGCCGGCGAACTCGCCCGCCGACGTGGCCGGCCTCCTCCCGTATAGCGACTACATCCTGGGCACGCCCGACGCCATGCTGCACGGCGAGAGCGGGCTGGGCGAGCTGGTGGACGACTACGTCGGGCTCGGCCGCCCCTTGCGCCTCTGGGTCTACAACAACGAGTACGACGTCACGCGCGAGGTCGAGATCGTGCCGTCGCGCGACTGGGGCGGCGAGGGCGCCCTCGGCTGCGTGCTCGGCTTCGGCGCCCTGCACCGCCTGCCTCCGCCCCTCGACGAGCCCGTTTCCGCCCCCGGCGAGACCATGTTCGATGGCGGCGACCCGAGCTACGGCCACGGCTATGGCGCCGGTGGACAGTTCACGACGCTGGCGCCGCCACCGAACGACGCTAACGCTTATGGGCCTTTTGCGGCTGAGCATGGTTCCTCACAGGCTCAAGGTGCTGGATTCCTCGTGCCCGCGCAGCTGGTCAGCCCTCCGCCGCCTCCGACGGGAGGTACGACTGCGCCACCACGGGGCAAGAAGAAGGATAGACATGCGCACGGCCATAGCCCGAACAGGCTCATGGACGATTATCTTGCCGAAGAGGAGCAAAAGAGTAGGGCTTTGGATGGCAACATCTCGTCTAGCAAGACACCCCCACCTCCGCCGCCAAAGGCCGGTGGGCCGCCGATGTCTTCAGGACCGCCACCGGCAAAAGCCGAAGAAGCGCCAGTTGGGGAGGGAAATGAGGAAAGTGCAGGTTGACGACCAGGTTGTGTATGAACAAGCTAGCAACGCGCCTTATTGCCTCGAATCGATGTATGAAATGGCTCGAACGTATCATCTTGAACAGCCTGTGAAACAGATCGTATCATAGGCCCTCTCATTTGCTTACTATTTTGATTTCTACAACTCATCGCTTCTTTTTGCTGTACAACAAAACCATGTGGTAACGTTTGGTATTGGTTTGTGGAATGTCTCCCTGACCCTCTTTCTTAGTATTTCTGAGAGTCGCTCAACCCATCTGTATACCTGGACGCGCCCAATACCTTTTTGCGCTCCCAGGTGAATCGCAATCGCTCAGTTTATGAAGTTAATACAGAAGAAATGCAGGATCAAGCTGCCGACGACGTAATCTGCAAATGCTCTGTAAACAGGTGTTAGTCGGCATGATCATTTCGGTGTTATGTTCCGGCCTGTTAATGTTCGGTTGAAATCGGAATCGGGAAGCGACTAACCTCTCTGGCGATACGGACGGAAACTCGGACTTGTTGGCTGCAGTGGTTTGGATACGTAGGGATGCTGCCATTTCGTTAGTTTTGTCATCTCATCCTGGGTCGAATATGGCCATTCGGCAGTAATGTTCCCCCAATTATTCAAGGCCGCGCCTTCTAGGGGGGTATCGTGGGGGTGTAATCGGTACACAAATCGGTGAAACTCTGGGGTCGTAGGTGTTGGCAGGCATACCTGTTAAAACGAACTGACCGACAGTAGCGGAGAAGCCCGAGAGGAAAGCGTTGAAGGGCTATACACCAGTCTTGCGTTAGCCTGAGATGTATCTTATAACAACATTTTGCCGCTATTAGGGGAGTCCCCCTTCGTTCAACCAGGGTCTTCCCGCAAAGGTTGGCACGTCGTGTTTCATTGCCTGTGCAAGAGAGCAAGAACGTACGTAGTTCCCCGCCAAGATGCAGTAGGCGAACTGCAGGCCACCCGCGATGACGAGGAAGGCCATGAAGGCATCGAGGAGCTTCGTCCGCTGCGGTGTCGTCTTCTGGTAGTGCTGGAAGATGTTGACGGCGATCTTATCGATCTGGCTCGACGGGTTGGTGTTCGAGGACGAGGTGTTGGACGATATATAGGTGGACGGCGATGTCGCAGTAGCTTGGCTGGCAGCCGCCGCGGCGGACTTCTTCGGAGCCATTGTGATTCGTTAAAGTTGTTGGATTCGCAGTGTAGACAAGGTTGCTTTCGAGGGATTCAACAAGGCTGGATGAAAAACCAGACTGCGAATTGTTCCTGTTGGGAGTGTCGTCGTCTATTGGTAGTCGTAAATCGTTGGACCTTGTCATAGGTTGTTACCGACGGACAATTAAACTACATACCAAGTACAGCTCCCCCAAGCTAAACCTTGACAATAGAGAGCGAATGGACACGACAGCTCTAACTGCCAAGTACCTGTACCTTTTCCATGTTAGTTCCCGGTCTGGGGATCAAGAATGAAATCAGAAGCCATGCTCCACATTGAGGATGACCAGAATGTGGCTGATGGACGCGGGGCTTTAGCCACATCTTTCTAAACTAAGTTAGTGAAGTAGATAGGTCCCGCCTGTCCCGCCAAAGTGGCCGGGCCTGTGGACGGCTTGTACTGGTGTAGATTTGGCGTCATTGGAGAGCTCCGCAACATCCCTCGGTGTTCTGAACAAATGCGATTCCGTGTCTTCCACAAATCTCCGAGCCGAGTCCTGTTACTGATACCGATTGCAAGTTGCATCAAAGCTACCAATTCTTAGACCTCGATATTAGCGAACGGATTGCAGAAAATCCATCCCGATCGTCGAATATACACACTGATCCAATACCAGCTTGATCAACATGGTAAGCAGGCACATTCACAGTGCAATTGCCTTGTACAAGGACATCCGAAGCCGAATGCTCATTGTCTCGCAGTCTCAAGAGAACATCGCTTACCTGCTCGGTGCCTTGACCGCCGGCGGCGGCACCATGGGCTACATCCGAACTCGCTCGGTGCCCTCTATTGCTGCCGGCCTAACTGTCGGTCTCTTGTGTACGTTGTGCCACTTGAGCAATACCCAACACCCTCGCCAGAATTAAAGAGTAAGTTGGACTAATCTCATATGCGCATAGACGGCCTTGGTGGTTACCGCCAGCAGACAGCCCAGCCCTACGGCGTCGAACTTGCATTGCTAGCCTCCATCATCCTCGGTGGCTCTTCCATACCCCGAGCGATCCGCCTCCGCAAGCCGGTGCCGACAGTCCTCAGTCTGATCTCCGTCTTCGGCCTTTACACTTTTGGCAGTGCGTTCAGGAAGGGTTTGTAAAGAGCACAAGGTAATGCTCCTGTATGATAGGATAATAGGGTAATAGCGTGGGTGAAAATGGAATCGCTTAGCCAGTATAAAGCCCATGATGGTGCTTAAATCGAGATTGCGCGATATTTGGCTCCGAGTAAACAACGAGCACTTGTAGCAAAGTGCTACCAAGATGTGCAAATATGTAGTGTATCGCACCTGATATATAATCCGTCCAATCCTTGTTAACGCCGAGCTGTAAAGTCCATGCGCGCAATCCTATAGCGTTCCCTCTTCGTATCGTACAACCAATTCCATATACTCGGTTCGTCCGGTGAAGCGCACGGCTCGATTCCCGCTGCGCGACTTGGGATCGGGTCGGTTATGAGTTCTCATCGATCTCGGCCCAGGCCTGCTTCGTCTTCTCGCGCTTGGCTCTGGCCACTTCTCGGTTGTGGGCAGTTCGTTTGAGTCGCTCGGCTCGCAGACACAAGGTGACTTGGCGTTTGGCGTCATTGCACATGCCCATCGACATCCACAGAAAGCCGCGGGCGTGGCACTCCTCGAGCGCATTCATGACATCTTCGCATGCTACAGGGGAGAAAGAGCCGGTCAGTCCACGCATATACCAAGGCTGCACCCGACCTATCATACCTAGATTGTCTTTTGTATGTAAGTGAGGATGCATATTGATATCTGAAGTCCTCGGCAGAGGCTAGATATTGGATATCAGACGCTGGCGCAAACAAATTGAGAATGGAGAAAAGGGTCTCCAAAGAAGTCAAGATAGCGACTCGTTTAGGTAGTTGAAATTGGTGCTGTGACTGGAAGCATGGGCCACAATTTTTGCCTCCACCGACCCCTCCAAAGGTGCATATAGAATAAGGTCCCCTGCCTTACTACCACATCTCTACCTAAGGTTAGGTTACTTTGTACTTACAACAAGTCCACTCCTCAAGTTGAGCCAAAGATCAAAACCCTCTGCATCGTATTCATAGGTTTTGGGAATTCTTCATCTCACGTTTTCTCGAACGATTGAGTGAGGAGCTTCAGCCCCGGATTATTCTCAGCTATGGCCTCAAAGACAGTGCCTGCCAAGAAGCAGCAAGGTAAGCGGCGATGCAGGACAAATACATACCAAGACCGTTATATGCTTCCAGTGTTAACTAGCATCCAGAACTGCAAGCAACATATTCTAACTATAAGAATACGTTGCAGCAGATTGCACAAAAAATTGGTGACGTCGAACAGGAAGCTGAAGAGCACAAGTCAGTCGCATATCTCTTCGTCAGGATCCACTCCCCTCGCCTTGATCTCGTTTTATCCTTATCGTCATTGCCGTCATGACACGCACACCGGTTGCCCAGGATGCTCACATGGTCTTTCTGCATTGCATGGCTTGAGGCCATGTCCAAGGATCTTGATTTCCTTGTGTGGGCGTGGAGCCCCTGGGCAGATATCATGAACATCACCTCACCGCTTCTTCTCGACCTTTCGGGCTCCTGCGCTCACCGCTTCCTATCTCCGAGTCAAATCCCCAAGAAAGATTCTCTTACTTGTTTCCAGCTCCCTGCTTACAATGAATGACTGCATAGGCTTGTTCTCGAGACGTTAGCACCCTTGTCAGATGATCGCAAGTGTTTTCGTATGATCAATGGCGTGCTTGTAGAGAGGACTGTCAAGGACGTGGTCCCCGCCCTCAAGACAAATGCCGAGGGTCTTAGAAAGGTACTCGACGATCTGGTTAAACAATACAAGACCAAGCAAGATGATTTGGAAAAGTGGAAGGTGGGTTACCCCGTCCGCGCCTCGGAAGATGACACTGTTTGTCCAGGACGTCAAATCCTGCTCGAACATCCACCCCTTCCCCCTTTTATGCGAGATCACCGACTAAGGTTTACTATATCTACAGAAAAAGAACAATATCCAAGTCGTTCAGTCTTAAAGAGGCGTCAATGAGAAAGGCGCACACTATAGCTCCGTACGTGCCTCTGTTTGTGTGGAGATGTGGTTATATTATATCACCATACCGCGATAGAGGCTCCCGTATGCTGCTATACGGTAATTCCGATCATGTTTTGTAACGTTGGCCGGTTGCACAACAGACTCAGTGACCAGCGATCAGAGAAGCCGCCGTTGGTCTGACGGGGATTGCTTACTTCGCATGGCACGACATCGGGCAGACAGAGATAAGGGCGGTTCATGTAATCACGTAGGCTCTTTCAACGGGCATACGTATGATACCTTGTACGTAGTAGGTACTACTGTACTTTCGTGCTTGGCCTATCCAGCTCTCCAGATGATGGTGTGTGGTTGATGTGCTGTACAACTGCAGCCGCAAACCAGTGGAGCCCAGCGTCAAGGGCGCCTCGGTGCCCAACGATGTCGATGGGTGATGTTGTCAAAGATCGCTGTCGGGTCGGGCCTGCACGATTTGGCCCCGTCGTTGATTCGAGCGTTGGCCGCGATCTTGGCATCGACAAAGCCACCCTCTGGAGTCTGGTTGGTTGGGAATTGATCATTCAGTAAGGCGGCATAATGGTTGTCCAGACTCGAAGCTGCCTCCGTCAAACTAATCCACCTCATCTTGGGTCCAAGGTTCCATCTGCCTGGAGACATCTGTGACAATATCTTCCGATTCGTACGGCGCACAGCTTATTAGACCATGTTCCTTTACTAGGATCACACCCCTCTTTTTCGAAAGTGGTCTCTCTAACCTTCGCCCTTGCCCAACTGCCCAAACAACGCATCCATTAGATAGATCGTGTAGAATCGGCACACAATCGAGCTCCACCCGTCGCACCCTGCGATATTCGTTTGTCTGGAAATTACCGGGTGATGTCAGATGATAAGATTCTTCTAGCCTGTTTAGCTGGCTTGTTTGAAGCAACATACTCTATATTGACACGCGGGCTTGAGCAGCAATTAGAATCAAATTCTTGCCTGGGCAACTGCAGGCATCCGGATGATGGGACCCTCCTCCAAACAGCGGATTGCTTGGCGCACACATGCAGGTTCACAAGAAGCCAAATGTCATATCATGCACCACAATACCCCAGTCCGGGGATATGGATGTACATAGGCGGCGTGCTATGAACACACGGTCGATCCTCTGGTCTAGTAACTCAGCGTCGGAGACATGGTGGAACAGACTTGACAACAAACGGTCGACAAAAATCGAGCCCAGGTGTTTGCCCCTACTGTCCTGCGTGCTCATATCATGCTGGTCATCTTGCCAAGCATAGAAAGTACAGAGTAGAAAAGACCCTGCGGACCATTGCAGCAATGCGGCCACCAATTGATATTTATGAAAAGATCCAAGATTTTCGATTGGCCGGCATTTTTGCTCATGGTTGCTCCTAATACCACTAATAAAATAAAAGCGATTTGCCGGGTTGAAAAGCCCATCCCCGCTGCATGATGCTTCCAAAAATACTCCCCGTTCCTGTCATGGTTTGGTTGTATGTCCTTGGTATGTAGAGCGTTTGACGATGGGATCGCAAGGCCAGCCAGCTAATATTATTGGCTGATATCTAGAGTATACCTTGCTGGAACAAGGCCTTCGAGTTGTTATAGAATCAGAAGGAATTTCGATGAGAGGAGTCAAGATAAGTACACAACTCATCCGTATCTACGCACTGGTAGAGCTCTGGAGACATGAGATGTATCTAAGGACAAATATAATTTGCTACCATCTAGGTATATCATATTCTCTAATCGTGCAACCGCGACACGGCATGAAAAACATTGACTCGTCGTGAGCTCACTCCCTTGTCGTTGTGTTCCAGGACCATGTACATAGCTCTGTGGTGACCACACAAACACTGTGTGATCCTAGATCCTTTGATCGCGCTTTGTGTTAGCAGTCGATGATAATGGGGTCTCCTTGGGTGATTCCCCAACTCGCGGGCGTTTATTGTCACTCGTAAGGGATCAAGTCAGGCTAGGAATTCTTTTAGGCGCTGGCTGCTAACACCCTGTGATTATTTCCCAATAATGACTTGAAGCGCCGACCTTGGGGTCATATGGCACGTCTTGATAGTGATGGATAATAAACAACCCCTAGACTATTACTCCCTTTCCTGTAACTTGCCCTCGTATCAAGCAAGCTACGCGCTTCACTTGGTATAAAGGGAGTCAAGAAAGTGAGTTCTAAGGTTAGATGGGTACTTGATAGGGTATCGGGCATGCCTAGCTCAGGCCCTCGTGAGCCTTATCCCTTGACCACCTGACCTACAGGCTATTATGCTTTGCAAACTTGACATTAGGTTAGTATATTCATTTGCGCACATTGGTCACTGCATCCCTGGTGTATCTCGACTGCAGCTACCACGTATGGATTCATAACCCCAAGGCTGCCAGTGTTATGTACTTGGTACATACGGTCCGTCGTGGTTACTTGGGACGCATATACTCCACTCTACCATGCAGACGTTCATCTACATCACCCACCACCTAACCTACTGCCTCCGACTTCCCATGGCCGAGCCGAGGCGTGCAGTCTCATGCCCTGTTCGCATGTAGTCTTCAGGACTTAGCACCGTCGCACGCTTGCTTGCCCTGTCTGCATCATCTGCATATGCATCTACAGTCAGTCAGACTTGGAGTTTCTCATAATGGCCATTATCGCCTCGTGATTGATTGGTGGTACATAGCAGTTGAACGTTCTCGTGATTTGGAGGCATGGAAGTATGTAGGTAATAAGCCCTTTTAAGTCGGAATTAAGTCGAGATGTTCCTGAAAGTCCTGGGCCAATCTTTAAGCAATGACCAAGAGCCCCGAAACTAGGGCTTTTCACCTTCGTAACACTCTCCTTTTGTTTGAACTCCGGATTTATACCAGTCCTGTAGAATGCATATGAGATCCGGGGCTTCCTTAACATTACCTTATCTTGTGTGTACTTACTTAACTTAGATGAGTTGAGCTGTCTTAGTTAGGAACTTGGGACTGCTACTACTAACTTTATCCCAAGTGGGTATGTTTCTTCTGCATTCACGTGCAACTTCTTGCAAAGATGTTTACTAGGTAGGTAGCAGAGATTTCAAGTTACTGGTTTCCAATGGTTGGTCCTAGGTTACAGGAGCTTGCGGTAACTTCCATGTACATAAGTACCTAGGTGGGTTTAGGTGGATACCAGATACACTACAGGAAAGTGAATGGATAAAACAGCACCTTATGGCCCCGAATAGTAGCAAAGGGAGAAGCGAGAGGTAGTAAAGGCAAGTTGTAACTACGACTAGTAGTCTAGGAGAATTAGAGAAAATGTACAGCAGTACAAGCTCCTTCTTTATGAAGTACAAATACATATCCGTAGGTTTAATAACAAACACCTGCCCAGCTAGTGCATTGTACTGTAGGCGATGGGGCAGGTATTGTAGCAGGCACAGTGCCTCAGTAGCTAGTAGTATGTACTCACTACATGTATGTAACCTTACTACTACCAACGTTATGTGGACAGAAGTACTGCTGTAAGCTGCCTGAAGAGGTGGAATGGTGGATACCTATTTATAATAGCGCGACCCTCGGGAGTCGTCACAAGAAGAGACTCGCCCCGCTCCCACCGCCAAAAAAGTCTCCATCCTGTACTGCTGTACCCAAATCTGAATCTACAGTACCATCCCAATTCGAGATCAACAATCCGCTACGGAGACATTTGTCGTGACTGGAGACTGGCATAGGTAGGTAGGCATACACCTTCGCATGCCTAGGCATACATACATGCGCATAACCCAACTTCCATGTACAGCACTATAGACACACATCTGCAGACTCCCCCTACCTAGGCTTGAACCCCCCCAGGCCACAATACGTCAACTGCAAACGTACTCCCCATCCTTTATTGCCTACACCCCGGATTCCGTCATATCCTGAGCTGGGGACGAGACAGAACCAGAACAGGGCTCACAGGTCATAGGCTCGCTTGACTACCTCTTGGCTTGGGTTTGCCAGCGATTCTCGATCCAGTCCCGAAGCTGCGCGAGTACCTTCTTGTAGTAGATAGCAAGCAACCGAGCAACCAAGCAACCCACATCTCTTGCATCGCCTGCGCTGCCCTTGGATCCGTGTGTGGGCGCTGACAGGGCAGGACTGACGCAACCTTTCTGCAGCTAAGCCGCGCGCGCGTTCTCCCTATAGCAAGCCCTACCATTTGCAACGTGTCAGCGGCGGGGACACATCACTCCTCGCGCGCCTTGTCACGGCTGTGCGAGCTGGCAATCAATCAATCACGAAAATCCCATCATAAGCCAGCACCCGCTGCAGGTAGCCAAATATGTCGGACTCCCCCCAATCTCCTCCCAAGGACGAGCCAGTTGTGCAGTCACCCGACGATGAAGCACAAATGAACGACCCTCAGGACCCACACGCCGCCGGGCTCGGCTATGAGTTCGAAGTAAAAGAGCAGGACAGATGGTTGCCTATAGCCAATGGTAAGTTTGAATCCTTTCAAACTGTCTCTGCCTCTGATTTGTGCTCGTCTATTTGGTGCATCTCGAGCCTAGGCGCGCTTCGAGTGCTTGTCGGCGTGTAAGCGTATGAGCGAGCGTATGAGAGCCTCCTGAGTGGGATCCCCTCCGCGGAGCTTCTGCCCGGCTTCAGCAATTGGCTCTCCCCGCGCTCGCCCGCGCGCGCGCTCATTGCCTGCCCCCCTTGGCGACAGACGGCCAATAGACGCGCATGAACCTAGCTGCCGTCCGATGTCTCACGATTCGTCCACCGAGTCGCCAGAAGCGCCCCGCGCTTCTAAATCCCACAAGCATGATGCATATGATGCTAACATACGAAACTTTGCGCCAGTCGCTCGAATCATGAAGCTGGCTCTTCCAGAGAATGCCAAGATAGCCAAAGAGGCCAAGGAATGCATGCAAGAATGTGTTAGCGAGTTTATCTCCTTCATCACAAGCGAGGGTCAGTCGCGCCTACCCCTGATCCTGTCTGTTCCCCAATAATATCGCTTACAGCAAGCAGCCTCTGAGAAATGCCATCAAGAGAAGAGGAAAACCGTGAATGGCGAAGACATTTTATTTGCCATGACCTCCCTAGGGTTCGAAAACTATGCTGAAGCGCTGAAGATCTACCTAGCCAAGTACAGAGAAGTAAATATTTCACCGTTCCTCAATACTCCTGGCCCAAGTAGTTTCCTACCTGGCGTATCTTTTTGTAGGACAGACCTCGTGGCTGACCTCAGTCAAGCAACAGTCCCAGTCGAATCGAGGTGACGGGCAGCAGAATAGGCCAGGCAGCCAGGGCTATGGGTCGAGCGCTGCCGGCGGATCGAATGCCACAGGCTTTCAAAGCACGGATGCTCCTGGTGGCATGGGCGAGCCTAACGATAGCTACAGTCTCTACACTCAAAGCGGGCATAACGGAGCCGCCGGCGAACCCGGACCGTACTGATAAATCTAAACACACCGTCACGTCCTACGTTTCATGAAACTAGGCCCGAGGCTTCGGACACCTCATATGTCTTCTTTTCCGAGTTTGTACAAATAAAGAATGCTACCTTTTAGGGCCACCTCTCCCAAAGCAGGGTTGCAGCCATTGGGCTTGCCCTCGAATCTTGGGGAAGGAGAAGCCGTGTATGTATACAAGAGGCCATGGGACAGGAGGGACCAACAGAACGATATGGCACAAAAAAGCACCGGTATTTTCAAATTTCGCTGTCTCTAATAGAACCACCCTGGGCGTTTTGCCCCCATCTCGGTCTCTTCGTGCACTGATGAGCTTTATTAAGGTTGTTGTATGTTGACATCATTCGAAGCCATCTCTGCTCTATGCACGGGGGAACCTCCCATGAGATGGAGAAAATCCTGGCGAGATACGAACGAACGCTTGTAGCTTTCTTTCAAAATCTTGGCGCCCGGAGGTAACTGACACCACTTAGCGGGAAGTGAAGACCAGGCAAAAAGGAAGGAGGAGCTTTACTAGAGAAACACTGTGGAAGGGCATAGGCGTGCTTCCTATAACTAAGTATGTGTACTTAAACAGCCATGATGCTAGGTAGCCTCGAGACTCATATAATGCATCTTTTGAGAATGGAACTTCAAATGGGCGACTGTAGACTAGCTGCCACGACCAATCTACTACAGCAGTACAGAGCTAAGAATTGGCCAGATCATTCCTCGAACCAACATACCCTTGACATGGACGATGTGTGGTGTGATCACGGCCGATAAAATGTTTCTCTGCTTGGACAGTGGGCACATGTAACCTTTGGTAGTCCCGACAACTTTTAATTACCTATTAGGGCAAGTGCACTTCATTTAACCTAGCATTCGTTGTTTTGGATTATTTGCTTGACGCCAATCATGCTCCCTCAGGTCCTCGAACTTTTGCCCCGCCTCTTAACCTGGAGGACCCCCAAATTGCTGACCTAATAGCTAAAACATTTTGCAACAACATTTTCGTTCAACCGTCAACAAGTTCAGACTATCCCTAGCGATTTCAAGCCAGAGCCCTGCCATCTATTGCATCCTATACGCACTCAATATCCCGACAGAGCTATGAACAGCCTTACCCTCTCGCGGTCTACATCGGTCTGATAAGCCTGGAGCCCTCTGCCAATTGGGAGGCGCTCAAACCCAAACACCCAGTCGTACCACTCGGTCCTCTGCGCTGATGTCACTCGCCGCTACAACCACCACGCAAGTCTCACGACTTGGGACTGCAGGTCTTTTAAAACCTATCCTGAAATCACCTTCGTCGGTCATCGGCGTGAGACGGTCAAGAGACGATGCTGGCTTGGACGACGATGCTGGCAGCATGGAGGAGGACAGTGCTGAGGGCCCCCGGAAGCGCCCCCGTGTCGAATTCGACTTGAAGAACATCGAGGTCCACGAGATCGGCTCACGCTCCGTAGACGAAATAAGGAAAGAGATACAGAATGCGCTGGACCTCCACGCACAAGGCGAGGATGAGGATTACGACATGTTGAAGCAGGCCCTTAACGGCAAGCCGATATCCTTCGACGACGACGAAGAAGATGCCGATCCAGCTGCGATAATCAAGCAACGCCAAGAGCTCCGGGGCTACTACATCGCACTTACAGCCTTCACCCCTCGTCTCGGAAGGACCTGTGACGGCTTGGTCAAAAGCCTTCTACAGTGCTCGTGGGTGGGCCGGGATGACCAGTTTGCAAAGATTTATGTTCAATTCCTGGCCGCCCTAGCCAGTGCGCAAGGTCCACGCCTCGTCCAGGTCCTTTCCACGCTCGTCGATATGTTCTCTCTCTCCCGGCCTTCCGACTGGGCCGTTGAGGGCTTCCCCCCCGTGTCCCGGCAAATCGTGCAAGATAGGCTCCACGTTGCTCTTCGATACGTCCTTAGCCTTTTCCCCGTTGCCGGGTCTATACTGGGCCCCATCTTGGCGAATAAATACCCTTACCACGACGAGCCGAAGAGGATGCACTTGGCGTACGTCGATAATCTATTGCGCCTTCGCCAATATAGCACGGACCTGAGGCATGAGGTCATGGATCTGATCATCAGCCGGCTCGTGAAAATAGATGTGGAAATGCAAATGGATCTGGACGACATGGACGACAAGCTGGCAGCCATGGTCGGGATGGCGCTGAAGTCAGCGCAAGAACACGGCGACCACGACGAGGAAGACTCTGAAGAAAGCGACACCGAGTCTGTATCCAGCGCCGAGTCGGAAGACGACGAGTACACTCGCGTGAAAACAGCAAAGGAGAACATTGAAAAGATGGACGCCATCCTGGATTGTCTGTTTGAACTCTATACTCCCAGCTTCGCCGATCCCGACTCCGAAGGCGCCATGGAGGTCTTTGAGGATCTGCTGACCGAGTTCTCGAATCTCATCCTCCCCACGATCAAGTCCCGGCATACTCAGTTCTTGATATTCCACTTCGGGCAGAAATCCGAGAGGCTGATCGATGCGTTCTGCGGTACATGCATCAACATCGCCTTTGAATCCCACCGGCCACTCATTCTGCGGCAGTCGGCTTGCGCCTACCTCGCTAGTTTCGTCGCCAGAGGCGCGCATGTACCCGGGCATATCGTGATCAAGATATTCGAAGTGCTCGGCTACCATCTGGACGAGATGCGGGCCGTGTACGAGGTCTCTTGTCGAGGGCCCGACGTCCGTCGTTACGCCCCGTTCTACGCCCTCATGCAGGCGCTGATGTACGTCTTCTGCTTCAGGTGGCAGGACCTCATCAAGTCGGCGCCAGAAGATGTTGACAGAGACGATCCTTTATCCTACCTCGACCAGGAGCTCGAGTGGGAGCCGGAAGTCAAGGACATCATGAGACGCAACATCTACTCCAAGCTCAACCCGCTTAAAGTCTGCTCTCCCGTCATCGTAGAACAATATGCCAAGCTCGCCCACCACTTCAAGTTCATGTACGTGTACCCGCTTATCGAGTCGAACAAGCGGCTCCACCTGTCACAGTTCTCTGTTGGGGCATATTCGAACGGTAGTGCTCTTCGGGATATGTCTTTCGACGTCAACGACGAGAGTTGGCAGCAGCTGAGTCCGTATTTCCCGTTCGACCCTTACCAACTACCAAAGAGCAAGCGTTGGGTAGAAGAGGACTACCTCCCATGGCGGCCTATACCCGGCTTGAATCCAGAAGATGCCGAGGACGATAGCGACGAAGAGGAAGGAGACGACGAGGAGGAGGTCATCGATGAGGACACGGCTACGGAGACAGATGCGGAAGAGTAAGATCAAGCATATATAGTCATGACGTATGATGGCATTGGGCGGTGTTTGGCGGGCATTATGACGGGCGTTATGACAGGCGTTTGCGGATATAAAAAATGAGAAATGGCCGGCTGGGATATGCTGGTGATTTGGCTCCGTGGGGGACATTTGATGCATTAAGCACTCAATAAGCACTTAAAAATGATACCATGATCAAGCGAACTCGCGTCCAGTGTTTGACATCGTCTTGGTGATAAAACTATCAGTTGCATATACGAAGGTTAGGGGTGTTCATGGGGGCTCACGCTCCTCGGGTTTAAGTAAGTAAGTATGCGTCTACTGCTATAGAACTGCTGACTATATCACTCCGTACGATGCATATGTGTAAAGAATGACGGCCTCTGCGCACGGGTATGCCCTGGTTCCCCTTACCCATGAGGAGGCGCACAAATGTCACTCCGTATGATGCAGATGTGTAAAGAATGACGGCCTCTGCGCACGGGTATGCCCTCATTCCCCTTACCCCATGAGGAGGCGCACAAATGCAAAAGCCTTTTTAAAATCGTTATATGAACTCCGCGTCTTGCAAAAACTTTTCTTGAACAGATCTTCTTTCTAGCAGCCCAGATAGTGTGCACAAAAACCAAGTAACCAAACCCTACGGCTACTACCCATTTCTCACTTTGAACTTGGCAGTTCTATATCGACTCACTCCTTTGACTTTTTCTTGAACTTTTCTTTCTCCAACTTTTCTTCCTCGAACTTTTTTTACTCGCCAACATGCCGGGGTCAACAGCAGGAGTCGGAGAACACTCCAAGGACGAACAGACTGGCAACCGGGTCCCGAGAAACTCGGGGGAGTTTCCAGGTACGTCTCTGGGGGTATTGTGTCCTTGACTCCAACCTGTTCCTGGTATGGTTGTCTCTCTGGTATGGTTGCTGATATGAACTTCATCTTCAAGGCCAGGGTACGGGCGACGCGGCGGTAAGAGAGGAGGCCTCGGCAGGCCTCCGGTCCCAGCGGAGGCAAAAGCAACTCCGGGCCCGGATGGCCAATGTTCGGATGCGCGGCCGGCTCACGAGCGTAGCCAATAACATCAGGCGAACCCAGGCGAGGCGGTCCAGTGCGGGTACCGGACCGGGAAACGTACCCACGTCTTTCCCCGTGTACGACGTCCGGCGGACCATCGGCACGGCCTCGTCCAACACTCTTGCATCCTCGGGGATGCATCTGCCTGTCCTGGGCCCTTCAGGCTTCCGGGCTGACCCCGCGTCAGCACCATCATTGTCATGGCCCGCCATGACAAGACCATATGCGGGAAATAACATGCCCGCACCGTCGACTCCTGTTGCTGTCAGGGGGGCCGAGGAACTCGACGTGATGGCCGAGGCAACAGAAGGCCAGATTGATCAGGTCGCTGCTTTCGTTCTAGGGTGTGTAATCATCCTCCGTCCTTGTTTTGTTTACCTTTCCCCTCCTTTGTTCACTGATGGTGCAGTCTTTCTTCTCTCCCTGTCTGACATTTGTTACCACCCCCTTCACTGGTCATCTCTCCCTCTTCGATTTAGTTCAGCAGTATTTCAACAGGTCGAATCTGGGAAGCATTGCTAACGCCACCCCTCTTTTCTTCATGTATAGGCTAGACGAGCACTGCCGAGACAATATCGACCATACCGGCCATGAACAAAACGGCCCCTGTTTTTATTCCCTCTGGAGATGCCATCACAACACACAAAGAAGCGGCGATGAGGCCTGCGACAGAAACGGCATGGACGGGAGCTTTGCACCACACAACAATCACGGGAACGGCAACTGGAACGGGAACGGCAACGGTCATGGCAACGGTCATGGCAACAACAACAATCCGCACCACGGCCACGGCGACCAGACCGTAGCAACAACACCTCTAGCGCCGCCGTCGCAGCTCACACCGGCGAGGATCTACGAGCATCACATGAGCACGCCACAATTACATTCACACCCGCAGTTTCCTCCGCCTCTTCTTCCTCCTCTTCCTCCGCCTCTTCCTCGTCCTCGTCCTTGTCCTTGTTTTCGTCCTCGTCCTCCCCCTCCGCCTCTAGCTCATCATCAAAAACATTCCCATCCCCCTTCCCCTTTTCCCGCACCACCGCAACCGCAACCGCAACCGCAGCTGCAACCGCACCCACAATATCAATGCCCAGTACCGGTTACACCACTCCCCGGCTGCGCCTGCGCCTCTTGCAATGCAGACTCAGACTCCTTCTGGCCTAGGCTACTGAGGATGTACCATGACGCGCAAAATATGAACCCGCCCATTGTCCCTCTCCCCGGACAACAACAACCGGAAGGAGTATTACCACCACAATCGGGGCATCTCACGGCCATACAGGCGTGGGCCACGCTTCTCTCGCGTTACGGCGTCCTCGTCGCGACGAACCCGCGCGTGCTGGGGGCGCTGAGGCGCGAGCTCGAGCCCGCCGTCTTCTGCTGCTGCGTGGTCGCTGTCGTGCCGTGCGCGGCTTTCGAGAAGGCGGTCCAGAGAGTGAGGGGCGGCGTGGAGACTAGGATGTCCTTCAAGCCTCGTGCTCCTCGTGCTCGCCGTCGTAGTTATATTCTTCCTCCAGAAAAGAGGCTACAAAATATAACAGCAGTGCCCTATGTACTCGGGACTGGGCGTGGGTTCTCGGGTGTGGGAAGGTTGAACTACTGATGGATATTGAGGGGAGCGATATATTTATACACGGGAGAGAGAAGGGACCTACATATGTACACGGGAGAGAGAAAGAGGACACGGTTGTATCGCAGAGGCGGAGGGAGAGAGAGGACAGAGGACAGAGAGTTAGACTTTGTTTCTTGGTATTTGCTTCATTCCATCACCATAGGAAAGGTTTTTCAATACATGCAGACAGTAATACAACACGAAACAATGTCCAACCAGAATTCAGACCGTGGCACCGAGCCATCGGTCAATACGAGTACTAAGTCGCCATGATCACCGAAGGAAGACATATAGGCTATGAGCTCATCGCACCTTATTCGATGAGCTGATGTGGCATGGTGTGACGCGGCTAGGTCTTGTACGTGAGCCAACCTTATGCCATCGAAAAGATCAGTACTGTATTTCACGCCACGTGCCTATCTATTTAACTCTTTGGCTAGAGTGTAACCAGAGACGAGAGAGCTCGGACTGATACATAACCCTGTACACTTCGTACGTAAGGGGGGAGGGGAGGCCGGTCTAGAAACACTCTGGTTCCAGTATGACGACAGTGTGTTATCCCTTCAAGTACCAAGTCGGCTACAAACCTACTGACGATCACGAATAAGGTTTGAACACCAACCAGCAACGCCTAACTGGAGGGATACTTAATTTCCTACCTAATTCCGACTTGCCTGTGCAAAAGGTACTAGGAAAACATCCAAGTTACAAATTGCTACGCCTACACTCTGTACAGCTACAACCCTCTTACTGTAAGTCTGAAAAGTGAAGCCTATCTAGTTAGGCCTTGCAAATTCTGACTTTGCCCCTTTCTATACAGTTATATAGGCCTCCCTCGGCCGTTTAGTACGCGTTAGGGCCATGAAAAGCCCCCTATCTCCGGCCTTGCTGCCGCCTCTGGACCACTCGGTCAATTTTCGATTGTAGCCAACATGGAACTCAAAGGGGATACGCATGCCAGAGGGGTATACGGTCTGGAAGCTACAACCAAGTACTAGACAAAACGTTTAGTTTTCAACATATCCCAAACTTTTAGTGTTGGCTTGGAAACTAGGTTGCACATAATACTATATTGCAGCTCTGTTAGCAAAATATTAGCAGAATGTACTCTAATATAGAAAGAAAACGATAATGATAATAGTATTTAACGTCTGGGCCACACAGCAAACCTCCAAGAGGTATCAGACGTGGTAAGCACAGGGCTTTTAACTACATACATAGGACCCAGATACTAAATCCCCTGCCTCAAGGGTTCTCTTTTCACGACTGTTCCTCCCTCCTTGCAGATACCAAGTAACCCAGTCCACTGTTCTGGTTTATAGTTATATTATAGCTACAGTGTTTGCACTCTTGCAGTGCAATTGTTTCTATTATAGGAAGGTATATCCGAAGTAGTGTTTAAGGAATGCAAGGGCAAAGGAGGTCTCTATGGTTAGCTAGAAAATACAGTTTATTTAACTGCGTGAGGTCTTCAGGGTTAGCTAGAAAACGGCCTTACTTGTATAAAATACAGTTTATTTAACTGCTTGATAACATAGATGCAACAGGGCGTTGAAAATCCGACTTTGAACCTTAAAATGCAGAGTGCTGACACTCTGCTGGAAAAAGGGGGGCCTTTCACAGGGGTACTTACGGGGTTTGAGTGAGATCGATCGACGGTGATGACAACTCAGGTGGGATGAAGCTCTTGTCTGCACATCCACTTCCATATGACCATCTACGTATGAAAACATGCATTGTAACATGTATCTGGTGTAATATAGTATGGTCAATGGCCACTTTTTAGACCAATACTGACGATTCAACCCCAGCCCTCCGATCCCCCTGCCCCTTTTCCCAGTTCCAATATCTGCGTCGGCAATGTTCTTGTCACAGTACTTAGCCACCGACCCATCCTATACGGAGGCAAACCTCCCCATCACTATGGTCGTTTGAGAGACAGGAATGAGCGAAGGGCATCCAACTGCCATGACCAGTCCAAATGATGATGATGATGATGATGATGATGATGAGGATGATAGTATTTTAACGTCCGGGCCATTAAGGCAGGCAGACCTTCCCGGGGGTACGGGACATAGTAAGCAGGGGGTTTAAACTAACCTACATACTGTGTTGTGTAGACAGGACCTAGATAGCATCTCTTGCTAAAAGGGTTCTCTTTTCGCGACTGTTCCTCCGTCTTTGCAGAATACCCAGTCCACTGTTCTGTTGACACACTGTAAGAGTGCAATTGTTCAAATGAAAAAGTGCTCAGTTGGCGGATCGAACACCCTTGTACGCCTACCCAACTAAGTTGGAGAGCTTAGCTATTAATTTGGTTGCAGTTTTACCCCTTGCCCAGGTGGTTTGACCACTTCAAATCGGAGACGGTCAGGTGACTTGTTGAAAGCTTAAATACTTACTGTTGGCCTTGAGGTCATCCTGAGGCTCGGTGACGGGTTTAAGGCTGTGACGGTCACTGCAAAAATGGCAGAGATCAAAAAACAGGTTTTTACCTGCTGTTACTTACTTAAGTAATACCTACTGTATTACTTACTCTACTATATACTGTACTACTATATATTATTCAAGGTACTACTTTTTTATATCTGGTACGGTCACGGTTCGAACTGCAGGTCTCTAAAGAATGTGTATTGTATTATCTTACTAGGCTACGGAGGCCATTTCTGTTCAACTTGACATGGCAGGTACCTAGCAGTTATATGGCGTTTTGAAGGTGTAAAGGTAGGTGCAGGTATAAGTGAGGCGAGGGTCAGGGCGAAGGGCAGGTGCGAGATGCCAACTTGGCAGTCAACACCTAGGGGCCTGACTAAGAGCCTCATTGAGAGAAGTTCTGAGGGCAGTGCTGAGGGCAGTTCGAGGGCAGGTCTGAGGGCAGGTCTGAGGGCAGTTCTGAAGGCAGTTCCGAAGGCAGTTCTGAGGGCAGTTCCGAAGGTAGTTCTGAGGGCAGTTCTGAGATCAGTTCAGTTCTAAGATCTAGGGTAGAGACCACTTTGGCAGGTTAAAATCACTTTGAATTCGAAGTGATCTGGCATGGCAAGACAGCCTTTGGTCTAGCATGGCAGGATTACAGGCCAAAATAACGCCTTTGCAGACAGTGTCACGCAAAGTATGACAATTTCTATTAGAATTAGTCACCCTGACTGTCCCAAAACTGGAAAATCGTCACGGCCAAAATAAGTCGTCTCAATATTTGGAGACCGTTGCGGTGACCGTCACCAAAAAAAACCTATCCCTCGCTAATGTATTTACACCACTACTGACGATTCAACCTCAACCTCCCCACCCCCCCAGTCCCCATATCTCGATGTTCTCATCACAGCAGCCACCGACCAACCCTATACGGAGGCAAACCTCCGCATCACTATGGTCGTTTGAGAGACAGGAATGAGCGAAGGTATGACGGGCCAGACAATTATTAGGAAGCCCTTACTTACGCATATGGAGCATTATCGCGTCAATGAAGCATTTTATACAATATCCTTCAGAATGACGTCCAATCCAGAAAATTTTCTCATGCTTTGCATCCGTCCGCTCACATGCTCAAGTCGCCAACTTACTATCATTGAACGACAGAAAGTTTCCTATTGGGAGGGTCACACTTACCCTCATAACTAGCAAGGTCCCTTAAGCTGAAGTCGTGCTTCCTCCACATCCATGCCACCATGACAAGGGCCCCAAGCACTTGCACGCAGCGGAAAGTGCCGAGGCCCAAACCGAATTTCATATGACCCTGATCTCAGACCAAACCCGCCTCTATGCGACACAGTTACACCACGAACCCTGACCATGGCGGGCCGTCACCGCCACCAGAGTCTGACTGGGCGGGGTCTTGGTCGAAGGTGCTACTACGCGACGGGAGACAAGAGAAGAAGGCGGAGTTTGGGACGTCATCGTCATCCTCTTCCTTCTCCAAGGAAGGGGCTTCATTGATGACGCTTAATAACTCGTCAAACGCTATCACAATCTTCTCTGTCACGTCCGGTCGACTCTGTAGCTTGGCACGGAAATCCCCGAGTGTGTATTGCTCATCGTGCCTCAACCGGAAGTGGTCCGTGGCCGCGAGGATACCCAACGTCTCGTGACCGGCATAGAGGGCCGCTATATCAAGTAGATGAGGCCCCTTCAGGCGAGGGCAGACGGAATACTCGTGCCAGCGTTCGAGAAACAGCCTGATGATGCCGTGGCTGTTGTGAGTGATGGCGATGGTGAGCGGCGTCTCCCCCGTGGTCGCCAGGTGGTTGATCTCGGCGCCGTATTCCAATAGCAGGATGGCTAGGCTCGCGTCATTGTTCTTCGCCGCGTGGAACAAGGCGGTTTTACCGTCCGTGGAGCATTGGTTCACATCGGCGCCGAAATCTAACAAGCGTTTGATGAGCAAGGGGTCCCTGCCGTTTCGCGCAGCCACGTTCAGAGGACTCCCCTTTCGTATTCCCTCGGGCAGCGCAGGCTCCGCATCAGCACCCGCATCGAGCAGAACTTGAACAACAGTCGTGTGTCCGTGAGCTGCAGCGTTGGAAACGGGGCCCGAGAGTTGTATGTCCATGATATTTGGATCAGCCCCGTACTTGAGAAGCGTCACGACTGACCGGCTATCACCTCTAGCAGCCGCCCAAGCTAGGGGTGTCCTCCCCATCGCGTCCTGTACGTTCATCTCTCCAGGGTGGTGTACGATTTGCTTCTCTAGGTCCACCATCAACAAGCCAAGGACTATTCGATGAGTTCTTGTAAAGCGCGAGCCGTCAATGTAGTCGTCGAGGTACTCGCTTCCTCTTGTAATGACTCTCAGCGCTTCTACCGCACCGCCCTCTAGCCCACCTTCCAAGAGGAAATGGCAGGCCTTGACGCGAGGACTGTTGTCGCTTGCTGCGATTGGTCTGTAGTTGGGATCGGCCCCAGCACGAACCAAGAAGGTACACGTTTCGTACTGTTGGCCATAGAGCGCCCATCGCAGCAGAGAATATCCACGGCTGGTGCTAATGTCTCTCGGCGAGGCCAGCCCGTGCTTGAAAAGATGCTTCAAGCCCTCAAGATTACCTTCAAAGGCAAAGGTAACACTTTGTGCAGAGTCCGGAACCCTCCTCAGCGTTTCCAGATGCATGGCCGGCCCAAGGCCCTGGCCGTAAGAAAACTGCATCTGAACGATGGTGGACCAAAAGCTTGACGCGGAAACCAGTATTCTACACTGACATGGCTGACCCGCGATCTTTGACATATCTCATCGTCACACTTGGGACTGAAGACCGGGAGACCAGCGTAGCCCACGAAGAGCTGGCCAAAGATCCTGTTCATTACACTAGGGCTTGCTGTCCTCCGGGATCGATGGCAGGTGCAGGTGCAGGACGGCCGACAAGTCATGGTCCGCGGTATCACCCTGACCGACAAATCCGTCTCGTGGTGTGTAGCGACTGTGCTGTTACCCAGCTGCGGAGGCGGGGGCCCGGAAAGCGAGTCGTCCGCATATAAAGAGCCAACTTGCATGAACTGGTTCCGCTGAAGTTGTTGCGATTGGTCTTTGAGCATGTCCTCCACTCTAGCAATGCGGTCATCAACACTATTGAGAGTAGTCATGAACTTCTCTGCCAATGCCAATTGGTTCTGGGAAGACTGCAATGTGGTTGTTGAGATGGCCTGAACATCGAGGCGAATCCTCATCATGTCTTGACTGCACGTGCCGCAGGCTCAGCTCAGTTACCATGTCGCCGGCTGCTGCAGGATGTTTACTTACGAATTCGAGGCTCCGAGCAGAATGTTCAAGCTGCATTTCACCGTCCTGATATCCTCCTGTAGTATCTGCAGCTGCTTCTGCTCTCTGCGCCATGCAGACACTCCAACCAGGGGGCTACGACTTGAGTTATAGGCGACCGTCAGTCGCCTGACGATGTCAAGTATTTCGGAAAGCTTCGATCTAGCCTGTCTCAGGAGATGGGGGATGGCCGAGTCATCCGAGCCAAGAACGTACGTCCTCGTCTTGGTCAAGCTAGCGACCTCGAGAAGCACGAGCTCGAGATCGGCAATCTCATTGTGGACAGCATGGAGACGCCCCGGAAGACTCTTGCACAACGAGCGGAGATTGGAGATGGCAGAAGCGACGCTCTTCGCCAGCCCACCAACAGCAACGATGCTGGCCGAGATTGATAGCGGATCCATCATCCAAGCCTCATATAAGCCGTGATTAGAGGCTCAAGGTCTAGCGCCGGTTAAGAAATGGATGCCATCAGGTGGAAATCCATGTGGATTCTGGAGCAACAGAGACATCCATCTGCCTCGTGGCCTGGCAGCTAGAGGGGTGAAGAGAAACCGGGCGAGATGATTGAACTGACAATAACAAACCCCTGTCCAAGACCCCTACACTTGTTATGCACGATAGACCAATAGATGGGCATACCTCTTGTACTCATGAAAACGGAAAGGCGTGCCCACCCATCCCAACGCGGGGGCGGTTACACCAGTGAGTCGCAGTGACCATACAGAGGTATCAGTAAGCAAGTATGTACTGCTGTACTTACTTCCCTAACCACCTCACACAAACATCTACCAAGGCGCTGCTGGGCTATCTCAGTTCTCGACGTCGGAGGCCATGCGGTTTGATATTTACCACAATCACTCTCCGGAGTGGGCAGAGCACTATGTGCAGTATGGCCTGCTGAAGAGCCGTCTGAAAGCGGTTCCAACGGCGCCTGATGGCTCTCGGCTCCAGTCACTTGATGGTGAGCCATTCGAGGCTTGCATAGACTTGATGCGGCTCTTAGACAGCAGTATCAGCAGATTCGAGGCATTTTTCAACCATCGGCTAGGTGCTATGAATTCCCGCATACGTAATTACCCAGACATGGGCCCAACTATTCCCGAGTTCCACCCACATCCGAAAGAGACGGAAGTTGTGCTTGAAGAGCGTAAAAGGGTGCTTGCAGACCTCCAAAAGTTTGCATTCTTTGCTCGGGTCAACCAAGAGGCCATCGATAGGTTGTTGGCTAGGTTCCAGCGTCTTATCCCATTGCTGCACAAGCAACCATACGACGACTTGGAACAAATCGCCTCCCGATGGGATAAGGTGCGCAATTCTCAGATTAGCGCAATAACAGAAGCCATGGACAACCTACCAGATACTACGGGGACACTTGATCCCGGCAACAGCAATATTGCGAGATCCGCCGTGATCAAGGCTTTATGGGATTACGACGGGAATGCAGATGATGCTGCCCTTCATCTGAAGAGCGCGTTTGAAGCCCTCGACGAAGACAAGCCAGATCGTGTGCCGGGCTTATTCGCGCAGCTGCCTACTCCCCCAGGAAATACCCCTTTCCACAAGTTTAGGGTTTTGTTCGTCTTCTTCATCCTCCATAGATCGTGGCGGAACGCGGCAGCGCTGCTGGATTGTGTTATCTCTATGCCCATTCCTAGTCTCTTGTCTGACGAACGTCTTGATATCTGGAGTGCCCTCGTGCATCTTCTCGTCGCTGCCCATCTTTAGGAGATGGAGTCACCCGAGACTGGTCCCCCGGATACGCCATCCGCTCTGCATGTCTTCTCTCGCATACTTGAATCCCTGGGGCCGTTGATGGCAAAAAAGCTCCTCATGATGGATTCTGACGAAGGGCCGCTGCTGAGTTTCCTTACAAAGTTTGGCCTTTTCCAATGGTGCCAGACTGCTCTTGAAAAGACGCAAGAGGCAGGTATGGTTCATGGGGAGTTGCCCATGCTAGAGTTCGCCTTTGCTCGAGACGCCGCAAACCTGACCCCACTGCATTACGCCATTGCTTACAAACGCTCATCTATCATGCGCTACATTTGCAGCTTGTTAAAGGAGGATGCACATAAGCTCCACGCTTCCTCCTACCAAGAAACCCTTGTAACTTGCCTGGCCATGGCAGTGAAGCTCGGGCAGGCCGGTGATGTCCTTGAGCTCCTAGGCTTGCGCACTAATGTCAACCTCAAGTCTTGTTACGATATGACTGCGCTTCATATAGCCTCGCGTGAAGGCAGGAGCGAGATCGTCTCTCTGTTACTTGGGGCAGGGGCAGACTTAAACTCGAGCTTGCACCCGCGGAAGTGGACACCGATCTTTGAGGCCGCTGTACGGGGCCATACGGATATTGTCCAACATCTAATACAGTCGGGCGCAGATTTATCTGTGACTGACTACCTAGGCTGGACCGTGAAAGAGTTAGCGATGTATCGAGGCCACTTTGCGATCGCCGAGCTCTTGCATGGTGCTGAGAGTAAATCGCCAGAGGTGTCCGAAGTTTTGACCTTTATCCAGAGTCTGAAGGAAGAAGAGAAAGAAATACGAGGTTCCGGACAGCAAGGCGATGTCACTGTTGTCGTGAATCTCGGCTCAATGCAGATTGGCCGACCAGCCCCGGCTGTTCAACTGAAACATTGCCCGCCGGAATATCGGGGGCCAGGCGAGTCACTGTTACGCTTAGAAGTATGTGCTGCTGGGAGGACTCAGGAGATTCGTCTTCCTATCCTGCATGATGCAACCAACGAGCCTCTTATATTCCATTTTGCTCGAGACACAGACTTCCACCTCGGGTTCAAGGTCTGCACCAGCCGGACAATCTGCGGCGGTGTGGCTACCTTGGACAGCAACAAACTACTGTTCGGGACACAGAGACAGAGCTTGGTCAGAGAGCACACGGTGTCTCTGGTGGATAGTACCACGTTCGATATTGCTGGGTCCGTAGTGTTCACTTACGTGATAGTTCAACCTTTCCCTGAGCTCCAGTCGCCAAAATACCAGCTTCCGAAGCAGAAATCAGGTTATAAGGAGGTACCACTGGTCGGGCATAGAGGTACAGAATATACTTAGATATACCACGTTCTGCTTCTGGGTGCTTGCGCTGACGTTGATAGGTTTTGGGCAGAATGTCGCCACACGAGACTATCTCCAGATCGGAGAAAATACTATTCAGGTAGGCCCCCCTTCCATAGCCTCTGTATTTCGAGACTAACTATGGCAAGTCATTCCTGACGGCCTCCAAGGCAGGCGCTTCTTTTGTAGAGGTAAGCAGGAATGACCTGACGCGGAACATAACCACGGACATGGAGGCTAATCTGACATAGTTCGGTACTAATGAAGTCCCTCCTGCCATGGCCGTAAAGTCGCATGCTTACGATGTGTATATAGACACCCAAGTCACACGAGATCTTGAGCCAGTCATTTATCAGTGAGTGTTATCATGGACGTCGAATCCTTATTCCCCCTGCCAAAGGTCAAGAGCGAAGAATACGCAGACCTGACACTTTATCAGTGACTTCTCCCTGAGCGAATCTGGAACCGATATTCCGATCCACGATGTGACTGTTGATCAGTACAAATACACTAGTAGGGTACAGACCGGCCAGTCGGCATTTGAAGCTAGCGAGAAGGGAGTCGAGCCCTCCTCTCCTATTCCCATCAGACCCCGGTCCCGGTCGCTAGATCGTAGCCCAGATGCTGGCGTATCTCAAATCCGAAGCCGATTGCAATACACGGTGGATTTCCAAACAAAGGGGATGAAACCGAACACTCGTGGGGACTACATACAACAACCCCTTACTACGCTAAAGGAGCTATTCGATAACGTACCAGATACGGTTGGATTCAACATTGAGATCAGTGAGTCTCCACGCGGACATCTCGGCAGTATCTAGTGATTGACTGTACCAGAATACCCGCGGTTCCACGAGAGTGTAGAGGTCGGCGTGGCGCCGATCGCGCTTGAGTTGAATCTTTTCGTCGACACGATCCTGAGGCTAATCCACCTTCACGGGCGCAACCGGCCCATCATCCTGTCCTCGTTCACGCCAGAGGTATGCATCTTGCTCTCGCTGAAGCAAAAGGCCTATCCTGTCATGTTCATCACGAATGCGGGCAAACTGCCGATGACAGACGTGGAGAAGCGAGCGACAAGCATGCAGGTCGCGGTCCAGTTCGCCAAGCTATGGAACCTTTCAGGAATCGTCTTTGCCTCGGAGCTGTTTCTCATCTGCCCCAGATTGATCAGCTACGTAAAGAGCCGCGGGCTTGTAGTAAGTAACCCCTATTCGTTTTCTCTAACTAGCTCTTGACGCCGTGCTTATGCTTACCTTGCCCCAGTGCGCGTCATATGGTCTACGAAACAACAACCCGGAAGACGCGATAGTAAGTTCATTTTTTCACGCTCATATATGCTCAAGACTACTCGGCGGTCGTGACCGCAGCCGAGATGCAGTATATATACGGCTTCACCAACTAACCATCTGTGTGTAGGCGCAAGTACGGGCGGGGTTGGACTTTATGATTGTGGATAGGGTAGGCTTAATTGCAAAGGCTCTCAAACGGGCCAACAAATAACCCATACTCGCTTGTATGATCATTGCCGAGTTGAAGAATTCCCTAGGTTAACCTAGTTCTTTACCGCAGGAGTGCAAATGAAACTCATCTTGGCCACACCATTATCAGGTGGGTGAAGCGATCTCAAGCTTCCTAGTAGTAGAAGTTGGGCAAATTACCCTGTCCATCATATCTCGTTCAGACTTTAACATGGCCCCCCCTAGATAGTGTTAGACAACTATGTAACCTAAGGTGGACTGAGTCTAGACTCAAGAATGAGAGGTAAGGCAGCCTTAGTAGTAATAAGAGTCACAGGTGGTTTTCTCATTTATCTGGACTCGAGCCTCCCTTGCATCAACTTTGCTCATTAATGGACATCAATAGATTAGAACAATAAGCATCATTCACAAAGTTTTGTAGCTGGTGGCACTTGGCGTAGAACGAAGGAGACAACCACAGCATTGTTTGAACTAGGTACCAACAGTTGTTTGTTGCTATGGTGTGCAACGTGAATTGACGCGTAATGAGGTAAAATAAAGTAGGTACTAAGTAGTGCACTAGTACATCTTATTAGTCCATTGTTCCTGCCAGGTACAGCAATACTGCATATACTGCTGCTGCACAACAGGTGTATTTTCAGTTACAAGTAAAGCATGGCTAAAAAGTAGTCTAGGTAAAAAAAAATATTGTTACAATGCAGCCAATTAAACCACAGTAAAGAGCTTTAAAGTGGGGCAACAATAAAACAAATTACATAGAAATTGCTCTTTCTGTTTAGCTTTTTAAAATCCTGCTAGTTAGTGCAAATTAAGGCTAAACAGCAAAAAAGAAGATAAAAAGCACTTTATTATCTAGTAGACAGTCACGTCCTTGTACGGCCACCCTTGCCCATCTCCTCAACCAACTCACACCTATTGACATACTGCTTCACCTTGCCACAATAAATCATTCTATTTCTTCAGATCTGAAAGCGGCTATAAGATCGAGGCACGTTGTTACTGCGGCATACCGTGGTTTGTTGGTTGTTGATGCGTTGTGCGTTGAGACCTACCTGCGCCAAGCATCACGAGATCTCACATATGACCTCGAATGCCGCATGAACAACGCTACATTTTCGATCAAGCGTCAGATCAAGCTGTGCTAGGAGAATTCGCCCTTGCTTATTTGGCCTCACACAATAAGTGCTCTTTCACTTGTATCTGGAAGCATTCCGTTGCGTTTGATCCTTCCTCTGCAGCTGACAGATACAAGTCGCGTCAAGAAACGCGCCTACCAGCTAGTGTGGAAACCTTTTTTGAACGAGGCTCAGGAAACATTTCAAGCAGATGGAGGCAGCAGAAGATACTGCGCCGCACCGGGATGAGCGGTCGACTCCAGCAGCAGCAGCCGACGCGATGGAGGGAGTCGAGGCTTCTGGTGCGCCTGACACCGCGTTAGATCGATCCAACGAGGGAGAGAAGGAGACAACTGCTTTCTCAAAGGACGGGAGCGCCATCTCATTGCGCTCAAGCAGCAACTCGGAAACACCTGCCCCTGCCCCTGCCCCTGCCCATGCAGATGATCCAGCAGATGACCCAGCACATGGACCAGCAAATGGCACGGCACCCGCCAGCGTACCTTCACGAGAGCCCACATCGGAGCCGGCACAGTCGGTGATGTCGCCTACGGTTTCCCAGCAACAGCGACTGAAACCGGCAGCTACTATGGGCAACGTGGAGGCAAAAACACCGGCACAGTCGAGATCGCCAACGGTTTTCCAGCGACAGCAAGTTCAACCGGCAGCTACCATGGACGGCAGCGTGGATGTAAAGACAACACCGGCATGGTCGCCACCTCCGCAGGCTATGCCTCAGCGCACGCCTACTCACCGGCCTCATCAGGAAGCTAATGGCACCATGATCAGGTTCGCATCTCCGGACAATGACCACCAAGCTCGAGTGCCAAGGTTTAAACGAGATTTGTCTCTCGTGGCCGACGCAGTTCAGCAGGCATGCCCAGAGGCCGTGAGGAGGGTTGTCCGTGACAAGTGGGAGAAGTGTATTATGGGTAGCGAATTCCACCACGCCTTCCTTGTAAGTGTTCAGCTCGGCGCTCGCTCAGCTAATTTGCGGGATACGTGTTTCTAATCTCTTTGATAGCTCAACGCAACTATACATCATGCGAGCGGCGTCATCATGCGCCGCGCAGTGCGCGACTTCGGAAAGAACCTGGTTACAGAGGCCAAGGCTGAAATCGCGAACCATATGACAAAGGAGGACATAGACGCCATTTCCGAGGTGCTGCTCGAGAAATGCAGCGACGAGTTCCTCGATAAGGCTCTCGAACGACGCCTGCGGACTATCGATGCCCGTCCCTTGATTAATGCCCTTGCTCGGGCCGAACGACTAGGCTATACAACCAGCGATATATTAGAGGATAAGGGTAAACAAGAGGATGACGTGATGCAGGCGGCCCCGATACCAGAGATGAACGCATTCCCGAGCTTTCCTTCAAGCCTACCGACTGAGCCGTTGAGAGCGCCTCTTGAGCTCCAATGCAAGCAATGCTGGCGCAAGTTTACAGACACGGCACCTTATGAATTTGTAAGCAACGTTACCGATGGTAGCCTCCAACCCAGATGTTGACCCGAAGCTAATAATGAACCGGGCAATGTAGCATGTCAAGAAGCAGCTGTGCCTGTCAGAATCGGCTGAAAAGACTAGCTACGTAGCGGTATGCGAACATTGTGGTGCTAAATTTACCACGAAACCAGGAAAACAATATGTAGGATAAGCATCCGCGAAGCCTCTTCCCTTCTTAATATCCATTGGCTGACATATCTCCCATTATAGCACCAGGCGAACGCGGTTTGCGGTGCGCATGCTATGGCGCGAGCAACCCCGAAAAATGGACAATCTTCCGTCATCGAGTGGCCCCCCGCTCTGCAGACATCATCCCAGCCTTCTATACTACGTAGTAACTCGTTCATTCCACCACCATCCCAACCCTACTCGACTCCTAGGCCGTCTCGCGTTGAGCCCAGTAGCACGCCGGGGTCGCAAGATGACCCGTACGCCCATCTGAGCGTCCGTCAGAGGGCAATGCTCGAGGAGGACCTACGTGTCGCCGAGCAAGCCTTCATCCCACGCTTCAGAGAGGCAGAGGCCATCAAGGACCCCAAGGAACGTCAGCTCAAAGAAACATCTCTACAAAACACCTTCAGTACGAAGCAGAGCATGATACGGAAGAAATACGGGGTCCGGCTACGCCAGAGACGAACGAGACAGGAGATCGAGGAAGAGCGGATACGCATGGGCCTCAGCAAACACAGCCTTGCCGACTCGCCCGATCCTGCGCTCGAGGGGCCTTCTAAACGACGGAGAAACGACGACTACTTGCTGCAGCAGCACTCGCTTAGCCCGGTTCCGCAGCAGCAGCAGCAGCAGCCCAGCAACCATCTGACGGTGTCGGAAATGGGCTCCGGCCTGGGCGGCTCGATGGCGACGGCCGCTACCACCGACCCCACCACCAGCTCCGCCCAGCAGGAGCAGCAAGCGCCGCGAAACAGCCTCTCGTCTCTCCAGCGCAAGGGGTACAGGGTCTCTTCGCACGTCGCCGCCAAGCCCGTCCAGTCTTCCTCCTCCTCCTCCTCCTCCGAAGATGATGATGATGATGATGATAGTGGCACCGACGGGGATATCCCTGCTGTCCTCCCCTCGGCGAGAAAAGGCACGTGAGGGAGAGGAGGAGGGACGAGTTTCGTTCTTTGCCGCAGTCAATTTGCGGAAATTTATAAGCCCTTTGTAATACTATTATAATTCGCGGAACATGGGTCGGGTCGCCCCTTTCCCATTTTTCTCTCTCTCTTGCAAAAAGTTCAGTCGCCTCGCCTCGCCTACTCTTTTTCTTCTCAGACAGGACAAGCACGGAGCGGAAAAGGAAAAAGTCGGTAATTGACAAAAAGGACGGACGGGAAGGCCCTAAAAGGCGGGGAGTTAGGATGGACGGACTCGGGACTCGGGGCTTCTTCCTTCTTATATATCTCTGCGATGGATTCTTTTACTACCTTACCTTATTTACTTAACTTTTTGCTCCCCCCCTGATTCTCATTTGCAGATAAATACCTAGGTTAAGCCCTTCATGCCAGCTTTTGTGTACCTAAGAACTTACTTATACTTAAACCTACCTTACCTAAGTAAGTATCTATTCTAGGGGCTTTTTGCTTTCCCTTCTATGCTCTGCCTGCTATGTAACTTAAAAAGAAAAAGAAAAAAGAGAGGAGAGGCAGCTTTTATATAGCGAGCTAGATACTTAAGCTACCCGATCCCAAAATCTAGATGGATTTCTTCGTTGTCCTAGTTAGTGCGGTACTAGGTACTTACCTAGTTAACTGTATCCGTGAAGGAAGCAAGAAAGGGGAGTGAGTAAGTAGGCATGTAAGTAAGATTTGTTAGGAGCTTTTGAGCCGCAAGATAAGGCTTACTTATACGTTAGAATGATGGATGGATATACGAGAACCAGTTTTCGTTACAGGTATCGAATTGAGCTATATATAGGTCGAAAACCAAGGGTTTGAACCAAAGTGCAGCCTACCTAATCTTACATATTTAACATAATTAACCATCACAAGCAATCAATCACCCCTTCCTACTCCGTTCTGTTCCTCTTGACGGTGTTTGGCTGCCCAGTAGACTAGGTACCTCGGTTAGATAAAACCTACCTACATATCTCTATATCAAGGTTACAAGGAAGGAAAAGGCAAGAGCTGCATTGGAAAGCATGAGTTTGAGCCTTAAATCGTACGAGGGACGCTGGATTGTCTGTCACCCATCTCCATTTTTCAAGGGACTGGGAATATCCCGGTTTCTTTTTTAGGCAAAATCTTGACCTACAATGATAATGACGAAGAGTTTTCGTAACGGGCGCCCGGGGCACACATTGTTCGAAAGAGAGAGACAACAAACAGGCCATGAAAAGATATGGGGTATATTTGACCAGTACAGTGCAAAGCAAAGCAAAGCAGGAGACCTCAACTGCCTTTCCTTCCTCAGTCTTGTTCACCCAAGACCGTCAAATTTGGTTTCTCGCCTGTTCTTCTTCTTCTTCTTCTTCTTCTTCTTCTTCTTCTCCCACCCCTCAAAATAAATACATGTAGACTTAGTGCACCCTTCTCCGAACCACCCAGTGCAAATGTGGGAACAAAAGGCAGGGGAAAAATACTAATTCGTAACCCTTCGAACCCAGAGCGTCGTGGGTTCGTATTCGGCGTCACGATCTAGGCGTTTGTAGGCACGATGGAGCTTTAGGCCGATTTCGTACGATTGTCGCTCGACGTCTGCCAACTCGGCCCGCAGTGTCTCGACCTTGCGCTTCTCGGCTTCCCGCTTCCGCACAACGGCATCAGACGCCAGGATATTGTCCGTCGGCATCATCTCCGTCATCTTCCGGATCGCCATGTTGATGTTGATGCGCCTGTTCGCGAGTGCCTCGAGCTGCGCGTTGAGCTCCGATACCCGATCCTTGGCCGAAACCTCGGGCGGTGCCGGCGGAAGTGACTTCTCGAGCGACGAAATAGACGACACACTGAGTCTTGACTGGTTCTTCTCTGCCATCTCCCTCAGCTTGATGTTTTGCACCACGGCGTGTTTCGGCTTTGCCGCCGTGGTCGCTGTTGATGCTGGAGCATAATACGGCGAGTCGAGAGTGATCTTCACGGCCTCCGTGGGCGTCAGCTGTGGCGAGCCCGATGCGATGGGCCGGCCACGATCAAGAATCGACACAGGCTTTGGTGCAGGGGTAGGCGTGTTAGCTTGTGGTGACGTCGGTAAAGGGAGCACGTTGTCATCGAAACTAAGCCTGGGAGTCAACGTGTGGTTCGATGTTGCATACGTAGTGATGCTGAAGCGGGATGGTGGTTGCGTCCACTGTACTGGAGGTTCGTTAGTGGGAGGGTGTTGCGATGGGGCGCCTTCCTCTGAATATTCCAGTGCTGTCAAAGGTTCGGGTTGGTTTTGGTCCGAGAGCCGGGCCGGTTTTCTGCGTATCGCCTTCTCGTTGGTGGCTATCTGCAATGGGGGTGGTTTCAATGAAGGACGAACGATTTGGTCATGAACCGGCGGCCGGCTTACTCGAACAGTATCTTCCGAGACAGGAGGCGTCGGATATGACGAACCACGGGAGTTCGACTGTGTGCTCGACAGGACATTTGGTGACTGGGGATGAACTGGAGGTACAGACGGCTGATATTGACTGCCCTTGACAGTTTCGGGGGGAGGACTCAGCGGACCTTCTCGCGGCGATGCAGCTGCATCAGATCCACCAGTGGACTCGACAGGAGAGAGCACCGGAAAATTCCGGCCACCTCTTTTCATGTTCTTGGGGGGGATTTGTAACGGCGCAACATGCCTATTGTCCCTAACAGGGGGGACTAGGGGCATCCGTCCACTGGCTCCTCGCCATTCTGGACGAGGGGCTGGCTCGGGCTGAGGGCTAGCGCTGCTTGAGCGTACTGGACGAAGACGGTCGCGAAAGGAGGACGGATTCGGGACCCCAGGCCTGTCCTGAGGCCCTGGCGATGGTGTCTCATGCCGGCCAAAGTGGTCAGGTGCGAACTCTTGTGGGCGCACTTGGTATGGACGTCCTTTTATCCCCTCTGTAGTCTCGCCGGCCCTGGGACCCCAGCGAGCATCGTGGCCATACGAGCGTGGCGGCGAGGCTCGTTCGCGTGACTTAGCCTCGAGAAAAGACTGCATGGCAGCATCCGAGTTCTTCCTCCGCTCGCGACGCATCTGAGGGATGTTACTACGTGGTTCGGTTCGCGTCGACACCGCAGGATGTGTTTGCTTGATAAATTGGGACACATCCGGACTTTCATCAATGGGGGAGACGTCGCCAGGGTACGGTCTATAGAGGAGTATAAGATCAGCGCCCTGCAACTGCGTCCCCAGACTTGGCGGGTGTAAAGCGTGCGGCATTTGGCGGGAAGGAAACATGCTTGAATAGTCCGGCTCACATGATGCTAAGCCCACTCCTACACACAACTACTGGTTCACCACTCCTATATCACGGTGCACAAGCGGAACAAGAAGGTGCTTACCCTTCCCTCGGCGACGCGATGTCGGGCGAGCTCGGCGGAGAGATCTCGAGCGGATCTGGACGGTCCATGTCAGCTCTTAATTTATGCGCCGCGAAGACGGCAGCCTCGGGCGAGGGTTGCGAGTAGACGGAGGACGCTGGACGGCCATAGACATGATTTCGCTGAGCGCTCCGGCCCGAGGGAGGCGGCTGCACGGGCGGCGCCGCCAGGTAAGCGTTGGGGTTCTGTTGCGCACTGAGATATCGCGGTGTTAGCATCTCAACCGGATAGCATATGTGCCCATATAGCAAGGCCGACGTGGTCCGAGATATCAGCGCGGCTGTAGAGAGGTAATGAAGAGATATCCAGCAGGTACGACGACAGGAAGCAATACAAGGAAGTTAATTAAGTAGAGGGAGCTCGCATGGGTAGTAGGATCATGCTGTGTATGACAAAAGAAGCGAACGGGTAGATAGGATATGAATGCGGTGGTGGGAAGACAGTACCATGTATGATGTACCCAAGTAGGTTAGGTTCCTACGTAACAGACAGGGTGAAGCAAGTGAACTTCGACAATTGCAGGTTGGTTCGCACTACTACTGCAAGTATGCCCTGGTAGCGCCTTGTCCTTGTTCTAAATTAAGGACCGGGGCAGAAACACCAGGCATGCCAGGTCCCCCCTTTCTGCCAGGTAGTAATTGCCTCAGGCGGTTGTTGATATTCAGAGAATAAAGAGGCACACACGAGTCCAGAATTGAATGAAAGGCTCCGTGACAAAGTAAGTAGTAAGGTGAAGTCTGCTCAGCTTTCGTCCGGAGTCCTGGCCCCGTGGGGAAGACAGCTAGTCCTCTTTGTGGTACTGATGGGTTGTAACTTGTTGCTGTTGCATCTTTGCTACCTGGGGGCGGCAGGAGCATCCATCCCCGATACTTATCAGGGAGCAGATGTGTCTAAATATACTTGTGTACGCGCAACAGGCTGGCCGACAAAGGGACAAAGCTGCTGCTGTTGCTTTGCAGGGAGGAGAGTCCCGAGGACAGGGAAATTGAAAGGACGAGAAAAGGGAGAGCAGCTCAAGACTTACCGTTCAACTGGGTTGTCGAATTCTTCTTTCGGTAGTCGTCTAAGGTTAGGTGCCGGACCGCCTCGAACGGCGTATTGGTATTGGCTATTGCCTCCCCTGACTCCTCGAAATGCTGACGGTCCGGCCGCCGCCGTAGTTGAAGGTGAGTGAAGTTTCTGCCATGCTTCCAGCTTTTTCCTATCGAAGGGAGCTGCGCCACCGTCTTTTGGTCGAATGCGATCCCACATGTTTGATGACTGCAAGTCTCCGGAGACAGCGCGCTCCCCGGCACTGCATACGCTGCACGCTCGCCGATTTGCCGAGTCCAACCGTTCCGACTGATCTTACTTATAGAGCTCTGTATGACGATTGGCTCGACCCAGATTGGGGAACTAGGACTCGTGATCAGACCGTTGCTCGCCTTTTGCGACAGCCTGATGTAGAACACTTTGTCGTCGGATCAAGCTGTGATTTATGATGTTGGAGGATGCGTAGATATATGCGTTCGTCCCTCTACAGAAGTCCGGTTTAATAAGGGTGGGAATAGTGAAAAAGGTCGGGAATTGCACAGAGTGTCAGAGGTCCAAGTCAATGCTTTTTAGATGACAGGCTGTGATCATTCAATTGGGTTGTACTGCAGGCTTGCAGCAACATTCAGTCAAATATGACTTATGTGAGCCTCTCTCTTTGGCAGCCAGTCATCCAATTGGAGAACTCAATCTTGCGCGCGTTGCGACCGCGATCATAAACAAGCGCAGACCCATCTCCTGCATTTTTCAGTGATTGGTTCACCGTCGCGCTAACTGGGAGTACATCCGACCCGTCCTTCGGAGCGGTCGCAGATCAGGATGCTGCTTCCATAACCACTGGTGAATGTCAGCCCGTCAAGTATGTAACCTACAGCTGTATGTATAATTCCTTTTCCATGAATCCTCCATGAAGCGTCATACAGCCTCGGTTCGTCTCAACACTCTTCTGTCTCCTTCCCTAGGCAAGAAAGCTATATCACAGACAGAGAATGCCAGCGCACTTGGGCATGTAAAGTTCCGCCGGCGAGCGATAGACGTTGCCGTGTTTCAGGCACACTGTACAGATGTATTATCGACAATGGCTAACCCGTCTCGACTTATATTTACTATTTATGCCTACTGAGTGCCACGGCGTATAGAACACGGGCAGTAGAGCCACGATCCTTGGACCCAATTTAGTACCAGCTTTAAGCGCCAGGCCAGACCAGTGCCATTGCTGGATGAAGTTGTCGAGGTGATCACAAAAGCATGCCTATTCATACTTGAGTCTATTCTGTTAGGCTGAGGCATTGATAGTCCTCGATGTGATGCTTGTGCCAAGGGGGAATGTAGGTAGTAGACCTGTCACGCCCCATGATAATTCATGCAGAACATGATCCCCACATTGACAAGTAGGTACATGACTACAACAGTATTGTTGCCCAATATGTACATAATTATGCATTAATAGGTTTCTCACGGCTCATTGTCGGTATTATATAATCGGGATTACCCACGAAAAAGAGCACTGTTTCTGATGGACCCCCGTCCTTTTCGTGATTGGATTGTAAAAAAAAGCGGTGCCCCTCCTTGGCCCGAGCACTCTTTTGAGTTGGAACGATAGTCACAAAATTCGCAATATCGTCCGCCCGGCCCTACGGATTCGACCCCACGAACGTGCTCAGTCGACCGACCTTTCTTTTACGAGCCCGTCGCCATTCAGTCCGTGGTCGCCGCCTTGAAAAGCTAAGAGGACTTGGACTCTAGTAAAACAAGTACTAGGACCCCAAAACATCCCCCCCCGGAAGGCAAAATGGCGGGCCCTCCCCAACCCCAGCTCGTCTTCATTGACGGCAGCTTCGAGGAGTTGGCGCAGGAGATGGCCGACTTCCTCAACATAAGCGACGAGGTCAAGCCTTTGATCGAGAAGAACCAGCGGGACGACATACTCAAGAAGCTCATCATCGCCTCCCCGGCACTACATTCGATTCCCGAGAAGGAGTTTGCTGGCGCCTATAATCTTCTCGTCTACCTTGTCCTGCAGAGCGATAAGATCGAAATGTTCCTTCCCCGCGTTTGCGACAACCTCATGAAGCCCGTCACATCCTCGCCCATCAACGGCCCTGGCCTGGCCTTAAACGTGCTAACGACCATCTTCAACATGCTGAAGCCCGATAATGAGCTACGATATAACGTCTTCATGGCCATTTTACGATTCCTCAAGTTCCACGGCATGTTCGAGAACCTCAAGCCCTACCTCAAGAACCTCGACACATGGATGAAGGATTGGGAGACAGAGTCCGACGATCAGCGTCAGGCATATGAGGCCATTGCTGAGACTGCACAGGAAGCCGGCGATTCTGTGTAAGTACTTCACGTTCACTCTCCGCCGTCCGGAGGACAGATGCTAACGTAGCTATCACGACAGCACTGCGTATCAATACATCTTGAAAGCGCTGCGCACCTTTGAGGATGGCGAGGTCAAATCTGAAGAAGCCCAGAAGATTGCGCTGCGCGCCGTCAAATCATCCCTTCTTTCTAGCCAACAATACGATTTCCAAGACCTCCTTAGCGTACCCTGCGTCCAAGCCCTTTCCGAGACGCACCCCGTATATTTCGAACTACTGACCGTCTTCGCCGAGAAGGATCTAGAGGACTACAATCAGTTCAGAGAAGAGCACGAGGGCTTCGTGGAAAAGGAGCACTTTGATCTTGAGAAGCTCCAGAAAAAGATGCGACTGCTCACATTCGCCTCTCTGGCTGCCCGGACACAGACGCGCGAAATCCCTTACGACGATATTGCTCAGGCCTTGCAGATTGCCCCAGAAGAGGTGGAATTATGGATAATCGACGTGATTCGTGCTCAGCTGGTTGAGGGTAGAATGTCACAGCAGAAGAAGGTGTTCCTGGTCCACCGGACTACTTACAGGGTCTTCGGCGAGAAGCAGTGGCGTCAACTTGGCGATCTTGTGGATACCTGGAGAGATACTCTTACCAAGGTCGCCTCGACGCTCCGCAAGGAACAGGCGGCGCTAGAGGCCCAGAGAAAACGTGATTTGGAAGATGTCGAGCGTAAGCTGGCCAACACAGGAATGGGGTCCATTGACAACCGGAGACGGGTCGGTGGTGATCGGAGCGAGCGCGGCCCACGCAAGGAGCGGACCGACGATGACGATTAAATCTTCTGTCTTTGGGTTTTTATCGCCTTGTTGCAATTCTCAGCTTTCAGTTGATTGCATCGGGAAGGGTCATTCGGCGTCCGGTTGGCGATGCGGAAAAGGCTATTAATGAAATTATGCGATGTCCAGATTGTGGCATCCCGGGATGTCAAGATGATGTATCCCCATCCCTACCCTGAAATTCGATAGGGAAACAGAAGGGATTCTTCTGCCGAAGGGGAATGCCGCCTCGTCTCGATCGTCGGTGTCGAGACAGTTAAAGAAGCATAGAGGGTGGGTAAAATATCCTAGAAACAAGCACGAGAAACCGTTATGAGCAAAAGACAATTCTAGATTTGTGTGTATGTGTGTGATATGCCATCTATGATTATTACGCGTGACGCTATCTAGACCTACTACCGTGAATTACACCATCGCACCCTGCTGTTTCTATTTGAAGCAATCCGGACATTTTGCCTTGACGAATTGGTTGTCCCTGCACGGCTGTGCTGGGTTTGCCAAGAGAGCATGGGCATATAATCGACGTCGACCGCACCACCATAACCACCGACCGTCGCCCGCCCGCCCGCCCGCTCGTGTGTTCTTTTAATCAGCTCCCTTGGCTTAATACCTCTCGTCTCTTCTCGTCCTTTCTTTGCTCTCCCTTCCCCACCCTCTCTCTCAGAAGTCCTCGCCCAGCCGCTTGAGGAGCTCGGCCTGGGTAGCGCGGTAGACGTCATCGGGCGGGACGTCGGCGCGGATGCGGGCGACGCGGTCCTGCTTCTCGTAGTACTCGACGACGGGCATGCTGGTGTCGACGAAGGTGCGGAAGCGCTTGCGGATGCTGTCGGCGTTGTCGTCGGCGCGGCCGCTGGTCTTGCCGCGCTCGAGCAGGCGGCGCTGCATCTCCTCCTCGGGGCAGTCGTAGAAGAGGACGAAGCGGGCCGGGCAGACGGCCTCCTCGAACTTGATGGCCTGGTCGAACTTGCGGGGGAAGCCGTCGATGAGGAACTTTCCCTTCTTTTTGTTCGTATTCTTCTGTTGTGAGGACGTGGGTGTGGATGTCGAGACGGCTACGGTAGTAGAGGAGGAGGAGGAGTTGGATTCGGATTCGGACATGGCGGCGCGCATGGCGTTCTCGAGAAGCACGATGGTCACCTCCATCGGCACGATCAGCCCGTTCTTAATGTAGTCCCGGATCAGGTCGCCGTACTCGCTTCCCGGGCGGTCCTGCTCCGCGCGCAGCAGGTCGCCGGCCGAGAGGTGCGTGAACCCGTACGTGGCCACCAGGCGCGCGCACTGCGTGCCCTTGCCCGCGCCGGGACCGCCCAGCACGAACAGGACCGTCACGTCGTCGGCCGAGAAGACCGGGGTCGTGCGGTTCTTGAGGTCGTCGATGGCGGGCATTGTGTGTGTGTGTGTGTTGTGTGCGTTTGTATATATATTATTCACTTGATTTTTTTGGTCGGCGATATTATTGACTTCTGTTCTCGGGATCTAGAGGTTTGTTGTGGCGGGAGATTGATTCGATTGTTCGCCAATCTGTTGAACAAGAACAAACGTAGGGCACAGTAGACTAGGTGGTGTAATTCTAGTACATTGGTAGCAGGTTGCCAAGCGCAAAAAGCTGTTGTTCTATTATCAAAGGGTTTTGCTGGTCGAGGGAAAGTTGGCAGTTCTGTTGATGCCAAAGAACGGTGTACCTAACCTAGTAGGTATCACAGGCTATCAGATTTGACACCTGATTCGCACGATATCAGAGGTGAGGGGCACTGCGTCACGGTTCACCCCCTTTTTTTCCCCTGACATTGTCCAACACACAGCGTACGGGAAGTTATCTAAACCTAAGGTTAGACAGGTCGGCCATTAGGCCATTTAAGCTATGTATCTACTTACATATGGGCAATACATAAAGGTTGCGTAATCGAATTCATTTTCACTTTTTCTCTCGATTAAACAATCCTGGTTAGGGTTTCTTTAATCACCGGAAGTCTCCTGCTCAAACATATTGTAAACAAATTGCCCCACACTTGGTGCAGTTGGCCGGGCAGGCTGAAAAGGGTCCGGGAGGGCCCTGGAAGGTTTGTTTCTGATTTCATTTTACACAACACATCTGCAATATAGAAACATACATCCCTCCAACACCGCATGACGCGTTCATTTCTCATCCAGTTTCAAAGTAAAACGTGTGACCAGACTGTATGACCGTATGACGTCCTTACACACTCTGTAGTAAAGAGCGCAACCCGCCTTGTCAGCTGCTGAGTGACCAACAGGCGGAGAAAGAAGTCGGGATAGCACCTAATCTTTGCCTATTCGATGTGTTTTGAAACAAACATCAAATAAGTCGTTGCGCTGAGGTTTGTAGGCCGGGGGCTCTTACGCTTCAAGCTATCGTTTTTAGTTTAACATATTAAGCAGGTATCTTGTTACATATACAGGCCCTTCCCTGTTCAAACACCATCGCCGGTTCAAGTATTTGTCGGGACTTAAACACGCCAACACGCCTGTCTGAGTTATTAAAGGGTTCTTGACCAAACCAGCCACCTATCATTATCATGTACACTCCAGGTATTCCGCCTAGGTTAGAGCACATGATAGGTTCAAGAAACTTTATCTGCAGGTTTGAGGTGAAGACATATAGGTCTCATGTACAGTCAAGTTTCTCAAGTCAGATACTAGACCGACTGCCCTCCATCCTAGTCACCAAACCCATAAGGTTAACCTAGTAGAATCATACAAGAAAGGCCGAGAGCATACAGTACTTCAAACAGGGGAGTGTCTTCTTGACTTACTTATTAGGGATCTCATTTCGTGCGATAGGGGCGCGGCTATATATGAATAAGGAGACATTGAGTCAGTGAATAGTCTTGCATGTAAGCGTGTCTCATGATTGTGCCGGCCATAAGAGAGGGTAAGAAATCGAGTTTCGTTCAAAGTAAACAAGCAGTGATCATCACAACATCATTTTCCTAACCTCGAGAAGCCCAGCCTAGTCTAGCTTCCGGTTCTATCTCTCTTATACAAAGATATGAGAAAGATGAAACGGACTAGCACAAGATAAGCGTGGTAATAGAAACGGGAGAAAGGAATGGTGAAAAGTTGACGGGAACAAGCAAAAAAAGAAAACTGCGAACAGCTACTCACCCCGATCCAGCTCGCATTTGGCTCACGTACGCGAAGGCCCCGGTCCCGACGACGATGATGGCGATAAAAGGCCAGAACTTGACAGTGGTATTGGGGGCCTTTCGCGGCGGCGGCGGCGGCGGGCTCGTGCTGTAGGCTCTCGCTACTCTCGGGGTTGATGTCGGGATTATTGTGCTGGATCTCATCATTGCCGCCGTTGTCATCATGGGTCGGGCCACGAATGTGGTCATGTCTTTCTTTCTTTCTGATGTCCGGGGGTGTGTATTTTGGCTTTTGGGGGGGGATGAGGTTTCTACCGTATTCCTACGGAATGAGCTGTAGGAGCACAGGAGGAGGTACGCACTATAGTTATCTCGTTGTGTACAACTGTATGGTTGAAGCTTCAACATTCATGACCCACATGTCTCTGTCACCTGCAAGTGTTCCATGACCGAGACCCAGTGAAGCCAGGTGGTAGCGGCTGTCCAGCAGCCAGTCAGCATCAACTTGGTCAACAGCGTTCAACAGCATCACTGTTTATCTTTTGTCTACCACATCCTACAACTTCAATTCGCAATTAAAAACTTCACTATCATGTAGGTACCCTAGACTAAGTGTTACAATGTAATGACGAACAAGAAAGATAATATGAAAACAAGTTTTATTATAAGATAAGCAAACCAACCCACGGTCCCACAGCAAAAATGAACACCTTTACCCACTCGAGAAATCTATTTCAATCACTCTGCACAGCCACCAAACGCAACGCAACACACACACACACACACTTCATAGGTTTCCGGAAGGGAACCGGCTCCTTGGATCCCAGACACCGCCAGCCAGCCAGCCGGCCAACGGGAATGACACCATCCGTCCTATCCATCCCTACCTACATACTTACACAGGCTTATTAGACCACCACGTAACGTCGTCAACCCTTACCTCGACAACAAATATCTGCGTTGTAAAGTAAATAAAGACAGGGAGATCGGGTAACATTCGCAACGGCTTCAAGTCCAAAAAAAGGAACCAATAAATGGGAAGAATATTGACTGTCATAGTATATAGATAGTATTTACTTACCTGTTAAGGTCATAGGTAGACTAGGAAGCAAGTGTAAAGGAAACCGGAAGGGGTAACCTAGGAGAGGAACAATGCAAGGAGTTGGGAAAACGTCGTAATAAGCGAAATAAGCCTAATGTTAGGTACTCGTATCCATCACTGCTATCCTATCAGTGCATGTCTCTTCTCTATCTCCTTTTTCTTTTTGTACAGGGCGACGCAGTAACAAACAAGATCTTCAATCACAAGATCTTCCAATTTGAAAAAGAACATAGAAGGCTGTGAATGAATTTTTGATCTTCTCTACAATCACGAGGGACAACAATATAACAAATAAACACAAAGCTTGTAGTTATCAGTATATACTGTATACGGAGTCCTCGAAATAATTACAGTTCGGTCTAACAGAGGAGTGCATCAGTGAACACTCGATCCACAAAGAAAGGAGACTCGGTGGCTAGGTCGTCTCCTTCGCAAATAGGTCGCATGTGGTGGTATCAAATTCCCAATAAAATGACCAAAAAAGTTTGGTTTCCGTCAACACAAAACACCGTACATACAGTCTCGCTTCCAAGAAAAAGATCAAGTTGATTTCTTGTTGGCAATATGGATATCATTTTTCGTAAAGCATCAACAGACCGGCCAGATTGTGGACCTAGAATCACCACCGTGGACCTGAAGCCAGGCCGTCACAAAAGAAACCATCACTTTAAATCGCTACAGTTTCCACATTATTCATTTATATTCAACTCCCCATTCGTTGCATCTATCACCTGGCATTGTGTCCGAAGGTCGTTTGTGAGGGTGGCGGACTCCTCATCACAGCATCTGCGTACGCGCCAGGGATAGGCACAGCATCGTACTGCTGTTCACCAGGCGCCGCGGTGGTGAAATTGGGTTGAGGAGGGGATGTCCTGACCGGACTGTTGAAGGCACCCTGATTGACTTTGGGGGTCGCCGAGCGGGCCTTGGTAGGCGGGGCTTGCAGCTTGAATGTCTTCTCAGCCGGCTTGCTGATGGCCGCCTGGGATGCAAAAGCCGATGGCGGTTCGACCATCTGGACGCCTGGTGTGAAGCTGGGGCCTTCGGATATGTCACCGAGCGACTTGTAGGCCGACGGCGGGAATCGTGGGGACATGGCATATTGTGAAAAGGCAGGTGACTTGGGCCCGAAACCAGGCGTGTTGGGCGCCGACTGCGAGCGGAGCTGAGCCAGATAAAGATCGGAGCGGGCACGGTCGCGCATGTCCATCGACTTGGTCAGCTTGCGCTTCGTGATGTATCGGTAGAATACCACGCTGTAGAGCGTGATAGTGAAGACATCAAGAACGATCTCGATAATAGCACAGATCAACGACCAGTTCTATCGGAATATCCAAGTTAGTACCAGTGCTTGCTTGGGGCTTGGCTGCCGAAGCAAAAATAGCAGAAGTAGAGGATGCTTAGAGTATGCTTACCTGGAGTCGGCAGACGAGTGCGTAGTCAACCTTCTGCGAGAAAACTTGCGCTCTCTTGTTGTCAACGCAGGCCCATCCCCACATATCCTTGTTGTTGCTGTTGTTGCGAGTGAACTGCAGGATACCAGCGGCAGCAGCCCATAGGACTGACGAGGCGATGAACCAGCCGACTGCAAACAGCGTGTAGTAAACACCGACCTTCTCGGCACGGTGGTGGCCTCCTCTCAGGTACCCGATGAAAATGAGGATACACAGTAGCAGGTTGATGCCCGAGACGGAGAGGACAAGGATCTGTGGCCACAGCTTCGTGTTCGCTGCCCACGGGGGCAGGCCACTTTGCGGCGCAAGGGTTTTCGTCGTACGGAAGATGTTGAACGAGGTAGCGAGCAGAGCGATGATGATCAAGCTACAGCTGAAACTTATACCACGAAGGGCGAATTTGGCTAGTCTGACTCTGTACTTAAGCCTCTGCACAGCATTTCTTAGTAAAGCGGCACACCCAAGTTACCTCGTCGAGGTTGCAACTTACCACGTCCTTCCTCTGTGCAGCCTCGGTGTCCTTTTCTCTGCTCTCCAGAATATCCTCCTCTCTGAAGGTCGGGCTTAGAGGATTTTCGAGCCTCCGCGCCGGCGTGCCTGGAACCTTCATGGCACTCTTCAACGGTGACCTCGGTGTCATGGGCATATTGATGGTCTGCATCCGTGTATCGTCGTTAATGTAGCCAAAGCCAACATCAGCTGGTTGGGCCTGTGGTATATGTGACTTCTCCTGATCCCGGCCGCCAAAGGGGTTTGTGAGTGGTTCTATGGGAGAATGTACGGCGGTGGCCTCTGCGAATCTGGGTGTCCTCGGTGGCTTTAGCGAGGATGTGGTAGTAAACGATCCGTCTGTTGAAGATGACCTCGACGGGGTCAAATCAAGGGCGGCAGGCCGCCTTCTCTCATCTTGGGCCGCCATGGTGGTGTAGGTCTAGGTTGAGTGACGACTGATATACGGAAGGGAAAATAGACAATCGCTCGACCAGGCGAGGCGATTGCAAGTGGGACAACCAAAGACAAGAGGGAAAGACTTGTGATTGACAGAAACGAAAACGAAGCAACGAAGCAACGCGATCACTGAAGAAAGTAAGTATGGAGACCAGCTGTCGAAGGAAGAAAATGGTCGGCTTGGGCGACGGGGGGGAGGTGATGGTTTTGAATAAGCGCCCTCGCAAGATGTGCGAGCCGAACTGGTCGTCTCTGAGGCTTCTGCAAAGAGTCGTCGGTGGGGGCAGCACACGAGTACATGCAATCGGAAGGTCTGGGCGGGCAAGGGTTCTTGCAGACTGTTCGGAGAAATGCCTCTGATAGGGCGGCTAGGAGACCTCTCCAATATCAGGGTGGTCTGTAGACGCTGTACTATGTATAAACGCACATACCCGGATGAGACCACACAGCAGATAGTTTGGTTGTGTTGGATTTCAGATTGACCTTGTGGACAAGGGCTTCATATCTCCTTCATATCTCCCTGGAACAAGCTCGGCCTTCCTTTCCGAGAGGCAACACACAGCAGTTAGATGGACGGTGAGGAGCAGCGGAGTGTTGGTGGCGCGGAGAGAGGGGGGCTGGCTGTCCGATTATAGAGAAGAGGGATGGTTCGCTGGGACTCTGGGAGCATAAACAGGAATATAATTATCTCTTCAACCCTTGGGGTCCAAGCGAAAAGACGCCAGACCTACTGCGAAGTCGAGGTGTGTACCACCTCTCGCAATCCATCCGCCCCGCCATTTCAGAGCTGTGCTGTGGGTGATGGCTGGGAGTATCTCTGCCGTATATTGTATGCTGTAGTAACAGTTGGTGGTGGTGGTGGTGGTGGTGGTGGTGGTGCATCACAGGGATAGGACAAGGGAGGAACCGGTGCCAAGCATGCGAAGCGCTGCGCAAGGGTTGTGTCCGGGGTGTGGTCGTAAGTGATTGGACCTCGAGGAACTCCGGCTCTCCCCCCAGCCGATGATCTGAGAATCCCATAGGCTACGGAGCTTTGAGCTACTTTGTGTGGTGCATGATCTCGGGCCAATTGCAACGTCTAAAAACGTGATTCCCGCAAACGACTTGCATTTGACCCAACCTGTCATGTCTGTGAATTCCCATACCTGAAGGTACCTACTGCTGTATCTGGGCGGCAACGTCCTGGTCTATCCAATCTGTCACGATCTGGCTTTCTTGGTTCGAGTTGGGTCTCGATTCAAATCTCGCTCAAATCGATCCTTCTTAAACTGGTTAGGTTAGGTTAGGTTTGTACTTGAGGTAAACCGTAACACAGGCTTATGTAAGATTTCTCATTTGTTTGTCTGCCGGCTGGTCACTCTCCGCTTTGTCAGGCGGTCTGACGGAAACTGGTCGTCTAGTCTAAGCTAGGTAGGTAAGTACTTATCTATCCATTGATTTCTTTCCACCTTTTCAAAGATATCACATCGGAACACAAGAGCGCCATTGAAAGTTGGGAATATCGTGTCATACCCACCATTGCATATGTGAGCCTTGCAGTCACAACATACCATGCTGCAGCTGTGCCACCCTTGATATTTTTAGCATTGCTCGAGTGCCTACCTACCTAGCTTACCAATGAGGCAAACGTGTCGACAAGTTTGGTCAATGAATGGGTAGACAGACAGACAAGGCGGCTGAGCCAGTGGGCACATCCAAGCTGATAGGCCATATGTAAAAAGATTGATTTCACCCACACGATGCCAGGTAAACGCACATATGACAGCTCAGCTTGCATTGGCCCTGTTGTTGTCTCACAAAGTCGCATGCTGCTGAGGCTGAGGGTCATTCGACAGTGGCTAAACAGGATCGGCACTCACTGTTTATATCCTCTCATCGGCGAGGGATAAGGCCTTCCCCTAACCTACTTACTGTCGACGTCTTCTGAACCCCAGCAGATCCAGTAGGTTAGGGCTATGCTTCAAAGTCCGATATGTAAAACGCGCTTCGGCACATCCCTTTTTGCCATTGATGACAAATCTTCGCGACAACTTCCAGGCAGACCGTCGATGCTGTCTACCGGAGGGTTCAAGCATAGTAACCATGAGAAAGAAAGAAAAGCCCCCAAACCCCCACCACAGCACGATGCTTTCACTGCTTTCACTGCTTTCTAATCTGCTCACGTCTTGCTTCAGCGAGCCGATCAGGGCAGTTTGTCACCCGTGTGTGGTGGCATGAACCGCTGTTGAGGAGTCAAGGGTCATGGCCACATATCAGGGCATCCGACATCTTCCATCCTGGGGTCCTTAGGTGTGACCTTTGGAGCCACCAGCTCCTTATCCTGAGGCATATTACTCTTGCGAAGTGAGTTACTCTTCTTCGACCCTAACTCGAGAACCTTCCGCGCTGACTCCAATGTAGAACTTGCAGTCGTTAAGCTCTGTCAATGTTTCACTCAACCACAAACCAAGGCTCCTGGACAGTAACCTTCAAGGGTTTCCTGCCTGTGAACCTGGTGGTATGAGGATCCTATCAGGATGGCTTGCTTCCAAAGCACTACCGTGACAGCGTGCTGATACTGTGGCGAAAGCCTGGGAGCATGTCCGAAACATTGCCGACGAAAGCATTCGCCAGTATTGATATCCACGCCGATATTTGAGGGACTGTTAATATTGCCGTGCAAATAACGGCTTACTGCATGTCCAACACGTTGGAATGTCCAGGTATTGGCCCCTTTTGCCCTCGTTTCAGGGCCTCTCATCCTCACTCGTTCTTTAAACCAGCTGAGTGTGACCTGAAATTTCAAACTTTTGTATCTCCGTCTGGAAAGATGTGTTTCTTTGGGTCAGTAGCCTCTCTTCAGGCAGTTCTTCTGTTGGTTCCGGTGAGCGTGCGTTGAGGCACAGGGGGCAGGCATCTATCCAAAAAGGATATTCTCTGTAAAGGGTTGAAGGGTTTCTCTTCTGCTAGCGTGGCTTTGGTACCTTCTGTTGTTCATTACCTTCCACATCTACACCACTTGTTCGTCGTGTCCCATGTGTAGGTACCTGGGTAAGCTTGAGCTCCTTACTTGACCAATCACCGTCTCACTCTTCAGAACATCATCAATCGGCAATTGAGATACCCAACACTCAACAGGTGCTTGCCGACAAGTAAGGTAGCCATTCCCTTTCCTGGATCACTGGTCAGAGATCCGATCAAAGGCAACCACAAGGCTTTTTTGTAGGTTGTCATGCCAGCTGAAGAGATAACAGGAGCTTTTACACCTTTTGAGAGGCAGCAGCCTAAAGTTAGTACACACACGTTGTCCCTCAACCACAACACCCGAACAAAGTCCAGCGCTGGTTGCCAATGATCGCCCTTCGGTGTTCTTCCTTCAGTACAGTTCTTCACAGTCTCGGCCGCGGGATCACCTTTACTGAGTAGGGACCTTGACATTCGGAGGAGAGCTTTGGACACCCCCTAGACCGTGACAGGCACGTCCTGAGATCTCGGCGACAGTTGACCAACCTCCCCGCTGTCAGTATATGCAAACTGCGTTCCTTCTACCTCCATTAGAGGTCCTATAGACACTCTCGGCACTTCTCGGTAATTTCATTCATCACTGTTGGCTTTGGAAGACGCGAGTGCACCATTCTCTGACAAAGTAAGTGCCTTGTTCCATTCACTTCTGCCACAACCCTGGCCTTCCTTGCCTTTCCTCCCCTTTGATGTAGCTACCTTCTCTGCAAGGCAAGGTATTTACAAGCTGGCTTCAAGGTTGGCGCGTTGTTGACGCGTTTTGGCACGCTTCTGATAATTCAAAGTACAGAGGGAAGCGACCCTACCATTACAGTCGCTATTTCCTCCTGGGAGAACTTCGCCACAGAAAAATAGGCAACTGCTACTGGTAAGTCTTTTTCTTCCCAACATGCCACACTGTTGCAAGCATCTGACCCATCGGGCCTGCAATTCCTAGATCGTCTATTCCTCTACCATGTCGGGCAGTACTACAGACGGTCGGTCAGGCCGCAGTAGCGGGCTCGCCGCCTTCGAGGAAGCCCGCAAGAACCTCGATCACCACCTCGCGGTCTGCGAGAGCTTCATCGATGACCCCGAGCTGACCAGAGGCCGTCTCTACCAGCATTACGACAAACGGCAGTTCGAAAAGCATATCTTCGCCTTGGCGGCTGAGAACATCTCACACTGCGAGAAGATGCATTCCGTCCTCCATGGCTGCCCGATGTGCCAGAAAGTGCCGGCTGACATGCAGGCACCGAGCGCAGCGAACTATTATGCCACTGCTTGTTATCTTATCGACGAGGCCTCGGGAAAGCTCAACACGATGCAGCTATTGAAACGAGTTATGGATAACAACAGGTTCGAGATCGAGAAGCTGAAATCGTTGGCCAAGGCGAGCGAAAACTTTCATAAGGCTTACTGTGCCTTGACCGATAGTGAGCAAGATCAAGTTGAGGAGGAAGAACGTATCCGTACTCAGCTGGCCATCAGTGGCCACAATGCTAGCGAGGCAGAGGTCAATCTCGACAACGCCCAAGACAATCTCGGCAATATCTTGGTCGGTTTTAACAGCGCTGAGATCAGTTTCGACAATGTCAATATCACAGCAGAAGATACCGCCGTCAAGGGCAGTACCAGTGAGACAGTCGTTGAGTCACAGGCCCCATGGACGGGAAATGCAGACGGCCAGCAAGTGCAGAACGCGGGAAGTCTCCTAGACTCGGACATCGAAGAGCAGCTACCGTATGCCGTTCTTAGCGCACAGCGTGTCTACGCTTCGCACGCCGCTCAACAAGCGCAAAGAGAATCTGCAGCCGATGTTGCTGGAAGAGCTCCCAACCCATCGGACTTTGTTTCGCCCCTTGTCAGTCACACCGCAGTGATCTTCAGTGATGAGGAAGAGCGTCAGCTGGCCACCAGCTGCCAGCCGTACGAGTTACCAGTCATGTTCCGTTACGGCATCCAATACCGGCCCGGAGCCGGATTCAACAGCTTGCTGGGCGTCGGTATGCCAGCAGGAGAAGGAGGAGGAATGGACGAATGCCGAATGGTAGTCTTCACTCATCTCAACGTGACGACCAGTTTGCATGAAGTTCTGAAATATGTCCGTGGGGGCGTGGTTCAGACTGCTCGTTGCATCAGTGGCACCGCTGCCATTACCTTCCTGCACGCATTTTCTGCCCGCGCTTACGCGTCCGCCATGTCCGGTGGCCTTCGGATTGACGGAGAGAACGTCACGGTCAAGCTCGCCGGAACCCCGACGTACCCCGACCTGCACCTGCCGAAGCACATTGCGTTCCGTCGTACCCGCGTTCTGCAGATCCCCGGCTTCCGCTTCAACGGGGACGTCGGTGAAAAGGTCAGAATGGTCTTGGGACAATACAAGAATTGGCTAGAGTGCATCGCTCACCGCCCCATCAAGAGCTGGATGTCGAATGACAACGCGGGAGCCATGATGGACTTGGACGAGTCGGGTTGGACTGCCGCGCGCACTCCTACTACCTCTGCTCCCGTCTCTGCCGAAGCCGGTGACCAAGGGAAGAGAGAAACTGCCCAAGCCTCGCGCTGGACTACTGCTGAGCTCACCCGAGCCATAATCTTCGCCACTTCAAACCCCAACCAGAATGATGGAGCACTGGTCGATGCTAGTGCAAGCAGTGCTGCTGTACCCGACATCTCTAACTCTGCCGCTTCCGGTGCCAAAGCCGACGATGCACTGAAGGAGAAGGAGAAGGAGGGAGAGGGAGCCAAACAGCGCATCAGCAAGAAGGCCTCGGATCGGCCCGACCATCCGGTCAACTTGATCATCTACACCCGCAGCATCCACCTTGCAATCCGTCTTCAGTCCATCCTCAAGCGACGCTGCCAGGTTGACAAAATCGAGTTTGCCCGAGATCCTTGCGCCCAGCCCCTGAAGCATCTGTTGGAGAAACTCAACGGACCTCTTGTCGACGTCTGAGGTTTTAATTAATTTACAGGCCGGCGCTCTCTCCTCAATCAATGAATGGCATTGCGGAGCAGAATTTTTTCGACTCGTAGATGGAAAGAAAAGTGGCATGGTATGGGTCCGGATTTTTTTTAAGAGGGATTCGTGAAGATGGCTGACCTGATGAATGAAGTCATATGGAAAGACGAAGATCCTCAAACTTTCTTTGCATTTGAATCTCTGAGAAAGGGAGAGGGGTGGGGGGTCTATTTGCTGAATTTTTTTCTCCTCCTCATCAGGCCCCGTATTACTAACCATACCCTCCAGGAAGATCTCTGACCTGGTAGGTTAGCTGTGTGTGTGTGTACCCATCCATATGATGGGCAGCTAGCTATCTAAAAGGTAGTCGAGGATTAGGGTCGTAAATGCATAAACGAAGATATTTTCTCCTTTGATCCTTGCCGGACTTTTTTTTCTTCTTCTTGTTTTTTCTTTTTGCTGATTATGAGAACAGTGCCTATGTGATTGAGGATTGCTCTAACCTAAAGCTGCTGTTCCTGAAATGGTTTTTGGTCTTCTAGAAAAGGGATCCTATTAACCTAGGTTAGAGCAGACAGACGAGAGGCTCTTTCTCGCGCTTCTTGAGTTATCGTGCCCCGTCCTTATCTATCGTTTCAACTCCTCCAAGTCCCGTCCCCGAGTCCCCAAACAAACACACTCGGTACCCTATCCAAGTAGCTACAGGGTAGGAGGTAGGTAGGTAGCTCCCCAAGTACGTCAGTAAGTAGGTAGGTCGTTAGTCGTGTATCCCACGTGACCCCATCCATCCCTCATGCTTTTTGGCTGTAAACAAGCCAGAAGTGAGGACCCGTTATGTCTAGCGATGCAGTTGATCGATTCTCTGTGTCCCATTGACACATTTACCCCCCATCGCATCACTACTGTAATCACCCATTAACTCATAACTCCAAATCTAGTAGTGATACGAGTGGCCACCGCCATGAGAAATGCCGGATCAAGTGGGCCCAACCGCCGCATTGGCGTCGTGGTGGTGCCCGTCTTGTCCCCGCCCACCGTGGTTCCGCTTACGCTTACGCTCGTGCTCTGGGATCGCCGCTCGACCACCTCTAGCCTCTCCTCTTCTTCCTCGTCTTCTTCTTCTTCTTCTTCTTCTTGTATCCTTCCCGCCTGGTTGTTGTCGTCGCCCTCTACGTCCAGTCCGCCCTCGAATGCTTCCATAACGCTCGAATACTTTCTCTCGACCATCAGCGACGAGGAAGATTTGCGCTTGGGCCGGCCGTCTAGTCTGCGGACTTTTGGAGGCGGCTGGGTGGATGGAACTGGCATGCTCTGCCGCCTCTTCCACCTCTTCCTGTTCTTTAGGTAGTTTGTCACTAGTTTCTCCGGGATGTTGTCTTCCGGTTCCCAGGTCGGGTTCTGATCAGGTGGCCAGTCGCCCGCCCATCGCACTTTGAAATAACGGTATGATTGTCCATCGATCTCCACTATCCTATCGTCCTCTAGCCATTCTACCTCCCACACAGGTTCTTCCGGAGCTGGTTTGGGTTTCTCCCTCTGAGACCTACGATTGTTTGAAGGCGTTATAGCCTGCTCTGGAGGGACTTGGCTGTGTCCACTCTGCGGAGTTTTGCCCGACTTATGTAGAAGCGGATGAATAGGGACTGGCACAGGCGTGCTAGAAGTCGTATTCGATGTGCTTGGGTTCGCTTTTAACGGGGCCGCCGGCACTGGAACCGGAGTCTTTTTCATTTCCCGTGGGGGCCTTGAGGCCGGATGGGGTACGGTTGGCGGCGGCACAGGGGTCTGCGATCCCGTCTGCTGCATTGGAATCTTGGGCGTCGGTACGAGGCTTTCTCGGCGTGGAGGGGGTATAGCTGATGACTTCGGTTGTGGCTTCGCCCACTGATGCACAGGCGGCGGTACAGGGGTAAACTTCTGGACTCGGGCCGAATCCTTCCGCCGTATCTCAGGATATGATGAGGCTGGTATAGGAGTGGTGAGCTGATGTTTCGTCCACCGCAATGGTTTTTCCAGGCTGAAATCAGAAGCTCTCGGGGGTGGGGACTTGGGTCTTGCCAAATCTTCTTGGGCTGAAGACGAGGGGTTGGAGACGGGAAATTGAGCATACCCTCGACTTGAAGGACCCGGTTGGGGAGAGTTCACTGACAAGAACCCACGTCCATGCTCTGGCTCCTCTAGCTCCTCTAGTTCGCCAAGTGACTCGTAGACCTCGTTGTCTTCAGAGCCACTTTCGCTTTCGAAAGCTCCACGGGTTCGCTTGGGCATGGGTTCGTTTGTATCTGTTTCCTCCACTTCTTCTGCCTCTGTGGCAAGCCGTGCCAGTCTTTTCTTCGGTGTCGATAAGGACGGACCACTGATGCTAGCTGGTGGTAGATTCACATTGGCCAGCTCCTCATCTCCGAAGCTGGCTTGTTGTGCGATCTGGCGGGCAACAACTTCTGCTTTGCTCGGCCGGCCGCGCTTCTTTTGCGCGCCTGCGGTGCTGGGCAGGGATACGCTTACGCCCGGCGCTGGCAGGGACGCCGACCGCACTTCGGTAGCTTCCTTTTCCTTCTCACTCGGCGCAGGTTTCTTTCTCTCCATTGTAAGATCTCTTTGTAAAGACGCCTTGTATTCCCAGTCTTCCAGAGTCCAGGGAGAAACGTAGTCGAGTATTTTAGTGGCCAAAATGGCGACGCGGGCCGCAGGTAAGTCGGGCCAGCCTACTATATAGTAAAGCTCCAGCTTGAGTTCCCCGTCGACAGGCTTTCCGGGGAGAACGCGTTTGTCAACAATGAAGGCGCCTGAGTCGTTGGGCAGTGACATGCGAATTGGGGCAAGCGCGGGTCCGTCGCCAGACCTGTAGTCTGGAGGTTTAGAAGGGAGAGGGATTTCAATGGTTGGTCGGCGGGCTTGGACGCGCTCCATGGTTGGCGCCCGAATGGAAAGAAGGTTTATGGCATATAAGTCGCCCGACGCGTTCACATCTCACCACGTAGAGACGGTCGCGGACATGGACAGCAAAGGAGATAATAGTCCGGTGGTACTACAAAGACAACTGGAAGCGTCAACTAAGGTATATGCAAAGACAAAGCTACTGGCAACTTCCCGTCCAAACGCAACGGGCAGAAGTCGCATTGTACAGCTTACCTCTCTGCACACTAAAGGTTGCCTGGGGCCCCAGGCAATGGAGGAGTACATATACTTAAAGATGATGTGAAACTCTCAAATGTGTTTCTGGGAAGGAACTATACCGCAGTGCAGCAGTACCTACATAAATTAAGATAGCAGGCACGTAGCGTGATTCAGTTAATACAGGCCATCAACTGGCTTATAGACCTTTGCAACAACAAATTGAAGTTAGGATTGGAATAATCATCATTTAAGTACAGCTGTAGACGTGTCCTGGTACATAGAAAATTGGTATCCTTGAGTGTGGCTGGAGGATCTGTGTGGAGAGCTCCTTGCACATGGTTGAAGCTCCAGCCACGCGTAACTTTGAGCAGTGCTGTACAACGGTACTGCTGTACGGCTGTACACTGTGTGCGATTGACAGTACTGATGCAACTACTGCCGTACAACACGCAGCTCAGGCTGCCTGAAGCTCAATCGATCAACATCCCTCCCCTCCCAATACCTACATATCACCAAAGCTTCAACACCAACAAGAACAACACTCAGCACGACCGTTCCGTCCCCCTGCACACCCGGTTTTCTGGTACGAACAACCTTGAAAGCGGCTATATACCCCGATACGTTTACACATAAGAAGTCATCATCATGGTACGCTGAATACCGGGATAGTGCATCATCATACCCCCGATGAGTACCCATGAGGTGCGATTAGCTTGGCTAGCAGCTCTAACACTGTATTTTCCACAACAGACGTCAATAGGAACAGGCTACGATCTTGCCAACTCCATCTTCTCGCCCGACGGCCGCAATTTCCAAGTCGAGTATGCAGTAAAGGCAGTAGAAAATGGCGGCACATCAGTCGGCATCCGGTGTAAGGACGGCGTCGTCCTGGCCGTCGAGAAGGTTGTCACATCGAAGCTACTGAAGCCTGGTGCAAACAAGAGGATCGCAACTGTCGACAAACACCTAGGAGTTGTACGTGTGGCCAAACATTCTAGCCCAGCTCTCTAAAGTTGCGACCAATAAACCTATCGCTAACACAGCAGCACCCGTCTAGGTATACTCCGGTATGATCCCAGACGGCAACCACTTCGTCGACAGAGCGCGTGACGAGGCCCGCAGTTGGAGAGAGTCGTTCAAGACGCCCATCTCCACCTCCGATCTTGCGAGCCGCATGGGCGGCTACCTGCAAGCATACACCCTCTACCAGTCCGTGCGTCCCTTCGGCATCACAGCCATCATCGGCGGCTTCGACTCGGAGCTCGAGCAGCCCGTCGACGGCGAGGTCGGATCGGGCCCTAGCGTGGGCGCCGGTGGAAAGGCGGAGGGCAAGAAGTACGGCGGCCCCGGCCTCTACATGGTCGAGCCCAGCGGCCTGTACTGGGGCTACTACGGCGCCGCCACGGGCAAGGGCCGCCAGGCCGCCAAGGCCGAGCTCGAGAAGCTCAATCTCTCCGAGGGAACGCTGGATCTGAAGCAGGGCGTCAAGGAGGCCGCGAGGATCATATACCTGGCCCAGCAGGACAACAAGGACAAGGAGTTCGAGCTCGAGATGAGCTGGATCAGCGGTGCCGACGGCCCGACCAAGGGACGGCATATGGAGGTCCCCAAGGATCTGCTCGAGGAGGCGGAGCGGTTAGCGAAGAAGGCCCTCTCGGAAGATGACGAAGATGAGGAAGAGGGCGATAAGAAGGATGACGATGACAAGATGGAGGAATAGATGACCAAGATTCAGGCTGGGTATGCCGCTTCCTGAAAACGAGATAAACAAACTACCAGGCGGGATGAAATTCTTTGTAATAATACAGACTGCGCAGCGTTTCATCGGCACGGAAATTGCGGGTGACTGATAGACCGGCTGATTTCATCTTGAAGAACGATATGGCGGACATTTCCCTTCCACTGCTCAGCCTTGTCTTGTTATGCGTAATGTTATAAGATACACACATCCGATGCCCGGAGTTGGGACACAATTGAAGGACTGGATCATCACTGAAGCCGAAGAGAAGAGACGACCATCTACATCAACAGGAGGCAAGTTTCTGTCTCCCGTGGATGCTATTTAACCTAGTTAAAGAGGCAGGTCCTGCTATGTATTGATACAGTCGCTATATGTAATCAAGTACTACTGGCTGAGTGAGTACCCAGTTGTCGTTTGAAGGATACTTTACCCTTACTCTCCTCTCTTCCTGATCTGTCCATCCGCTTTGCCCCCTTTGCCGTTACCGTGCCCGGCTGGCTCATGTGTGTAGGTGCTCGACTATAGTCATGATTCCTATTGAGATATCAGAGTCCATCCTTACTTTTGTGGAGAGGATTGAAAATTGGCCGAGTTATATTAGAGTGGCTTCCGTGAAATTCATATCCAGGTAACCTATGGCATCATCATCACATGGCATGGCATGAACAAATCCAACGGCACCGGGGCACATGGCACACACGCGAAAACTTTATGAGATGTCAAGTATGATGAGAGCCTTTTCAGATTGCTGCCCAGCTTTCTGGTTACCCTAGCACGCTATCAGGCCCAGGCTTCAGATGGGACCAAATCTGGTTCACCCAGCCGATCGACCAGCTCGGGCCTTGGAGTGTTTTAGAGTGCCGGTCTACAGCAGCAGACCAGAGACGGGAGACTAAGAATGCAGAAACTATTGTACAGAGACACAGGGGAGTCGAGCAACTGAGCCACCCCCAAGTCCAAGACAAAAGCATGAGAAGTGATGATCTGGTGAACCCAGAAAATGCCCAGATGCCATTCCAGCTCACGACAGCGGATAGAGGATATGAGCAATTTGTGGGTCCAAGAAACCTCTCGCCTGTCGTCTGCATCCATCTTAGTCTTCTTCAATAGGTCTGCTGCCCGGACTCTATAGCTGTATGCCTTTGAAGCAGATCGTTGCAGATCTTTTGGCCTCAAGTAGGCCCAGTACGCTTCTCGCGTAGCCGTCCGTCAGCCAGGCGATTCTCTGGAGCAATCAAATGTACACAGGGCTCTGGCTCTGTTTCAAGGAAATGTGTTGTGATGTGTTGTATTCATACAAGGAAAATTCGTGGTATTGTTTGTGTCTGGTGTTCGCAGAACCGTCACTAGCCCCGAGTTGAAATGCAATAATCCGCTCGATATGGCAAGAGGCTGGGACGGCGCCGGTGTGTAGTATGGCCAAATTAGGTCATTGTGATGTCTAGGCGATGTTGACTCATATCCCTTCAGGTGGCACTTGAAGGCCAGCAGAAGCGTGAGGGTTGTCGCAAAAATGATCAGCTTGCGGAGGATATCGCAGTGGCAAAACGCATAACCTCACGATCCATACGCCATGCTCAATGAAGAAACAAAACAAACCAGATGCAGAAAAAGCAGAGTGACAAAGTCGAAGTCGGGCTGAGCAAGTCAGATGCCGGATCCAACATGTAGCTCAGGCAATGCAACACATCGACTTTGCTATGCGAATGCCTGTCTAATGCGGAGAGAATGGGTGTAAGAAAAGAGCTGTAAAGGAAGTGTGTGGCGCAGACATGCAGAATGGACCTGACCCGGAAAGGTCAGGGCGATAAGTGAGGGGTATTCGTGGTCGCGTGTGGCGTGAGAAGTACGGATTAGTGATTAATTTCGAGTCTTGTGTCGGTTGTGGTAGGCAAGCTCCAGCAACCGCCCGTGTTGGCGCCTCGAGGATACCGAGGATTAGGCATTAAGCCCTCCGTCCCAGACCCGACAACCACCCGAGCGGGCTCCAGACCTACTTAATATGAAGCCATACGCCGGGCCGGTGATCTGAAGTCTCCGAGAATGGGAGAGTTTCCGATCATCATGTCGGGACCCATGTGCTGGGCACCTCGGCCGGGAGCAGTGGGCGATTCGAACATTAGTGAGTCGCGGTCGCCGAATGTAAAGGTCTTCGCTCGTCCAAGACCCTTCCGCTTTTGTTGGAGCTTCCCAAGTTCGCGCTCGCAAGTATTCGCGTGTTCCTCCGCGCCCATCTCAACGTATGCTTGCGGATAACACCGGTCCCTGTGAAGCTTGAAGAATTCACTGTAGCCGCCGTCTAAGATGTAAACCTCTGGGTAAGTGAGATGCGGGTAGAACTCGGCATTCGCCGTTCGGTCTTCTGAGCGAATGTGACGAGCCATCCGGGGCGCACGATGAACAGAGTATTCGCAATGGAAAATCAGAATCGTCTTGCCTTCCATTGGCGTCTCGAAGAGATGTCGGGCTAGGAGGTCCTTGTCGTTGTAGTTCACGGCTCCGTCTATGTGGCCACCGTCGTACTCATACTCAAAGCGACAATCGATGATAATCTTCTGTGTATAGAGATCGTTGAACTGCCCATCAAGCAATTCAAGGAATGTCTCTCGAGAGATGCGCGGGATGCCATCGTTCTCGCCTTCGGGGAAGAAGTGCGGCAAGACTGGTTCCTGGGATTCTTCAAGATCCATGACTGACTGCAAAGCATTGGGTGCCATAGGTTCGTCCGGCTTGGCCTTGATCACGTCGCCAGGGTTCTCGAACATGCTCAGAGATCGACGGTACTGGCGGCGCGGCCTGTTGAAGGGATTCGAAGTGCGCCGGGAGTGGGATCCGACAGGCGACCCGTTAACCCGCTGATCCCGCGTACCCGTGAGGCTCGCGAACTGCAGCTGCTTGCGGAACGATCCTGGCGCACCGGCGGGTGGGCTGTTCGCTGTCTGAGGCCGTCGTTCTTGGGGTGGCGAGTCTTGGAAGAGCTCTTCTTGCGACAGGCCTGGAGACTCGGTACCGAGTCGGAAAGTCGAGACCTGGTTATCAGGGTGAAGCCGAGTTAGGAGCGAGGTAGTGGAATGCCCCTTTGCCCGGGTCAAAGATGGACGCCGTAAGCCGAGTTTCTTACGGCTGCTAGACGCCAATTAGCCCCAAGACAATTCGAACCTTTCATGGAAACAGACTGTGCTTACTCAGTCATTGACCTGGGCACCTCCAGCATTGCTGAAGATGGTCGTAGGATTTGAATTGGGGACTCAATCATCATCTCGATATCGGGCGATTGTAAAGGGGTTGGTGAAGTGATCTCGATCGAGGCGCAAAATGACTCCTTTTGTGGCACAGGTGATATGTCCATGGCATCTTGACCACGGAAAGGGGAAGAAGACGGTGGCAGCGGTGGAGTGGTAATATACTCTGCATGGCGACGTTAGTATGTCTGATGACGAAAGAACGCACCGCCATCTCACCTTTGCTGTTGAAACTTCCCATCGACCCCATCATATTAGATGTGAAGAGAGCACGCCGAGGTGTGGGGAACCGTGGACTAAGTCCTTGTCAGCCTATTAATCGACCCAGTCTGCCGGACCTATATATATGTGTATACCTGTACTCATTATCTAAACAGAAATTCTGTGAGAGATCGGCTGCCAAACTTGCTGAAGGAGAAGAACCCCGGATGGCCTTGACATTGAAGTAATCCGCCCTCGTACGCTGCAGCTGATCGCGGAGGCAGGGACGTCCTGACCCAAAGGGATTGTGGGAAGAAGGCTCCCATGTCGGGGCGGCCGTGGGGTGCATGGCCGCCAATGGTGAAGAGGCATCCATCATTCTCAAGACGTATGGCGAACCGGACCAGGGAATGTATGATACTAAACCTACTCCTCAATGGCTGTCTGGGATATGGTCGACCATGTATGTCGTTAAAGAGGGCGTTGATACCACAAAACCGACAATCCTGAACCTTCAGAATTTCCCAGACCGAATTAAGGAGCAGTAACCAAGTTCGACACTCGCAACCTTCCCTCTCAATAACTCTCGAGGGTTGACTGATCTGACTTGCAAAACCTGGACTTCGGAAGCGCAGGTTATCTAAGTCCTATAATCGGTCTCGGAGCCATGCAATTGGATCGCGCGAGTCTTCTTGTAGGAAATATTAGAACAAGAGAAGTCTAGATTTCCGGCCAATCTCCACCTCGGTGTAGAGAATCCTTGAAACGTTTGGCGGTGGTAAACGTATAACGCAATGGGCCTGGTAGGTAGAAGGCGGTTTCAAAAGCAAGAGATACAATGGATTGCAAGACCCTAGATCCTCCCTTTGAAGATCAGGCCCAGGGCAATCATAGAAGAATCGATCGGAGAGAGCCGCTTTCCTATGGAGCATTCGAGGGACAATCTTTTGTTTGTCTGCGGGCCGTGGTCAGACCAATTGGGCTCGATCGAGAAGAATTACACTTTCGTTGTCTGTGCTCAAGTTGCCCGTGTTAGCAAGCATGGTCTGATGCAACCTGAGACCGCCAAGTAATATTCAGACGGGCCAATGGCAGAGATAGAGCAATGACATGGAGCTGGAGCTGTGTTTGGTGTTGGAATTGAGGGTCTGGGGAAAGTTGGAGGTTTTAGAGCAGGAGTAGGAGGTAGCAAAGCAGGTTCAAACCTTCTCGATAGTATGCCACAGACCTAGCAAAGAGCGAGTGACACTTCGTTAATGCTTCCACACATCTATATGTAACCCCCACAGATACAAGGGATGTGTGCTTGAATTGTCAAAGAAGCGGCACCGGTTCGCACCTCGTTGCCGGGAGATTATACTTCACACATTGACTGCAGAAAGAAGGAGATTTACAAAAGAAAGAAGAAGGGGGTCAGAATGGTTTTTGTTCGTTGGTCAATGGCACGGTGGAGTTTCACACTTGCAGGTACAGGACCACCCGTTGCGAGGGACGATGGAGGAGTGTCTCTCCGTTGCTGGGCAGATACTGGGCAGGTGTGTCTGCATGGATCCCCGTCACCACTTGGCACAGCTTGAGCGACATGCATGTATGCTTGCCAGGGCAAGGCGCTGGGGGGCGCTGTAGAGATCCACCAGCGTGCTGGAAAGGGCAGGCAGGTCAGGCAAACTGGATGCTGGGCGTTGTTAGCGCCTTTTGCGTACAGCTGTAACCGCCCAGGGTTCAATCAGACGGGAACAAAGCTAGGGGCCCAAGCTCTCTGGTTGGCCGGTTACCCAACCTAGTAACAGAGACACTAGACCCAATGCATCCCAAGGCTCTTTCAGCAAGGAGGTACCTATTGTACTAGTAGGAGTACATCCACCTTTTCGAAAGTGCCACTTGGAAGTCAGTACAAGGTACCTATCAAATATGTAGTCTCGGGTGTTACATCATTTCAGAATCGTCCAAAATTAGCTGCTATGGAGTTCCAACTTCCAAGCGGTGAGCATAAAACCGAATACAAGTCTATTCAAATTGTGTCATAGGCACCGACAACATGCTAAGATAGTGTTCAGGGAGGGTCCTGTCGAAAAAGATGGAAATCTTGAATATCTCTCGGTGTCTATAGTCGAATGTCGACATTCAGATACCCATATGCTGCTATAGTTGTCGGCTGATATTCTTTACGTTTTCTCTACTGGGAGGAAGATCGACCGGCCTTGGGGTAAAGATCGCGATCTAGTCACACCAGGGAACTGAGATATCCTGGCTAGGTAGATGGAGAATTGCGGCTGAGTAGAATATAACCTTACCATGACCTAGGACCATGATGCATTGCATACCTTACCTGAGGTACAGCATACTGCTGTCTAGAATTGAGGTAGGTACTTACCTTTACCTACCGAAACCAATTGGTGTTTCTATCTAGTGAAACAGCTGCACAGTAGTATTCTGAGCATTAACCTTGTAGGCAAAGATATTGGGCATCCCTTAAGCCACTTGACTTGTTCAATGTGTTGAAAGTTGAAACAGCTCCATAGAGAGAACAAAGGTACAACAATTCGGGTATGCCACATGGTGGTATGAGTATGCAGGTACTCAAGCCGGTCACAAGGGTTGTTACTGTATGCGCAACAGTGTGAGATATACTATGTGTCAACTGACTAAGCCATTTTCTTTGTTAAGCAATAACTTGTAGATAGGCCACACAGGTGGATAGGTGAGCATGCTTTCGTCCATCTGGCATCTGCAGGTAAGTCAACAAAGCCACATTTAAAGAGAGATCCGTCAGTCTGGAACAATATTTGGAGCGGTTAAGATACGTGCCTGGAGTACCTACGAGAAACCTGCACCCCGGTGTGTGTCTTTGCATATTGCTGTATGCTGTGCAGCTGTACAAATTCTCACATTTGGCAAAATTCCTGAAAGCCCACAATATCTACTATGTACTTGGTAATGTTAGTGGTCCTTTTGTCCATTTGATTCTTACGTGAGAGCTTGGTACTGGTGCCGGCTGCCTTTTGGGGGCATGAATAACTGGGCTTGGTCTCGACCTTCACGGGAGAAATATCCTATTCAAGCCCTTTATCGTTCGACACTCCTAGACCACAGCTGTATCTAGATACTGTACAGTCGATCTTATTAGTGAGAATACTGCTGTACAGTATGGGGAGATTGAGGAAGTTTGCAAGACATGCTAGTAAAACGGGCTGGTGAGCCAAGTAGAGTCCGAGACTTTAATCCACAAGACTAAAGGTGACGGTGCTGAGAAAATGCCCGGGCCATTCCAGCTCTGTGAAACAACTGCTCAAAGGAGGATGGGTTTACCGGAAAAGACGACTGATAAAGCCAGGAATGAACATGTCTCAGCTCAAAATTACGGAGGCTTTTGACCACGTTCTCCGGGGGAACACAGGTCTATTCGACACAGAGAAGAAACCACAGAAGCTGAGCTCATGATGTCGAAAACTGAATAAATACACCTAGGTATATACATAATTCAGGGTCTAGATATGGAGGCCGACCGTGAGCACGCTGTTCCCAAACGGTACCGGCGCTACGTAAAATTGGACGCCGGTTGCTGGGTCCTCTCTCTGACAGGGCTGAAATCACGACACATAGTCCTGCATATGGTACCGAATAGAGATGCTCTCTTGGACAAGGCCCACTTATCCCCAGGCCAGTCAGAAGCCAGTCCCACATAATCTGTTCTCTCTTTTTGTCCACCGGAAAGTCTGGACCACAATGTGAAAGCATAGAAATACTGTAACTTAGCTCGTTTGAGCAAAAAAGCGTGTTCTAATTGACCTACCTGTACTGCTGTATCAGTATATAGAATCACTGGTACAGCACCAATTAGAGTACTGTATACTGCTGTATGGGAGTGGTTTTATTCAGACGCACAGGAGGTAAGAGGTATACTGTATGCTGTGCTACGTGAACTGATACAAAGGATGCAAACCGTTTCCTTTTCCCTAGTTAGACATCTTTCTAACCTTAACAGTGAACGGGTCAGACACAGGCATGGTTCATTTTTCAATTGCTATCAGTTGTGGCCTGGTCAACCAAAGGATCTGCAAGGACTAACCCTCTTTAGACTTGAATTATCTCCTGTCTGCTTTTGTACTGTTGTACAAGAATTGCAAGCAGTTTCTGGAGATAAGGTAGGTAGACGTCGTACTGAACAGCAGTATACAGTGGCAACTGATTTGACAGTGTGCAAGCTGATCCACAGACTGGTACCTGCCCTTGCAGCACACAGTCAGTTCGCGTTCTGCAAGACTCTTTCTAAATAACCATTACCCTCCTCGGAAGAAAGCCCTTGGCATTACTCGTCGGTATGGAAAGCCACGGATTTATGTTCGGCATTGATTGGGAGTTTTCCCCCTAAAGACCCATCTTCCAATTTCAATTCAAAAAGTACTGCTCATAAGGTTGAATACCTAGGTTACCTACATAGTAAAGAATGCGCAACCCACAGTGCATATTCTTGTTGCAGTCAAGCCAAGGCTATTAATTTTTGACAGCAAGGGGTTGATGGATAAGGGAGAAGAAAAGAGATTAAGACTGTGCTTGTAACAAAGCTGTTGTAAACCTTAGCTTGTTTGGCTTCCAACGTGGTGCCTTAAAAGGTTATGGACATTATGGACAGCAAGGCATTTGTGAATGAAAAAACACTGACAAGATGAGAAGAAATTATCGATTCTGAATGCAGTCTGACTGGTACATTCTGCCAGAAATTCGACACAGTAAAGCAAAAATACAAACTAGATAGATCGAAGTTGATGACAGTATGCTATACTGTGTTTCATGAAGCCTGCACCACCAGGCAATTGCAATCTCTTTTTTCGAGATGCTGCCAGAAGACAGGTAAGGTTAAGTACTGTAAGTAAGGTATGCTTCTAGAAAAGGCCAACTTCCATGTTAGCTTTCACGGTAAAGACCTGACGTTAAAGCTCAAAGAATTATCTCGATTGCACTAAGTATGAGAATGCCGATCCGATGGTTCCACGGCAAACGTCATGCACTTTGGACATAAGTTGGCAATACAGCTTGCTGTACACTCTGCTACATAGGTAGCATAGAAAACCTAATTACCTGTCGTAAAAGGTAGGCAATGAGAGCTAATCACGAGGGATAGGTGGGCTGGTGGTAGCTCACGCGACAAGCTGTCGTCATAGCTTCTAATAGTGCGATGCGATTACCTCGCTCCCTTGGAAATCTTGGCCAGTCAGTTGGTCAGCTCAAACTGCTCAGCCCCGGGACACGCCGGTTTTCCGGAGAGGGCAGTTTGTCGACCATGCCGTTGCATATGCAAGCAATTGCACAATAACTGGAGCCAATTTTCTTATGCACCTGTGTCAATAGCATTCCCCCGTTTATTGTTTTCCCTGAAGCTTCCAGTGCTCCCGGGATCTCATGTTTTGCAAGTTCAAGTTGCTGACTACCACCCACATAACAGCACATTTGTTCCCCAATCTAGAATCGGATTGCGATCCAATAGAATCGCAACTTCACCCCCCAAAAGCCGCTCCCCCGTGTTACAATGTGTACCGATCTCTTTTCCGGAGAACAAGAATAATAATACGTTCTGCCCTGGTATGAACTGTCACGGGCTCTGCACAATGTTGAAGACAAGTCGTGCTATCAGACCTTACTAATAATTGTACATTTACCGCGAGGATAACCCGGAAGGATTGATTGGTCGGTTGCAGTTGGTTGCAACCCAATTCTGCTATCAACTGGCAATTGTCCAACCAAATATGTCCATTGACCTGAATATCCGCTGTCGCCGGCCGTCACAATTGAGAAATCAGGACAGGCAGTCGTCAGCGCTTAAGGCAAAATACTACATAAACCAGACCTTAGGTAGGTATACTCGTATCGGATAAACCTACGCGAACAAGCCCGTACTAGCCGTACACACGTAGCTGTCTACCTTGGAAGCTCTGATGTAATTGCCAGTGCCCACTGCCCATTGTCCCCGGGATTCTAGAGCAAGCCGAAGGGCCGTGGGCGGACCACGTCTACTGTGTACGTAGCTCCAACTTCCAAGAGGCGATCGGTGAAGTTGAGGGGTTATTTGACTATCTAATTTGTATGTTTGCATTTGTTCGAAAACGGTAACAAGTAAACACAGCAAGTCGCGGGGGAGAGCGCGTCGGCCCCAGCCAGTGTCAGCATGGCAAGCATCGAGGGGAGCTGAAAACGGCTGCAGCCAAGCGGCTACTTCCTCCAAGGATCCCTGTCCGTATCGCGTTGTCACGGGTTTCTCATCTGTTACCAACCAATCACCCGCCGTCACTGTCTGGGATGGTAGGACAGGAAGCAAGGAGCTTGGGCCTTTGCACCCCACCAAGGTTGCATTTTTTTCTCTTTTGGATTTGCTTGTGAATCCTTCAATGGAGCTTATTCGACCTCTCTCTTTACCCCACCCCACCCACACCTTGCCCGTCTTGTCAACAGCGCGTGTCCGCCTCCTCCCGGTCAAGAGCAGCTGTCAAAGAAGCGAGTACCAAGTTTGCTGTCGCTGGTGTATGAGTCGTGGAAAGCGAACCCAGACCGTCAGAGCGCGCGACAGAAAAGGTCCGCGAACCAGCTGGTGTGCGATGATTCATGACAATTCAAGTCGTTGATGTCAGTCTGATAATCCATTTCTCGTTTTTCACTTTTCCATTGGACTTCAATTCCTCTGTTACCGTTCCTGCACAACCGATACAGAATAACTGCTGTACTGTGTTTACAGTATTCTGTACTTCTGTACTTCTGTACTGCTGACGTTTTCGCTGGCCAACCAATAACAAGCAATGGCATGATGGCGGCGCACTCCTTCCTGAGCTCCAGACGAACTCCTATCATCGCCCTCCCCCTCCCTATACAGCCAAAAGCAACAAGTGCCGCATGCAACAGCCCCCTTGCTGCTTGGGGGAAATATGCCTAAAAGGCTTGCATCCCTGTCCGAGCTCTACTTCATGCATGGATGCTCGGGCTTACTCATTGCCTGGCACCTGGCTGACTTGGTGCTCATCACAAATACTTTGTCCTGCGTCTTACAGGTCGATGAGGATGGTTTCCAGGAATTGGGCGGCAATTGTCTTACCCCGCGAATTCTGCCCTTCCTCGATCAACATGACAATTGAATTGACACGTCTGAAAGCCGGCCGGGCCGGAGAATCAGGATCAGAGGGGTAGTGTTGTTTTATTATTAGGGGACTGATTCCCTTTCCTCCCTTGCCAGGTTTTGTCCAATGCGTGCTCGTGCACCTCTCTTACCACCCGCTCCACATGTGTCTGGGATTTATTTACGGTATCCTATCCAAGTCCCTGCAATTGTTCCGACTGGTTTGAGCTCGACAGTCTCACGAAGGTCTGTCTGTCTGTATTGATGTACTGGGTTATGCCCTGCAGACCCAGCCAGACCCTCAAACGACAATCAAGCTCAAGGCAAGATGGGATTTGCAAGATGTAGCATGATCCGAAACGCGCCATCTGTCACACCTGTGCTCGATTTCTTTTCCCCAGTGTTGTGGCGTCTAATAATTGCGAACTGGCAGAGGCCTGGGGCTCTTCGTACACCCCCCTTTACTCGTGAATCGTTGAGTCGGGGGCCCAAGCAAATATCGGATGGGAAACATGCATGCTCTGGCTATTACTCTTGCTTTCATTGGCCTTTCACGCTTTGGCTCTATTACACCTGCCTTGCCCAGCTTTCAAGCTGGAGAAACGAGCGGAGTAATGTTTGCAACTGGCCTGAAAAGTATTCACCTGCAATCAAACTTTCCCATCAGCGATTTCTTGAATTAGGCAACATAGCTGGTAAGACAGTGATATCAACCTAGTTAGTATATTGTATGTATGTGAGAAGGATTGGTTGGCCCTGGAGGTGCCACCTTCTGTTTGTTTACAGCTTATGATTCACGGAGTTCTTTTGTTTTCGATAGTAAGAAGACACGGGAGAGCGAAAGCATCGGCTCGCGAGAACGTATTTAGCTTGCCAGGTCTTTTCTCCCGAAGAAAGTGAGCAAGCACGCCGGCAAGCAACCTCAAACCTGGTATGTGATTTTCCGATAGGTTGATGTATGTTTCTGTCTACCCTGCTCTAACTATGTATGTCTACTAGGTAATATGTGGTTCATACCTCAAAAGTATTCCCATTCTACTTCATCTTTGGCTTGTAATCAGGGCTTTCTCGGTATTACTATCCTATATATTTCGTTCCCCATAGGACGTCCAGTTATTGAGTGATCGCCCAGTTGTCTTGGTATATTTCCCACCTCGTCGCCCTGCGTGATTACAACTGGACACTTGTATACCAGCCTCTTCCCTCTAAATCGAAGCAGATATCATACCATCTTACCAAGACTCCTACCGACAAAATGTGTCATGCCGCAGTCCACAGAGCTGGGAACGTAGTAAATACCTTTTAGCTTATTACGTTGCTATCAATTCGGACTATGGGGGTTGAATTATGAAGAGAATTGGGCACTTAAGACGCTCCAGATATGAGATTCGCTGTCAGCAAATAGGAACTTGCTTGAATGGCCCGTTGATGTTTTCCCTAGGGATAATGAACTCATTTGAAGCTTTTGTCCTATCTAGCCCACGTGTTTTGCAGAATATCCAATCTTTCCACAGGGCTCAGTGATGAGAATGCTTCCCCCCTCAGTCCAGGTAGCAAGTGATCACCGAAAGCAGTCCCAGAATCGGTACAGAAAGAATATACGATGATTTGGTCATGTCATACTGCGCAGTAACTTGGGGCTTGGAGTGCGGCTTTTTCTTCTGACATGCGAGATAGGGCAACTACGTGAGTTTTTAAGACGAGGTAACTGTACCGACTCTTAAAATGTATCTTGATCAGAGAATAGTGTCTTTGCCTTGCAGCGGTAGCTGAGCTGTGCATACCTTCATATCGAAGGCCAACTAAGAGTCGTAAAGATTCGATACTCCGTCCAGTTACAAGAGCCCTAGAACGATTTGATCGCAATATGGGTTTGTCGACAACAACGCCATACCCTTCCCGCCTTATCACAGCCCCCTCTTCCACGCCGCAAACAAGAAGGAACAATGTTCTTCGTCACCTGTACTCGCAACTCTGCGCCAAGAAGGTGACTTATTTTTCTGCGTGGAAGCGCTTTTTACAGATACTGGGAGTAGTACTGATTCTGGTACTTTGGTAATGGTTGATGAAAAATCTTTGCCTTTTGTCAAACACAACAGAAAGCGGTAGGGAGTAAAGGGAGTGTGAATAGGGGTGCACTTTCTCTGTTCAGGAGATGAGAGACTGTTGATGCGCAAGGGGGAATTAGGATAGGTGTGACCTCGAGACCACCTGGATAGATATCAGATGCAAAACAAACGAGGGCATTCACGTCCATGGGATAATAATACCAGTCGCTCTGGCCTAACCTGTTGGGTGCACTGGCATTCCGCGTGACCTGAGGTACGTTTTCATTTGCCGTCCCAGCCGCGTTGCCTGCTGTACGGGATGCGGGATGTATGGCGCGTGGTCGTTCGTCCTGATGTCGAGATTGGGCTCCTGGGCCTAGAACAGCGCGTCGCCGTTGCTGAAGGTTAACTTGGTGGTGACGGCGGCACATGGCTCACCGCGAGTGCGGGCGTACATGCGGATGGACAGGGACTCAAACTTGTATGAGGAGGCGGGTTCGATCTCGGTCGCCGAATGCAAGTCCGTATGGTGCATGCCGCACGAGGGACGTGATAGAAGTGGGAGTAGTCGGAGTCGGGCCGTTGCCGTAATTTTCTGCACGAAAACAAGGCGACTCCAGATGACGAGAACTGTGAGCAGCCCGTAGCTTGTTCAGGCCCAATGCCAATATGTTATTGTGTTCACTACCCTACAGGCTGCGTGATACCACCCACTTCAAATATATGACGTATTCCATGGTTGAAGCGAAGATGAAAAGTTAAATAGCATCTAGAGATATCACCACCTGACAACTCCTATAGCTGAATTGAGAGAGCGGTCAGTTCCAGGCACGTGCCAGGGAGGATCACGCTACCATATTGTGCCTACCAGGGCGGGACAGCGCAAAGTTGACAGTACTGAATACATGTATATTCTTAGCCCCTATCCGGATGAGTATGCATCCGGGGACGAGTGTACCTTAGCTGGCGGCCCAAGAACGGAAAAGATATAGGGGTCAGAATTCTACAGATCGCCAACTACCTTGACAACCCAACCGGGAAACTGCAGCATATTTACGTATAGTATCCCGCGTTGCTACTCATATTTTCATCACCGGGATACTGGGAAGCGAAAATACAATACCACAGGGCTGGATAATGTACTAGTATAAATCATGTCCTTGGGTGCCTGGTTTTAATCCTATCAATCGCAGGTAGACCTTGGGCATTCTGGCATTGGAGAATAGCTGATTGGCGTGATAGGATACTACATCTACACAGCGAGCCTGTTACGGGACAGCCGAGGTATCCATGGCTAGCGAGAGAGATGATTTTCAAATTTTGGGTGTAGTTGATGCCAAATAGTGTCGAGACGATGGCGAGGAGACGTAGAGTGCTCTCTTGCGTTCACTGTTGAATCGATTTTACTCCTCAGTAGTCAGCGAGTTATAGGTTTATTGTTTCCTTTAGATGCTGTTAACCTAGACCACCGTGTACGAGATCCTACCTTACTGATTGGAACACTTACTTGCCGGCGTCGACTCGGTTATTTCGACACTTTGCTCAAAGCTGTTGAGGTAAAAGACTGACAGAAGCTGCACCGAACGACATCGTCTAACCTTAACAGTAGCCAAGGGACGGGATAGCTGGCCTGGGGCAACTCCCATGGTAAATCAAATACCATTTGAAATCTGGCAGTTGGTTCCTTTGTGTCCCGGCAGGCTGGAGTTGCTTGTAATCGATTATCGACCGGTATGGAAGTTTGTCGAACTCACGGATGACCTGCTGTAGTACCTAAGGTTAGTCTACATAATGACCAGTATGCAGTAATCTATGTAAGTAGGGACTTGTATGTAAAAGGGATGGTTGTCAGTTTAACAGTTCCTAGGTAGTTCTACAGATTGTCACCCATGTAACCTAAGGTAGTCCTACCCAACCCATTGGAATCATACGGAGTATGATGCCAGAAGAATATGTAGCTAACCAATTAAATCATCTAATTTCACTTGGTCCACATTTAACTGGACCGTCAATTTCACTATACCAACAGCAGTAAATAAATATAACAGCATATTCACAAGTATACATATAAAGTGCACACAACTGCTTGAAATAATACCTACCACCTCACTTCGGTACTTCCATGATTTGTTCTGTAAGATAGGCACTCCGCTTATCTTCAGTGTCTAGAGAATACATGGAGGTAGATATGTGTATCTGGCCGGTAGCAGCTTATGTATGTATATCTGTACCTTCCGTAGACTGGCCTTGTGCTAGGAAGGTGCAATCTTGCAAATCACATAACCTAACCTACATGTAGGTAACTTCTTTTGACAGACTCTTAAAGACTCTACTTAGAAATCACTGCCAGAGGCAGACGCAGGTGCGATCGGCATACTGTATGTTGTACTTCTGTACCCATGTATTGTGATATACACACATGGTACCTTACTACATCATGTCGGTAGTAAGGTTCAAGTTGGGAAGTAAGGTAAGAACTGGTTGCCGCAGTGCTACGTCAAATTCAATCAGATAATTTCTCCAGGAAGGCACCCTCGATTTACAACATATATTGGTCTTTCCCTTTCCTTTAACCTATCTAGGCTATCCTCACTCCAGACACCTGCCAGTTCGTAACCTGTCCCCATCACTTGAGCCAAACACTTTCCAACTTGAAGTGTAAAGTATCGCAGACCAGATTCACTGCCCAGAGAGCCTGAGGCTTGAGTCTGAGGCTGTGTACAGAGGTGTCTTGGTTTTCGGCTTCCACTGAGTTAGTTCCTTGATACACCTCCTAAATATGGAGGGCGCGGTGGACTCTAAAGCCCAAGCGGGATACCCGTCGTCATCTGGCGCCTCGATGTATGACGAAACGAGTGCTGTCAAACCAGAGCCAGTAGACGCGCCAATTTTTTCTACACCGCAGGCGCTAAGTTCCTTGTTGGCACTTCGAACCAGTCAACCAGCAGATACTCGTTCGCCGACTGTCAAAGAAGAGGCTAGCGACATCCCCGTTTACTCACCGAAGAAAGTGAAGGAAGGCCCCAACTACCTCCAAACCTTGTGCACTCAGACTACGGCAGAGGTGCTTGAGGTAGCCGTCCCTGTCGCCAAGCAGTTTCTAAGCCAGTTGCGTACCGTCCTGTCTGACTGTCCCAAAGACGCAGCAGTTGAAAGTTGGATCAAGGCCATCGATGACCTCGAGGAGAACTCCCAGCGTCCCCGCACTGTTATTGGTGTCGTTGGTATCACAGGCGCGGGCAAAAACTCTCTTATCAATGCTCTGCTTGACGAGGAAAGGTTTGTCACTCGCGAGCTACAGTATCTTGCGGCCTGCAGGGTGTATGTTGAGCTGAGCTGACCAAAAAGCAGACTTCTACCTACCAACTGCTTACGGGCCTGTACTGCGTCCCCGATTGAGATATCTTTCAATCACTCGGACGACCCAGAAGAGCTCTACAGAGCAGAGATTGAGTTTATCAGTGCCGAGGCTTGGACTCGTGACCTTCAGTATATGTTTAGTGACCTTCTGGACGCTAGCGGTAAGATCTCTCGTGAGGCGTCTAGCTTGGAGGGGGATGCTGGTGTTGCATATCAAAAGATCAAGGCAGTTTACCCGCAGAAGACAAAGGACATGCTGGCACGGGCAAGCCCGGAGGAGCTCGCCCAAGAACCGGCTGTACGCCGAGTTCTCGGCACCAGGAAGCTCCTTAAAGCAGGCACTGCGAAGAACCTGTACAGCCGCCTGCAACAGTACGTTGACAGCAAGGAGAAGTTGTCGGCCGGTGGTATCAGGAAAGATGCAACGATGGAGTACTGGCCCCTGATGAAGGTTATTCGGATCTTCACGAAGGCGGATGCTCTCTCGACAGGAGCTGTTGTCGTTGACCTGGTACGTTCTATTGGTGTTCCTCACCACCACCCTACACGCATTATTCGGTGTTCTTGCGATGCTCGCAAAGGCTAACTGGAATGCTAGCCCGGCACCCAAGATTCGAATGCTGCCCGAGCAGCTGAGGCACAAGGTTACATGAAATCCTGCACAGGAATTTGGGTTGTTGCAGAGATTACCCGTGCAGTTGACAACAAGACTGCTAAGACTCTCCTTGACGACTCATTCAAGAGACAGCTAAAGTACGACGCCACATACGAAGTTGTAAGCTTTATCTGCTCGAAAATCGATGACATCTCGATCGAGGAGGCAGCAGGGAGTCTTGGACTGGAAGAGGAGCTGTACGAGTCTTGGAATGAAGCCGAGGATTCGAAAAGAGACCTGGGCCGCCTAGGAAGTCAAATCACCGACAAGAGGCGGAATAAGGCGGCACTCGATGAGCAGCTCGATGAATGCGAAGTCAAGTCAGAAGAATGGGAAGAACTCATGGAGAAACTCATGGCTAGGAGGGAGGTATATGCGCCGCCAAGTTCAAGTTCCGGCTCGGGCTCGGGCTCGGGCTCAAAGAAACGCAAGCAGGGTGCTGTGGCTTTACGTAGCCGAAAAAATATGGCCCACGAAGTCGATGACGATGACTCTGAGGTCATGGACGACTCTGAGCTTAACCCGAGCGACACGGAAGACCCCCAATCAGAGCCTCGCAAGCCGCTCACTATGGAGGACATTGAAGATCAACTGTCGAGTATCAGAGCGCTGCAGAAGCAGCTACGAAGCAACGTACGGCTTCTAAGCTCGGAAATAGTTGCATGTCGCAACCAATATCGAGAGGTTCAAGCAAAGCGAGACCGTATTCTTGCAAAGCTCAAGGCGGTCTGCATTAGAGGGCGAAACCAGTACTCTACAGCAGCCATTAAACAAGATCTTGCCGCGGGAATCAGAGAGTGAGTCTATTTTCCTTGGTCTACCACTTCCGACACCACTTCCGACCATACCAGCCCTAGCCCTAAGTTACATGCAGACTTGACCAGGAGCATGCCGCTGAAGAAAACGACGAGACATTCGACCCTGATGCGGATATTCGAGATTACGACGAGGTCGCACGTCGCCTTCCTGTGTTTTGCGTTAGCAGCCGTGCCTATCAAAAGCTGCGCGGAAGGTTGGAAAAGGATGATTATCAGACCGACGGCTTCCTTTCCATCGAAGATACAGGAGTACCTGACTTGCAAGCCCATACCAAGAAGCTCACCGAAAGCCAGCGCGCGAACCACTTCGGCCAATTCTTGAACCGGTTATCTGAGCTTGTTAATTCTGTAAAGCTCTGGTCTACCAGTGCCGGCACTCGGTCGAGCCTTACGGACAATGAGATACTCAAGGAAGCCCAGCAGATCGATGAGACCCTTAACGCGCTGAGGAAGGTATGTGATACATGATTGGGGATTGAAGAGGACGGAAAACCATGCTCCAATTTGGCATATCCGCAAGAAGAGCTCCAGAACAAGTGCTCATGCTGTCATGTTTTGCTGTTTGAAATTGATAGGCTTCCGATCAGAGAATCAATGATTCAACTTGTTACATTGCAATGGGCTGAACAACAACTGACTTCAATTCTTCAGACACTTGATGCCCTTCTCGAGTCATCGATGACTCAGATACAAGGCTTCCTTATGAAAAATGTGTCCAAGGTCGTAGACTCATCCTTGCCTCGGGCTATTGAAGCTGCCCCTGGAACTGCAGAATCGTGGGGCGCCCACCGAAATCAGGGGGGTCTTCTCTGGGCCACTTACAAAGCAACTGTGCGGCGTAACGGGGCCTTTTCCGGTGCTTCAGGCCCGCGAGACTTTAACCAAGAGCTTTTCGATCCGATTTCGCGCAAGCTTGCGAACGGATGGGAGTCTGCTTTCCAACGAAACCTTCCGGCCGTGCTGACTGCCTTTGGACGAGCTAGCGCGGCGGAGTTGAAACGATTTCATGAGACAGTCGGAGACTTGGCAAGAAAACACAAAGTCGATGCTCTCAGTATCTCCACGCTGTCAAGCCAAGTCCAGGTCCATGGCCGATCGCTCGAGGCCCTTATGGTCGGCATAGTGGCCAAACTCACAGAATTACAGCGGGATGCGAACCGTCTATTCGTCCCTGCCATTGGGCACTCAATGGCGCCTGCTTACCAGATCTGCGCTGACGAACGCGGCCAGGGCTCGTATGCCCGCATGAAAGCGCATATGGCTGCGCATGTCCAAATTGCGCGCCAGTCCATGTTCCACGATGCCAGAGACGTGGTGAGAGAACAGCTGGAAAACATGTGTGGTTATATCAAAATGGTAAGATTCGATCCCAAAAAATCTGTTGCTTGGTCATGTATTCAAGTATCCATATGATCAGGATCACCTGCCTCGACTGTTAACCCGAGCTAACTGTAATTTTATTCAGGAAATCGCCAGCCGTATCGAGCCTATTTTGGTCACCATGCATAGAGACTATATGCGTACCCTTGGTGAGCAGACTATTACTCCTTGTTCGCAAACTAGTCATTAACAGTGAGGCAGTTGGGATTGAAGCAGGCGCATCCGGCCAAGCCGTACCGCGTTCCCTAGAGGGACTGGACGTGCTACAGAGAGTCCAAAAGGCCTTGGACGAAGGTGACAGATTGTTTGCGCCTCTGGTGGACAGATTACTGTCGCCGGTGAGTGAAGAGCCCGAGACGCAGCTTGGAATCGATGGAACCACACCCGATAGAATCAGAGACGGAAACGCTGTCGCCTCCGAAGGTCCCGAGCAGAATGAAACCCCGCTCGATAAGTCCACGGCCGATGATTTCATCCAGGCGGACATTCGGGGGCAGGGATATATGAGCGACTCCGAAGAGAGCGGGACTGCGGATAATATGGGCACGGTGAAGGAGGAATTTGCAGATGAATGGTCTATTTGAACAGGAGCTACGACATCGAATATGCTTTGCACCACAATGGATAGGATCGGACATGTACTCTTCCGTAGCTGAAAGGGAGGAGGGCTCCGGGCTACTATTATATTGCCGAAATAGCAACAGATTAGCTTGCTTGCCTCGTGTCTTCCAAGTTTGTTTGTTCTTTTTTGCCACAGCCAATGCTCAGATGAAACTAGTCTCACTACATCCGTCCCCTTTACCAAGTGCATGGAATCAAGACATGGCTCGACACTATTTTAGCTTGTTTAAGCTTTATTACGCTTTGCTAGTAGAGATTGTAGACTTGTGCAAGGCATATAACAGTATTAAAATTATGCTGTTTTTAAGTCTAGTATGCGCAATCTTAGCAGGCCTTGCTTGTTGTTAGTGACAGCAGGCCAAGTTAACGAACTCTAAACCTAGGTCCTATCTGGCCGTACCTTGGTGAGGCCATGTCCGTCCTCGGGGACAGTATACAGAAAAAGACACATCGGCAGAGTGGTAGAACCAATCACCCGTTATCAACTTGAGCCTCACGTTACTTTACCAAGTAAATTTGCCAACATTTGCTTCAAGCTCTATCATGCAAACCGTGGTCAAGAAGATTAGTGCAGACAAAGACAAAAAACATTATGGAAAACACAAGAACAGACAAGACAATGCAAGGGAACCAAATAAATGTGGAACGGAAACGTTAGGCTATTGCAAATCTATTCGGTAAGAGTGGTAAGAAAATATGAACCATCGCAGGGCACAAATGGACAAACCGGAACTTCAGTTTGCAACGCCACCAAAGCCTGGAAATAGACATGGAAACTAGCATGAACGCGCTAAGATTGAGTCCATGGCCCACTACCCGCTGCACCAGAGCCGTCATCATATGCACATTGTTGTCCAGTGTGCCCGAAACAACAGCGGCAGATGGCCACCGATCAGACCAACACGAGAAAGGCAAGCATTAGGGTGGGTCGGCCGGAGCAGGGCTGCCAGCATCTTCCTCCGTCGGCGGCAGCCTTCTGCGAAGGACATACACCCAGGATAAAATAATGCCGTTAAATAATCAACCACGATACTAAAGTGGAGTTTGCCAGCAGTCCTCGAAGTCGGCAGATTCCTTGGAATGGATGGTGCTTGTCGTGAAGCAACAAAAAGGCCGCTAAATGCTTAACCGCTATAGAGATGTCCATGGGGTCCGCGCGATAGGTCGGAAATAAAAGGGAGGGATAAAACGGGAAAATAGAGAGATCGTGATGGGAAATAGCCGGGGTCGTGTTCCAGCCGCTCATCTTCTGCACCCATAGCGCCAACTTTTTTGTTTGGTGCAACATGTCGTAAAACGCAACGCAACGCAACCGTAAGGGCCAAGGATGCCTCGAGCAGACTTCGCTCAGGTCCCAGAGCCTTGTAGGAAATTCGTAGACGGCATCAGGGACGTTCCATCGGACCACTCGAAAACCAGGCAAAACCGGACATATCGATGAAAGTTGAAAAGCGACCAGGCCGTAACGCCAGAAACGCAAGACGCCAGGATGCAAAGTGTGCAAAGTAGGATCACTGTCATACATGTGTTAGCAAGGCGTCAAGGCGCTGCACCAAGAGCCCTACGTACCTGAGGTGGGAGCCCACCGCCGGGGGGTCCCTGGTGAGAACCGCCACCGAAGCCAGGACCGCCAAAACCACCAGGTCCCGGAGGAGGGGGGCCGCCTGGGCCGGGAGAGAAGTAATGAGGAGGCGGGGGAGCAGGGCGATAGGGTGTACCTACGCCTGAATTATTCTGCGAACGGCCCCACGACAGGCGGACGCGCGAGTTACCAATAGGGTAACCCTGCATCTGGTTGATCGCCATCTCCGCAGCGTGGCGATGGACGAACTGGACAAAGCCACAGCCCTTTCCAGGAGGAATCTTGACGTAGGTGATCTCTCCGAAGCCCTGGAAGAATGAGCGCAGCTCGTCCTCCGTCACGTAACCAGAGAGACCGCCGACGAAGACGGTAGTGTTATTCGGATCGGTGAACTGGTTCATCGTCATGGGGTTGAAAGTGCCGGCGGGCTGGAATCCAAAGCCTTGATGGGGAGGCTGAGGCTGGGCCAACCAAGGGGTTGCACCCATTCCCGCCGCATGGTGAGGCGCCGGAGGGGTAGGCACCATAGGTTGAGGGGGAGCGCCGCCGAACTGGTTGTACTGTGGGCCCTGGTGTCCTCTGTTTGATCCGTGTCAGTAAGCTGGTAATCGCTGCGGACGACTAAGCTACGTACCGATTCTTGGGGGTCGCGGGCGACACACGCATGGGCCTATTGCCACAATAGACGCCTTGCATCTCCGTCAGTGCACGTTGCTGGTCCTCCTCGTTGGCAAATCTGACGAAACCATAGCCACGGGACTGGCCGGTTTGCTGATCGGTCATGATCTTCGCCGATTTGCAAGAAGGGAAGCGAGCCTGGAAGAGGGCAACGAGAACAAACTCGTTGACCTCATGTCCCAAGTCACCGACGAAGATGGAATACTCAGGGGTGCGGTCATCCCGACGATCGACGAGTCCTCCACCAGAAGCCCAGTTGAGACGGAAGACACGATCAGTGTTGGGAACGGAAGTGCCGTTGAGTTGGAGAGCCTTCTGGGCGCCTTCTGGGGTTTGGAATTCGACGAAGCAATATCCAGCGTTTCTGCACATTGTTAGTAGAGGCACGTGCACAAGTCTGAGGGGTTGGCACAAAACATCCAGTGGCCCGCCATGTGACCAGTGAGAGACCCGAAGGGAGCTCGAGGTTAGGCATGCGGGCATGAAAAAACCACAAGATAACACGTACCCTGAATGCCGATCACGGATGATCTTAACCTGAACGGCCTCATTCATGGCAGAGGCGAACACGTTGCGGATGAAGTTCTCATCCATCCAGGGGGCAAGTTCGCCCATCCTATCTCACGTTAGATGGGAGAGAACGACGTCGACGAGGGTAGACTTTACCAGAGTGTCTGGCGGGCGGTCTCGTTTTGGAATGCCGGGGCAACATCGCCGGCTCCCTGTCCGTTCGTGGGAGCCATGGGAAGACCAGTAGGAGGGACGCCGGGGGCTCCTTGGTTAGTAGAATCACCCTGGGAACCAGAGCCGTTCGAAGGGGGGTTGCCGTTGTAAGGGCTGAATCCGTCCATAGCGACTGTGTAAGATTAGTAAAATGAAGACAGGAGATTGCTTTCCCTCGCGCCCAGGAAAAAAAGGACGAAACAATGCTAGGAAAGCTGAATACGAGGGACTATGCTTTGCGTTGAAGCTGAATTCGCACGCCGATTGGCAATAACTCTGATGTCAAGCCAAAGTCGAAATTGGAAGGAACAGGCCACAAATAATCCAGATCGCGGGAATGAAAGTGCGCTGATCCCGCACAGACCAGAGGAGAAAGGAAGTTTGCGCGACCAAGCAATCACCTAGGAGAAAACAAGAGAACACCGCGTTGTCAAGATGATTGAACTTGCAAACAACCAGGAACATCACTGCCTTTCAAACAGTCTTGAAAGAATGAAGCATGGAGAAAACAGTCAAGTGGGTTCAAACCGGGGACAAGTTTTCTCAACAAACAGGACTTCAACATTGACATAGAAATGGTGACAACTTACTTCAGGTAGATCGATATGCTCAAGTGTATCTCTCTTGACTAAAGCGAGGAATTCTCGGGACGCAGCAGTGCCTAAAGATGCAAACGCGTCAGTAAACAGAAGATAGCAGAAAGCAGTTTGAAAATCTCGATGGGAACTTGGGAGAACCCAGGTTTATAGACGAGGGGTCCAGTGAACAGGTAATGCATGTATATGAGAAGTTTTGCGCTTCTGCTACTGCTTGAATGAAACTGCATTCAAGTGCAGGGTAGATTAGAAGGCGAGGCCCATGTAATGCACCACCATCACGCGCAGGACAAGACAGAAACCTTTCATGGCCCGTGCGACTGACTTGAATGCAGAAGAGCTCCTGTACTAGCCGATTCTTTCTGCAAGGAGAGGGGATAACGTGGCGAAGGGATTAGAGCAAAACAGAGCGAGCGCTATGCGTAAAATACGTACCTTGTGAAGGAGACACCAATTGACTGATATCCAGGTGGTGTAAATCAGAGACCAGCAATTAAACGCCGACGCCCAGGGTCTGGATGCAGAATTGAACGCGAACGACAGCAATTGGAGCCGAGTCTAAGGTCTAAATTTTCCTTTTTGGCCAACCGGATCAATGCGACACAGGAAGGAGATAAAACCGAGAGACCGAGCCGTAGCCGAATCTAAGGATAAGTGGTGAATAATGACGAACCTATAGCAGGCGCGCCGTTAGCATGATGCAGTTTAATGACAAGAGTAGCAAAGTGCGCAGTGTTCAAGCTCGAGAGGTGTGCAGTAAAGGCGAGCGGCAAGTCGCAAGCATGTCCAATTCGGCGAAAATCATCATCGGGTTGCCTGGCACCCATTCCAGCGTATCCTTCCGTACCGAGTGATGTCGATTCCCAACACGGATATTGCATCTCGTCATGTACGCAGGCAACCACCATCAGCCAGCTACATAACGAATTCTGACCGTTGACTGTTACCGACTAGACGAAATTGTCGAGAGACAGAACTGAGACTGGACACCGGATACAGATAGCCGAAATACTTCGCCACCTCTTCGCCAGCATAAAGCTCTTTGGGTAGAATGCTGAGGTAGAAGCTGGTCGGATAAGCTTTCATGGATGAATGGGATGGATGCAATGACCCTCGATCGTAGGTGGGGCTGCGATGCGAAGGGAGCTCTATTTTCGCCGGCGAGTTGTGCATGGGAGGGTAGGTAGTGCGGGGCTGATTGAGCACGATAGTCTGGTGTCGCATAATCTGCAGAGAAGCAACGCCGATGGTAGGGCTGCCAGTGCCTAAAGCTGCATGCGTGATTCCATAGCCTCCTGTGCAACCTCCAGGCAGGGCGGCGACCTTGCAATCAGAAGCCTTCGAACAATGGATGCCCGCATCTCGAGAGGAATGCTCTCCATGTCAACCATATCTCCGAACGCGCACGGTTTTGGATTCCCCGCCGTTGCGCAAGAATCGGATGAGGGTATGAGGTCAATGGAAAAGGCGCGAGGCTGCTTCGATACTTACTCTGGAGCTCGAACACCAAAAGCCAATGCGGTAGATAAACCAACTTGGGGAAGCAGGAAAATGGGAGAAACTCACTTTTTCGGGCACCAATCGGAATAGAGTGGATAGCAGAACTGTAGTAGGTAGCGCGGCTAGAATGAACCTGACGATCAATGACTGGCGAGAGTTCAACCCGTCGACGAGATAAATTGCGAAGGGCAGGTGCACTTTTTAACGACAAAGGAAGCCGAAGCCGGGAGGCGGTAGTCCGAGTTTGGCAGCGCGCACACAAGATACACAAGTTCAAGGCGAAAAGAGCTGCGTTCTTGACAAAGCACACGTAACCGAACGGGACGAAACTGGAAGGGATAAAGTATCCTCGAAACAGATTAGGGATGAGAGGGGGGGAGGTGCGTGGGAGAGAAGAGAAAAACGAAAGGGAAAAGATGGGAAATTTGAACCCGAGTGAGTGTGTGTGGTGTTAAGAGAGGAGAGGATAAAACACGAGCAAGAAAACGCAAAAAGCAGACAGGACAACGATGGTGCTTGTTTGGTTTGCGGGTTTGGTGTGGATGTAAAAATGATTGAGCCTGCGCATGTGGGCTCTGGCAAAGCTAGCTAACCTAGCTGGGTTTTGGGGCAGAGGCTATCCGAACCAAGGCCACTACGGAAGAGCGATGGACGAATGGCGTACGAAGACCGGCTTGTACAGTGGGGCCACACCTCCAGTCTTTTCACTCTGTACACTTCTCTTTCCATCCCAAACCTTGAAGGTTTGCTTTAGTCTTTAGCACAACATCTTGGTGACGACGGCTCCAAACCGTTCCCCCCTCCCTTCCTCTCTCTAACTAGCCCTCTTGACGTTAGGTTAAGGTAAGTACTGCTGTATGTGAGGTCAAGAACGCGCACCTTCCCACCTTTCAGATCTGCAACTTCCAAGGTTACTACAGCTGTATGTGGGAGTGCACCTACAAACCTACATTTCATATACATCATACCGACATTAGGTACTTACCTAAGGTTAGGTAGGTACTCAACATTCATCAGGATGCATGTATGAAGCTAGGTAGGTAAACATCTTGTGCTCGTGCCTTGATAGATCAAATCTGCCAGTGCAAGTGGCCGCCAGTATGCTCAAACACCGACGCTATCCTGGAATGTCTCATAACTTTGCCATACCGTGCCCAACTCAGTTTACCAACGAGTACATGAGTAACATATCTGGTCTAAACTTGCAAGAACAAATCCGCATGTTTATACCTTGACATCATATTGTCAACATGCCGATGCTTATAGCATTTACCGACATGTTTTACCTACTTACGAGGCTGTCGCTCATGTCGCTACCGAGCGTTCACCTATGAGCCGAAGGTTTCAAGGTATGTACCTACTGAGGTACATAGCCGGAGGTGCACTTACTCATGAAGGTCAATGGACCACAGGCTAACCTACCTAGGTACCTTTGCGTGTTGTGTTAATCATGTACCATTGGCATTGGTATGGGTGGCATGGCAATTAAGGGACGACATGGTAGCAAGTTTGCTATCTACCTAACAGGTAGAGGTGGCTGTCTTGTGTTTCCGAGTACAGATGAAGGAAGCTAACCTTAAGACACGATTGACACGGATGAAACATATCCAGGAAATTTCCAATACATTGATGTACGCTCTATGAACAGCGGGGCTAGACTACTAGGTACAACTCTAAAGGTGTCCAAACCTGTCTGCCTGCCAGTATGCCATCGTAGTAATGCCTGCTCTTATTAAGTTGTGCTCTTGCTAGCCTAGTAGTTCGTCGGTCTATGATCAACACAGGGAGAGCACGCTTGCAGCTTTACAATGGTAGGAGAAGTAGGAACCGAGACATAGATAACAAGGTTTGAATCTTACAGGACATCGAAGTTGTAGATAACTGCGCAACCGACGGAATACCTCACAAAGCAAAAAAGACTCGATGTGCGCGTCCTAGCGTCCTTCCAGAAGCCCAACGTTGGGAACAATCCGAGTCATTACTGGTTAACCTTAGTACTTCAATTGGCAGATGGATACAGGAGTACAGTACCTGCCTCAGGTACATAGTACAGCAGTGAGAATTCGGTCAGTCACTGGAGAGATACAAATATACTGTGTGGGTAAATACAATTGCACAGCTGTACTGCTGTGATGGAGGTATGTAACCTACCTTGGTAAATAAATGCCTTCATTACAGTACGAGAATATGAGATATAAGGTATGTTTGAATAAAGCCAGAATGGTTAGTGAATCAGATAGATCTCCTCAGGCCCTCCTGAAGGGCCTTTGCGCCGGGGAGCCTTGAATGCTGCCATAAGTTTTGTCATTGTCTGGTAGGCCTCTTGAGCTTCGCAGGCGAGGGTGCAGGAGGTAAGCAGTCATCTGAAGGTCATATATATCTCTTCATAACTCTCAAATCTACAGTGCGTACTGGACGCATAGTCAAGGCTTCCACATCAGCCCGTCGGATTCTTCACTGTATGTCAACTGCCGGACCAAGCTTCCCGCAAGCTGTGAGGAGGCGCTGAAACCGCGCACTTCGTATTATTAGCTAAATAGACATCCAGATGGGCGTGACAGGGCTGGTAAGTAAAAATGTGCACAACAGCAAGTGAACAAGCCTCATGCCTTTAAAATCAACTTCGGTATCGTGTCTTCCATCACCGTCACCTATCTTGAACGCGTATTCTCCTGTACGCCTCAGCAATTTAAGACGCAGGTGCCGTCACAGACCCTGTTAGACAAAGGAAGAGAGATATTGCGTCTGCAGAGACACTCCACGTCGCGGCATCGCATATCGAGTAGGCTGAAGAGCAAGGACATGGGCCTCAAAACAGCACACCACTAAAGGTTGATGTTGAGTTCGAAATTGCTGTAGGTCGGGTTGAGGTGTAAAGAGACAAGCCATCACTGACAAGAAATGGCGGATTCCCACGTGCAAGATGGCACTGGCGGAAAGTCATTCGAAATCAAAACCGGAAGCTTGTGAAGCGGCGTGGTGACTCTCCTGGGTATTTATGTACCGAGAAACGCATTGATCGACATAATCCCTGTTTGACTAAAATCTATATGGAGGGTAGACTACAGCAGTACCTCATCTGTCTATGTAGGTACCTTATGTACTGTAGGCTTATTTGGGAATACCGTACATACAACTATGGCGTAGACGGACATATGTATTGCAGCAGTATCCCTTCTGATAGAATACCCCACCTCACATACCTTATCTTTTACGTGCCTCATAGTATCTTAGGTACCTGTACCTGTAACGTCCAGCTTCCGGCTTGTGTGGACATTTAGACTAAAGGTACTCGCGATAAAAAGCTGACACAGTGCATGCTGCTGCCCCTAGAGTCTAGACGTTAAGAGGTGCATGCTTTGTAATTGTAAGATCGATCTAGGTTGGAATGGAAGGTCAGATATTGGTGTGATTACCGACGGCAAAAAGAAAGTATTGTGCATACTATGTGGTGTTTAACTCAGGTATTGTGCATACTCTGTGGTGTTTAACTGAACAGCCATGGCAATATTTTGGACTACTGTCATAACAACAGGCCATCCACTCCGACTCCAGTATCAGGCAAGGCTCTTCAGCATCAACAAGCAAAAAGGCCCTGCACGAGTCAAGGCGCAAGAGGGTAAACCTGTACACTACAGTTAGGTACCTACCTATATGTATGTAGGTAGGTAGGTTCTGTGAATATCTCACTGATGTACTGCTGTGCCGCCTAAAGACTAATTGATCGACTTCTTAAGCTCACACTGAAATCTTCTTGCGGTCTGGGAATCCGTGTACACAATAAGGTAGTGCAGCCAGCATACTGGTCGTAAATTGCTCAAACCCTCCTGCATGAAACTGCACCACATATATCCCTCGTGTCGTCGGATACTGTTTTCGACCGACGCTCGCCGTTGCAAAGGCGCCTGGACCTCCAAGCGGTTATCTTTAATAAGAGATTCACCAGATCACCGATACACATCAGGCATCACGATTGCATAATGAGCTTGCAATTATGACGGACAACCATCGGTCCCGTGTCCGGAAACGCGTCCGTACGCAACCGCATGATTTGTTGACAAGGGTAGGTAAATATCACGCTTTCCTCATATCACCACCATTTCGTGCCACACGTTGGTGCCAGGCTCGAAGCACGGTTGACAGCATAGCTGCCTTGGTCGGGAGTCGGAGTGAGTATCCAGCTTCCTCGGTAAATCGTGCATCCCGCCATGGGGCGGTAATGGCAGCTTTCAGGAGTGAGAACATGCAACATAAAAAGATCAAAACGTACGTAGTTGGCCAGAAGCCTACTGTCTTCACTGGTACTGTGAAATACAGTACATGTGTGTTGACATGTATGTTGACAAGTTCACATGAATCGCCGCGACGCTTCGAGACCGCATCCCCATAGGTGGTTAGCTGTATGCACTAGATGTAGGAAACCGTGCGGTTCTCCGGCTCTTCGGGGTTATGTGTAAAAAGTCAGGCCGACGTATACAGCATACCTACCTACAAACTTCTCTGCAAGCTGTTCTAGCAGACAATTATCGTTATCTGCATACAACGACAGTAAGACGCTGATTTGTAATGCTTGCACTTGGACGAACGGTAGCAAAATACAGTAACCAATGCAAGAGAGGCGGTCGGTAGTGGTACTAAGAGCTGTGGGGAGGAGGTACAGAATATTATACTTTGAAGTTTGGAAGCTTCACTATGTAGATCCGTTTTCCTGGTAAAAAGCTAGCACCGCCACGAAGTGCCATCTGTGGCTAAGAAACTTGGAGCTGAGCCTCCTCCAGGCGCCAGTAGGATGACGGGAACAACCGCCCCTGCCACCTGCCTGGACAACTTTGAAGGTACCTACCTACCTTAGGTAACCTATTGTACCTCTTAAGGGAGAATACAGCAGCTAACCTAATACTAGGTACTTTCAATGCCAATCCAATCAACGGTGGGTTGACGTTAGCATACTGCTGACTGAATTGGCCTCTCCTTCACCATTGTTGTAAAGCCAAACCATCCACATTCGAATTTCCAGATTTACTTTCAAGTACAGCAGTAGAGAAATATAAAAACTCGTTGCAATCCAAGCAGGCTACCTATCCAGTGCCAACATATCATCGAATAACTGTCACGTCTTGCAAGACCAAGTAAGCCAGTCCGGAGGGGGGAGCCGTGCGACTGCCAGCTTGCATGGATCTATCATCTGAGGCTTGAGCTAACAACAAAAGCATCTACCGCTCGAAGCATAGAAGCCCTGCTGTCACTGTCCCTGTCCCTGTCCTAAGTCAGGGTTGCCAGTTGACCAGTGGTCTAGGAATCGCGTTGGATAGCCATCATGGCCGCATCCAACGAAGGCGCAGAGCTCAAGCTCGTGTCTTCGATACGATACAGGCTTGCCACCGCGTCTAGCGACGAGAGAAAGCTGAGCGATGTACTTCAATCACAGCTAACCTTGCTGCTGGAGAAGGCTGGTAGTCAGCACAAGGCTGTCCGAGAAGAGGTTCTCACCCACCCAACCAGTCTCGGTCGTTCCCCTGACAGGCGGCTGCTGACCCCTTCTATAGACCTTTAAGGCTTTTATGAGTGTGAAGAGCTTCGTTCGTCCGTCAGGGTAAGCGACAGATAGCTATCCGGTAGTGTGTCTTTCTGGAGTTCTGACGTGAATAGCAGTGTCGTGCTGCCAGTTGCTTCTCTGCTCGAGCAGTATAAGCAGACAAGGTCGCCGATTGTGAAGCAACTGGACCTTGCTCTTATCAAAGAAGGCATGTCTCGTCTCGGACAGCCCCAGCGTCGAGACCTCCTTCCAGTTGTATTGCGCGGGATATCCAAGGAGAGTAGCTCAGCCGGTGCTGGTGGGTTCTTCGGCATATTCCTTCGTCTCCTGTTGGAAATCAAAGTGCCTGGGCGGGGAACGACGGAAGATGCTGCACTTCGAGACACTGTCGGCCTCACAGACCCGGCCGACGCCCAATATGTAGCAGATTGGCTCGGCAAACTCTTCCTGCTAAGGCAAGACCTTGCTTTGGCGTCTGAGGACGAGATACGTGGCAAATTGGCCGCTCTGCCAACCGGTCTGAGCGTAGAAGATATCGCCTTCTTGCGGAACAAAGACGCAAATACATGGAAGCCGAACCAGCAAAATAGTCTTAGCCTCCCGGAGTGTAAAGCCAAGGCTATTAATTTTGTTGCAAGCGGTGCATTCAAAGACGAGGAACGCTTTCTACCCGTCGTCTGTGCCGCAGGATCCGCTGATACGAGGATATCGTCGATAGCCGAAGATGTCCTTAAGAGAGCTAGTGTTGACCTAGAAAGCGAGGCGCTCGTGGCGTCTTTATTCGTGGCCCACGGCGCACTTCCAGTCCCCCACAGAATACAAATTCTCCGACTGCTTTCCAAGTCTGTCGTTGCCTGTTCGCCCAAGCAGCAGGTCGTCGACGCCGTGAGACAGGATTTCGACCTAACGACTGGGGATGAGCCAAAGGTTGCTGGCTTGGAGGCTCTGAGACTTCAGAAAGCTTTACTAGCCTTCCTCTCCTGGGTCGGGCGGAATAGCTCCGAAAAGGGGACGGTAGACGATACAATAGGTCCGGCTCTCGTGACCATTTTGAAAGACTACGTACTTCGGCAAGGCTGGCCAGCTCCGTCGTCGCCCCGAGCAACCCAATTGCAGTCGCAAGATGAGCAACGACTGCGTGCCAACGCATATGAGACGATTGGCACCTTGGCGAGGGTAAGTAGTCTTGACCCCAAGGCGAAAGACTCGCTCCTCAAATGGCTATTCGACTCCTTGGTAGCAGACCCGAGCACCGAGGTGGTCGTCCATGTTGAGAGTGCCCTCTCTAGCATGATGAGCCTCTTCAAATCAACAGACACTGGCCAACACCGAGACCTCGAATCGCTTCTCCTCGAGTACATGACCGCGTCTGAGCATCAGAACATCAGGACGGCCCGTCATGTAGCTGTGCGATTTGCGATCAACTGCTTGCCCTACAGCAACATCAAAGTGCGATGGATCAGCATGCTGGCACTCGCTGCAGGTTCCTCCGAGCGACGAGATGTCTTGGAGGAGGGACAGAGGGGGTTGGACCCGTGGTGGGCTACGAAGCTACACCCTGACGAGACCCTGCGACTTCCTGACTGGGGAGACTTGACGAGGTATCTTTTTGAGCCTGAGCATCACCTGCATGGGCAGGATCAGAACGAGATGGCCGTAGACCGGAAGTCTAGCTACTCCCTATACCCAGACAACCGCCTTGGGGCTTTCCCGATAGCCATACGCTTCGTCAAGCAGATGTTCTTCATGACTGCTCTAGCACAGCATAACGTCGAAATGGATTGGGAGGCAAAGCTGGATTCTCAACTTCGCAATGATTCCATAGCGCGTCGTACCATCCGAGAGTATGCAGCGACAGCGAATGCCGGTTCGACTTTGGCTTTGCTGAACGCTGCGGTCGACGGCATTCGCGACCACCCCGAGGTTGGCGCGGAAGAATGCATCTCCTGTTTGGCCGACATGCTCTCTTTTGTGCCGCCGGATACCGTTATGGCCCGTCTCGCTAAACGGACAAACGAGCTGCTGTGCTTACTCGGATCCAACAATCAGCGAGTTAGGCAGCTGGTCTCCAAAGCATTTGGCATTCTTGCTCCATGGGACCACCTTGACTCAGCCTCTCACGTGAAGCAGCTTGAGGAGCTCCTCTCGTCCACTGATGACCCCGGGCCATCTCTATCTGCGCAGTACCAGTGCTCGCTGACCTCGCTAGCCAGCTTCGTGTCCGGGCTGATGTACTACGGCAAGGCGGATCCGTCGGTGGCTGAGAATCATGCTCGGTTTATCTATGATCGGTGTATTGCTGCCCTCCGCGGGAATGACACGGGCATACGCAGTGCTGCGCTGGACTCACTTGCGCAAATGTGGACTGCTGGCGTCGGTTGGCCTCCGACAGAAGGAGACTTTATGGCCCTGGTCGACCGTCTCGCGTCGCTTGCCACTCAAGGAGATGAGAAGTCGATATATGCTCTTGGTCGTCTGGCGATTCCCAGACCCAGCGAGTCATCGCAGACTGGAGACGCACCAGCGGCCAAGGTTTTGGAAAGACTGTTCACCCTCACGGAGACCAAAAGGACCGAAGTACACTTTGCCACTGGGGAGGCCATCGCTGCAGCAATCGCCCGTTGGGATTCCGAATCAGTACAGCTTAGCATCGATATCACGCCGGCTGGCCACGGTGACGAGATTGTCAGAACTCTTCGGAAACGGCCTGAGCAGCTTGCTCTCACCATCACGAAGCTCGTGACCGACTGCAAAGCCACAAAGCCCTCGCTCATCAAGGCGTCTGGTATTTGGCTGTTCTGCATTATCCAGTTCTGTTCCGGTCTGCCTGAGATACAAGCACGGCTCCGCGAGTGTCAGGTAGCCTTCATGCGCCTCCTGACAGCTCGTGACGAGCTCGTCCAAGAAACTGCCTCTCGAGGCCTCGCGTTGGTATACGAGAAGGGGGATGAGTCCCTGAAGGGGGAACTCGTCAGAGATTTGGTCGCTAGTTTCACTGGTACCAAAACACAGCTCAAAGTTGATGACGACACCGAACTCTTCGATGCGGGAGCGCTACCGACCGGCGAGGGGAAATCCGTCACTTCCTACAAGGACATCATCAACTTGGCCAATGAAGTTGGCGACCAAAGTCTCATCTACAAATTCATGGCCCTTGCAACCAATGCTGCCACGTGGACCGCCCGATCGGCCTTCGGAAGGTTCGGCTTGAGTAATATACTTTCCGACGCCGAGCTGGACCCCAAGATCTACCCAAAGCTCTACCGGTACAGGTTCGACCCGAACCAGAATGTCAGGCGGTCGATGGAGGATATTTGGAAGGCTGTTGTGAAAGACCAGGTAGCCACCATCGACGTGCACTTTGACGCCATCATGAGCGACCTTCTCAAGAGCATTCTCGATGGCCGTGAGTGGCGCGTCAGAGAAGCCAGCTGCGCCGCCATTGCCGATCTCGTGTACGGAAAGCCGTATCCCAAGTATGAGAAATACTACGTGGACATATGGCGGGTCGCGCTTCGAGTCCTCGATGATCAAAAGGGCTCGGTGAGGGCCGCTGCGCTCAAGCTGTGCATGGGTCTTTCGAAGACGCTGGTGTCCCAGCTTCAGGAGAACAACTCCTCTTCTTCAGCGCAGGCGATGATTGCCCAGGTCCTCCCCTTCCTCTTATCGGAGAAAGGAGTCGAGAACTCGGTCGAAGAGGTCAAATTCCTGGCCATCAGCACGATACTGGATGTTGCCAAGGAGGGCGGCGATGCCTTGAAGCCGTTCATATCTACCATAATCATCCACTTCCTCGGACTGCTCAGCACCGTAGAACCGGCCCAAGTGAACTACTATTATCAGAGGGTCAGTGAAGAAGACCGGGAAGGCCTTGACAAGCTGCGAAGTACCGCCGCTACACGCTCGCCGCTGTTCGAATGCATTGTCAACTGTCTTCGTTTTACGGATGAAACGGTCATGTCGGAACTGGCACCACAGCTAGTGACAACGATCAAGTCGGCCCTGGGAATGCAGACCAAGATCGGTTGTAGTGAAGTGCTGAACATCTTGGCTTTGCGCCACAATATTCACATGACTCCTTACAATGCCAGCTTCCTCAAGAGCCTGCATTCGCAAATACTGGATCGCAACAACGAAGTTAGCAAAGCATATGCCAAAAGCGCGGCGTACCTTCTGAGATCCGCCTCAGCAGAGACACGGGACCGCTACGTCGTGCGGCTCCTAGACTTATATTTCGCCGCCGAGGATGAATTGCGTCGCCAGAAGGTCGGGGATGCCGTCCTCGCAATTGCCAAAGTGTCGCCAGATGCGTTCTCTGACCTCGAATCGTGGCTTCTACCGTTGGCGTTCTTTGGCAAACATGATACGGACGACTACGTATCTGAAGTACTGTTGGAAGCTTGGAACCAACACGCCGGCGGCAGCCACTCTGTAAAACGGTTTGTCGACGAGATAACCCAGCTCGTGTCCAGAGGCTTGGAGACCTCGAGGTGGGCTCTGCAACACGGCGCCGCGTTCACTGTTGCATCCATGATAACTGCCCTCAGCAGCGGCGCTGGCCAACAGGGGCAGTTCCCTGACTCCACAGTCCAGAAGGTCTGGCCGGTGCTGGACAAGGCACTTGCGCTGAAGACGTTCAAAGGGAAAGAAAAGCTGGTTGCCGTGTACCCTCTCTTTATCAGCCACAGCAGAAGTCTCTGGGAGGCCGATGCAACGGCCGCAGCCTATACAAAAAAGATCGCCATACGTGAGGCTAAGCGCAATAACGACGAGTACCGCCCTCACGCCTTCGTAGCACTGGCTCGCTACGCAGCCGCCCGAGAGAACGTGGAAATGTACGACGAAGTTGTGGCTCTCGTAGCGGGCCACCTCCCGGAGCACGACGAACTACACAAAATCACAGAACTAGAGCGGAAGACGATGGAAGCGATAGTCGAGACGATGTTGACGGCTTACAACCGACCAAAGATGCGATCATCGCCAACCGTTGTCCTCGACGAGGTACTCAACGCAGTCGAAAATGCCAAGCTTTCTATATCCCCTGTACCGGATGTGTTGTTCTCCAATGCTATTACCCTCCTGGAAGAGGCTACCCGGTCAGGAACTGTGTCGAGCATCGACAGAAGCCCCTTGGCCCTCTCCTGGTTCCGGTTGCTGCTCCAGGACGGTGGGCATTGCTCTCTAGAGAGTCAGAGGGCGGGCAGGGCAAAGGCACTTGATGCTTTGACCAAGGCGTGGAAAGGGGGGATATTTGGAATGACTGGCACGCGGGACTCTGTGGTCAAGGAGATGCGGCAGACGCTGGAAGTGTACAGGGCCGAGGACAGATCACTCGATGTGCAGAGACTCCTGGTCCAAGCGATGGAGAACCTCATAGACTGATTGATTTGGCAAGCGAGCAGTTGATTAGTCACTAGAAAGCAAAGTAGAGCCCTTTGTCTTGTTTCCTTCGACGTCTGGGGCATATATTTATTTCAGCGGAATGCGCAATACATTATACTTATGATAAAATGCTTAAATGCATATCCATTCAGTCAAGCACTACTCTTGCTCTCCCACTTGCATATTAAAAAGCATGTGTCGATATTATGCTCTTAATCAGGTGCACCAGACTGCTGTACCTCGAGTAAGACGACACGAACGTCTCACTGGCATCTATCTACCTTACCAACTTACCTAACCTAACATGAGATATATCGAGTCGACCTACACGTAAATTTCGGGCATAATACGAGTTAGGCGCTTCCTTACCTACGTCCTTACTTACTTTCTTTGGTCATTCCACTGAACTTTCAGTCAGCCGGGTCCAATACTTTTAAGTACCTAACCTACTTAGGTATCTAGTACCGCACGCTCGTTCGTCGCCATCTCCTCATCTCGCGCCCCAACACAACAACAACAACAACAATAACAAGAAGGAGGGGACGTTAAGTTTGGAATTTTATCAGGGGAACTCACTCACTCACTCACTCACTTCTAACTCGGAAGGCGGCGATATTTTTTTTTAAAAAAAAAAAGTTCATGACTCGCACGCTGCCGTGGAAGCGTCGCGGGGGGGAAGAGCAGTCGGATGGGCGCTCGGCCTCAGCTCCTACTCCGACTGCGAAGCGAGTTGTTGTAAAGGAGCAGGACGGAGATGGGGAGATGCATGTGGCACGAAACTTGATGAAAAGAGCACGTAGGTTTAAGTTTTTAAATTTTATTTAGTGAGGGTGTTTTCTCTTTCTTTCTTTATTTTTATCCATCATTATCTGGTTTCAGGTGTGGCTAGGTTAGCTAACCTCTGTTTCGTTTTTTACTTTTTTCTCGTCACAGGTCGCTCATTTTCGCCTCTGGTACCGCCGAAGGAACCGCCGAAGGAGAGGTGCGTAACGTAACGTAACGTGTTGTTGTTGTTGTTGAGTCAGAGGATTTTTCGTTCGTCACTTGAAAACATGACGGGAGAGACAAGTCCTCTTGATTTCTTTTCCTTCCCCTTGATTGAAAAGGGGGAGAGAGGGGTTTATAAATCTCATGCTTTTTTTTTACTTTTACTAACTAAAAATTTTCTTTTCTTTTCTTCTCGCATTTGCAGTTTCATGATCCAAGGAGACGACCGGTACCGCATGGTCGAGGACGAGTTCCTGGCCACGGCCCGGTTGTTCACGGCCCACCTGCACGCGGCCGAGTACGAGCAGCGGCTGAAAGCGGCGTCGGAGATGGCGACCCGGAACAGCAACATCTCCAGGCCTACCGTAGGGCAGAAAATGAGCGATCTCGTGAGGATCAAGCGAGAGAGAGAGGCGCGGGACGAGAAGCACCGAAGATTTGTTGTCGCGGCCCGCAAGAAAAAAAGGGCCTTGCGTAGGAAAGATAGAGAAGACGACGACGGCGAAAGTACCGAATACGATGATGACGACAAGGGCTCCTCCTCGTCGTGGCAGAAGCAGAGCCTCTACGGTCTCATGGAGAGTCCCACGTCTAATCATATCAAAGACGAGCGACATTTACTGGACGGCCTACTACTACTCCCCGCCGCTACTACTCCCGTCATCACCCGTGCCGCGGCCGGGTACGAGAGCAAGATGGCCAAGATGACGCATTCGCCTCGCCGGCCCAAGCTGCTGGCGGCGGAAACTGTGTTTGGCACTACTAACCTTACTACTACTACTACGACTGGAACTCGAACGACGAGCACGGATCGTGGTCGCACTGCTTACAGGAGGAATAAAGAGGATGATGATGATGTCGATACTGGTGCATCTCGCCTGGTAGCGCATCGGAGCGGCGGCGCGCGACCAGAACTTGACAACATCGTGCAAGGGCCTTCTTCTTCTTCTTCTCGGATAGCGGCTATAACGATGATAGCTCACCACACCTCGTCGTCTCACATCTCGTTTCTTCACAGGGGTGCACTCGACGAGACAAAGGATAGAGGTGATAATGGCCGGAGGGAAAGAGGAGGAGGAGAAGAAGAAGAAGGAGAAGAGCTGGATTTCATCGCACGCATGAAGAAGCGGCAAGAAGAACGAAGGCGAAACAGAGAGCAACGGAGATCGACGATAGGCGCGACCGGTAGTGGTAGGACCAGCGGTAGTAGTAGGATCAGGTCAAACTCGGCGGATTTCGTACCAGACTTCTTATGAAACCAAACCACAAGAGAAGGGCCCAAGATAATCAATCATCAAGGACACAAGAACCAAACACTATGTCATGTACTGTTATGTGACATGGAGGTATATATATAACATTATCTAACTCAAGGTTTCTTTACCTAGTGAACACTGGAAGAGGAAAAGGGGGTCTCGAAGGGCCGCTCGGCCTGGGGCGTGATGCGCGCCAGGTGCCGCCGCTGCCCGTTCTTCCAGTCCAGCAAAGCCGAGTGCTGCGTCACGCGGTTGTCCCACACCACCACGGTGCCCTCCTCCCACCTGACGCGGGCGTGGAAGTCGGCGCCGAAGGCGATGTGCTCGTACAGGAACTTGAGGATCGCGTCGCTCTCCTCCTTCTTCAGGCCAACGATTTCGCGTGTGACTGGGAACAGAGTTTTGTTAGTATGTGTGTGTCCCCTTCGCTTATTGATTGGGAGAAACCCAGAGAGAGAGAGAGGCTTAGCTTACACTGCGGGTTTACGTATAGTGCCTTCTCGCCCGTGGCCGGGTGCGTTCGGACGATGGGGTGGACGTTGGTCACGGGTTCCCGTCGGTTGATGCTCCCCCTGGCCTGTGCTACGGCGACCTGCTCGACGCCCGAGTGCGTGGCCTGGAGGCCGTGCAGCCGCTCCTGGAACAGGGGGCTCAGGCGGTTATAGGCCTCGACGGCGTTGCAGAAGAGGGTGTCGCCGCCGGTCTCGGGCTTGTCGAGGATGTACAGGAACGTGGTTCCCGGGGGCTGCTGCTCGTACGAGACGTCCGAGTGCCAGGCCACGGAGCTGACGCGGTTCGCAAAGTACTGGTCCGCCTTGTCGTCACCGGCGCCGCGGTGCACCAGGTGGATCTCGGGGTAGCCCTCGGGCGCGCCCGAGGTGGGGTGGATGTGGTGGCGGCCGAAGTACTCGCCGTACTTGAGCGCGTCGGGGATGGACAGGTCCTTGAAGTCCTGGTTCCGGAAGGCGACCACCTTTCGCTCGGCCACGAAGCGCGCCAGCTGGTCCTTGCCGGCATCGCTCAGGCTACTCAGCTGCACGCCGCGCACCTCGGTGCCTATGGTAGGCGTCAGATCGGTCACCTCTGTCCCCACGGGAAGAAGATCGGGGTACGACGTGTCGGCGTCCTTGCCGTGCTCGTAGTGCTCGAAGGGCTCGAGGGGCGGATACTTCTGCGTCGGGTCCCAGGTGGGCAGGTAATGGGGGTATTTTGCCGCCTCGAAGCCGGCTATCTTGCCCTCCTCGGCCTCCTTGGAGTAGTTGTACGTCTGGAACTCCTTGTACTGGCCGATGCTGCGGGGTCCCTTGACCGGTGTGGCGTTCGTCGCCGTCTCGGTGACGGTTACTGTAGCTGAAGGGGCCATGTTGTATCGAAGGAAATGGGAGTGGATGATGTCTTCTTCGCCTTTGAGAAGGGGCCAACACAAGTGGCTACTATGTGTAGTAGATGAAGGTAATGGGGAGCTAGAAAACGGGATGCCGGAGAATGGACGACGCCCTCATCCTTATATCCATGATCCATCAATCACCATGCTTCCGCATCTCTTTCGATTATCTGATATCGAGGGTTGATGTGCGAACAAGACACAATTGCGCAAGGTAGCCATCGGCCCCGTCGTCCAATGGAACACGGGGGAAAGGGGGGGAGTTCGTATCCTCTTTTTTCGTCATCTATCTAGATGCCCCTCCATCCCGCCTCCTGACGGTCGTAGTAGCCACGCGAGCAACCCTCCTTCGCGTAGGTATGGTAGCTTCTCGCCGCTATTTCCATGGTAGTGTGATCAGTTCTATTACCACGCCCATTCGCCCATCCGTCTTTGCCATGTATTCTTTTTGGTCTATCGCACGCGGGTTTGTGGACAAGGACAAGAAACCCCGCGTTCTGATTGGGGCGAGCACTCAACTTCCGTTCCTCTCCTCACATGTTGCTATGTTGGGGTTTGATCACGCAATGCGATAATCGCTTCGCGAACGAATATGCATTCGCCGCCTCGAGAGTGATGTGTGTAGTAGACCGTAGAAGGCGCTGTAACGGTTGCCTTCTTCGACGTGGGGAAAAATAGGCGATCTCATGGACCATGTATGTGCTTTACGTCTTGTTGACCAATCATGCTCCAAGAATGCCGACTTCCATCGTCTACGCCGTCACGCCGGGGATGGGACTGTCATGGGGGGAGCCTATGTCGCCATCGTCCAACCTGCGGACTAACCTAGACTGTCTTTGTAATCCAGTTTCTGGAGGAGGACCCGGACCAGACAAAGCGGCCCCCTTGCTGAAGACTAATATATAGAGATGAATAGCGTGTGCCGAGATACGTCTGCATATCGAGAAGAGCAGTACGTGTTTAGTCTACCTAGCAGACTCAAGCGAAGTTGTACTTAGTACCCTGCTTTCTTGTGACGCCAAGCATATACAGATGGCGTGATACAGTAGTAGAGGGCCCATATCAGCCAGATTAAAGCTCTAACACCTGCATAGCTGTGGACACGACGACTATGTGCTCAGATTTGGCTGAGCCTGCTTACAATCAAATCGAACTGATTGCAGCAGGCAGGACCTAATGTTTAAGGTTTCTTAATACAGCAGTACATTAATGAGGTACGATAGGCGGGTGGATGAGATGGATGTATGTACTTGTATGCTGGGTAGGCACCTCGATGTTTCTGCTGGCTTCCGAGTCCCGACGCATCGTGATAGCTAGTTCATGCTTACTAAGCGCATTACCTGATACAGTTTAGGGTTACCAGTCTCTTGTCGATAACGATTAGCAAGCATCAGCTTGTTACAAAAAGCTTCTGTATGAAGTGCGATTTGCAAGTTTTCTCTCTCTTCACATATTACATTCATTTGAACAGCACTTCCCATTCACAGTCCTATTCTGGATTGCTTTCGAGACCTTGAACCTCTCTATCGTCTCTCGAATTGAATCTAGTGCGAGACCAAAACAGCCGCTCGTTTGAGGGAGGTCAGCTTCTTCCTACAAGCTGGCTTCCCATGGTAAATCTCGGCCACATTCGCAACGCAAGTATAATTGGTAGTACTCGTGGGTATGTGTATGTTGGCGCAACGCAAGGGGTGATTTCTCAATGCCACCATCTCAGGCTAGTTCCTGATGGGTCGGTATGTCTTTGCTGAGTTCTGGCAGGAGTACCAGGTCGACCTCGCCTGAATCTCTCTGCTCCACTTTGTAAGCTCTGTATTCGACATTTCTGTATCTCGGTTCGCCCACAACTCTCTTCAGGAAGCCCGAGTGCGTGACGACGATGATGCACTTGTCCGGCTGCTGAGAGAGCCATTGCCGCGCGAACGACGCCCTTTCCCGTATGGTCTCCTCCGCCGGTCCGTAGAGCCCTGTCTTCTGGGGGTAGACCGGGTCTAGCTGGGAGAAGTTGAAGCCGGTCCAGATTTTCTCGAGCTCAGCCCGTTCGGCACCGAGGTCACAGGGATTGGCCGTGTCCTCCTACAAAGGGTGTTCACTCGTCAGCGAAGCTGAGATCTGGATAAGTGGGCACAAACATCCGCGCCATTCTGCTAGGTTAGGAGCAAAAGCATAGAGGACAAAAAAATATCTTCATACCTGCCACTCTGCACGCACATCGACCGGCACGCCGCTGTCAAGCAGCCATCCCAGCGAGTGCTGGACCGTCTGTAGCGTCCGTGACAGCGGGCTCACGACGATGCGGCAGTCGTCCGCCGTGTATGGAAGGTTGGCCTCGAGCTGACTTGCAAGCGTCTTGCATTGCTCTATGCCTTTATCGGTCAACTTGGGGTCGAATATCGACCAGTCATGTGCTTATGCCATCAGCTCGTGGACGCGCGCTGCTTTGGGAGGTTTGGGGTACTTATTGTCAATGTCTATACAGTGGTAGAGGAGTAGAGCATGTCAGAATCTGTCTGTTAAATCGACGGCTGATGGTTGTATGGATTGGGAAGATGCTCACTGTGCAAGGCCTGCCCATGGCGTATTAGGATCACAACGGGCGCCATATTGACGGTCTCTTACTTGGAGATATCTACGATCGATATGTAACCTAGATGCCCAAGTATGACTACGTATGGTCCAGGGACTATGCGCACCTAGAAGTAGTGAGGGAAGATTGAGCGAATAGGGTTTAGGTTAGCCTCCTCTGTCTCCTCAGTATCTACAGCATACTACAAGTAACCTACTGTTGTACTACAATGCGACACCACCCTAACCAGGCCTCTTGGATCATCTCAAACTCCATCAGACTGTGCTAGTCGATGAGCATACTGCAGTAAGGTTACTTGTTAGGTTGAAGATAAGTGGGTTGACAAGCCTCTGGCAGATGACTCCAGCTGGGTATTAGCGCTATCTATCACCCAGGTGCAGCTAGCCGCAGTTGGGCAGTATGACATGCCGCGGCGGTTTACAATGTCTCAGTTACGTCATTTAGAAGACAGGAGACCGACCTTTTTAGTCTAACCTACCTACTCTTCTACCAAGTTAATGCTGTCCATTATGAAGTCTAGGAATTGACTCTGACCTTTTGAGGCGGTGCTCATGCCAAAGGTGCCGAGAGATGGTTATAACCTAGGTTAAATGCTTTCCGTTCTCATCTAACGTTAGGTCAAGTGTGACAACGGAGGTGGAAAGAAGTTCAAGTTGCTGACCTTGCTTCATGTACATCTTCTGACCCTAAAGAGGGGTTCTTGGTGCTCATCATATGCTGTAAAGAATCAACAATGCAACGTTGGAACAATTTGCAGCATCACCACCGCCATTCTCCCAGCCAGACATGCCCGTTATCGTTCGACTAACTTAACTACCTAGAGAGTGATACCTTTGCGAGTTCAAGCATTTCGAAAGGCCCAAGCTTCCCTCAGTTCTTGTGGTCTTGGTGGGAATCCTCTATTTCTTAAGCAAAATCTTGCATATCCCCATTTCTTTGTCCTTTCGAATAGACTTCGGGGCGCAAGGCTACGGCCTAGCCATGTCCCCTCGCGTAGAAGAACTCCCGCGTACCAAGCTACAATGAGCAGCCTCAGATCGATTCTGGGCGGCTCGAGTAAGGTTAAGAAGAGGAAGACGCCTTCGACCTTATCGCGTCCGAGCGCGTCGTCCTCTTCGCCATGGACATCCTCTCTTTCCCGGAGCAAACCAGGCATTGGCAGTAGTGGCGGTAGCGAGAAGCAGACGGCGACAAAATCTGGTGGCAGAGCGCGCGAAAGCGAGGAGGACTTCTTCGACGACAAACTCGACGACTACGGCGTTGTGAATGCGCTTGCAACCGACCTCGGCCTCCGCGATACCCCGCAAACCATACAGCTCATACGCGCGCGCATGTTCTCCCCTCTGCCCGAGACCGCCGCCGGCATGACGTCGACGCGCATATCCGAAGTGCTCAACTTCCGCCGCAACCTCCCGCCCCTCGTCAGCGTTTCGCACGTACAGGCGCTCCTCTCGTTGCCCAGCGCCGTGGAAAGGGAGGTGGCCGAGCTAGCGCGCCAGGGCTTCCTGCGCCGCGTCGACGTGCCCCGACGTGGTGCGATAGGCGAGTTCGTCGTCCTCGCGTCGGACTACGAGGCCCTGATAAGGAGCGCGAGAGGCATGAGTGACGGTGCGAGGGAAGGTCTGCTGCGGTTCATCACGGAAAACCCAGGCTGCCAGGTCCTGACGCCAGGGTCGCTCGAAGAGGCCGATATCCGGGAGCTCGTACACGCCGGCTTCCTCACGAGACATCATACCGGTGGTATTGTCGCCTACGACGTCATGTCCGAGACGTCGTATTCGTATACCCGCCCGGAAGACAAGATCACGCTTACGTCCCTCGAGACGGTCTCCCGGCATGCGGCAGGCTCCCTTGGGACCGTGGGCGGCGACGGCGCCGTGCGCAACGTGGGCGGGAGCGGTGGTGGCCCCTTATCGTCCGCCGGAGCTTACGGAGCAGATTCCGCCACCACTGAATACAGGTTCGCGGCACCGGGCTGCGGCTCGTACCTAAAGCTCGTGTCCGCAGCGCTCGATTACCTGGTGTCGCTGCTGGGACAGACTAAATACCGCGAGGCACCCGAGACCCTCCTCAGAGAGCGGTGGGATGGTGGCATTGCCCAGCTCGAGCACTCGCGATACGCGGCGGCGAAGAGGGCCCGTGGCGAGTTTGCGGGTACACTGCCCGGGCAGACCAGGAAATGGCGCCAGTTCTACGGCCTGTCGTTCGATTGGGTGCTTCGGGAAGCAGTTGGCGCGGGGCTGGTCGAGGTCTTCGAGACGCGGAGTGTAGGCCTTGGCGTCCGTGTCATCAGATGATCATGATAGGTAATGTCTCCAAAGGGACATGATGCATCTGGAAGGCTATGCACAAAGCATCTCAGAAACCGGCGTCTCTGGAAACGGGGTGACGGGCCGATGCTTGGTGAGATGCTAAAACTTGGAGTGCACACGATCAGGGATCGGGATAGCTAAGAACATGTTTTTGACTGTTTTCTTTTTAACCTTGATGGCAAAGCCCGGTATACTCAATCCAATTTACTCGGAGTTAAAATCATGACTGCGAAAATCCCAGGTCAGTATCTCGTCAAGCTAGAACCTGACATGGCATATATATGGCTTCGGCTTCGATGACCCGTTCACAACGAATCAACATTGGAGCATAACCAATACACCCCTCATCTATTGTACCAACCGAACTTGGTATGAACAGATATACTGTTTCAAGATGTTATATCATTCACGGCTCACAAACTAAAATCCATCGGGTGTGTTCCCCATGTTTTGACTCGGGGAATTCATGCCCAAGAGCTCTCCAGAGTGACCGGCTACTGACATACGTAGGTAAGTAGACGCCTCGTTATTCCGATCCTGATCTGATATAAAGTGTGCCCACACAACATAACCTTCCCCCCTGACCTTCCCCTTATCCTGATCAGCTATTGCTTTTGAAATTCGATTCTGGATTATGTCTCCTTCTGCGCGGGGTTCATGCCGTATCTCCTAGAATGTTTCCCAGAATGTGGCGTGCAGATGGGTCGCACATCATTTGATCATAGAACGCGGACATACCTAAGAGTAAATAAGAATGCATTGGGATATTTTTTCTGAGATGCACTGGGTCGCGGGAATGTTTCTCACCTTCTAGTAGCTTCAGCCGCGTTCTTTCCTTTCATTTACTTGAAGCAAAGCCCTGGTCTGGTATGGAGGGAGATAGAACCAAATGAAATGAATGACCTGACACTGTCACCGGAACTCTATGCTCTTCTCGTACTACGACCTAGTACAAGCTTCTCGTGAGTCACTATATACTAGCCTTGTGGGAGTTGAAAAGCGCTGGATGAGTTAACTCTGCCTTCTGTTCCACGCCGATCTCCGTCGCCTGCTAGTGTTTTCGAAACGTAAAGCTCGGCGTGGCTTCTCTTTCCATACGATGTTCAACGCACTGAGGCTCACAGGCCCTTCAGCAGACGTACGGCACATATGCAGTTCGTAGCCTGCGCCTCTTACCAAGATTCTTGAAGGCGACCCCAGACCAGGAGACGCAGGTAAACGGCGAGGGCTTCATCGTCTACCTCAGTGAGTGCAGCGGGCCTACTAGTGCGGACGGGGGGACGCAGAACGGTGAATTTCGTGGGATTCGTGCAGGACCTTCTTGCCAGGATGTTTTCTGTTTCTCTCCATAAACTCGATGACGAGAGCTGCTGTGCTCTCCCCACGGCCTCCGAGGTGAGAGGAGCTCCTACACCGGTCAGTCCATAGTTGTGTATATACCTAGTAGGATGGCTCTTATTTCAGATCCCATATTTCGATGCGATTAGGATAAGGAATGTATAATCGTGCTAGAGGACAGACCATGTGTGAAAGTGAAGCAAAGAGGCGCTGAAAATGTTGTCTAGGACAGGGAAGTACCATATATATGAAATAACAAACACATGTCAGTCATACCGGCTTAAGACAAAAACAAGCCAGAACAACTACAAGTCCTTGGCATGCTGGATAGCCTACCCTTGCAAACACTTGCGAAGGATATTAGAGTCTCTAAACAATTATATGATCTCACCCTCGACTCAGAAGTGAACGAATATTCCATGACCCGAACGTGAGGAGAGTAGGGTAAGGCCGAGTCAGACATACGTGCAAGCGTTCATAGTCACTTGCCTGCCTGCAGTGAGGCGCTCTGATACTCTTGGAAATGGGTACTTCAAAGACAGTTTTGCCCCGCGTCCATTGCCCATTCTGTCTGTCTCAGTCCGGAACACCTAGTCTAACTGACAGGCGAGACAGGGTGACAGACAGCTCAGGGTCTCGGCGACCGACTGAGCGGGCTGACATGAGAGGGGCCGATACCCATACCCGAGACATTGCTTGAAAGGGCTGCCCCCACGATGTCTTGTGGTTTGCTGTGAATATCTGTCGGATCTAACATAGCTGTCACTGTCAGCATACCACCGCTTTATTGACTTGTATATCTGAAATTGTTTGTGCCAGTTTGTTGTTCTGGATGAAGTGCTGCCCGCCCATAAAGACGCGTTCAGTTGAAATGTGCCACAAGAGGTTGGGACTGCCTTGTCATGCATTCTCAGTAGGTATGCATGTGCAAGTAAGTATATCACGACCACAAGTTTAGATAGAGGCACTTTTAAGTCCTTATGGATGAGTTTGTACAGATACAATGCGTTGCCAGGTCAGCACTGACACGCTGGATACCGATGAAATGATCCACAGTCTAACCTAAGGTTACAAATGTACAGCAGTATGCGGTGAGATTTTCCGATCATCCCCGTATCATGTTTGTGTGTGTTTGTGTGGGCGTAAGCAGGTCTTGCAACTAAAAGACCCCGGTCGAACATGTGGAGATGCCTGGCATTTGTTTTATTGCTCCGTTTTATCTGAACAATGCAGAAGTGGCTTGAGGTATAAAATTAAATGGGAGCATGCAAAGTTGGCAGGGCGGCGATAGTGGATACCCGGCTGGTCATAACTCACGAAAGCGCGTCTGTCTGTATGTAGAGGCTTAAGTAACTATTAAGGCCAAAAAGCTCCCGGCGTGTTGGGAGCAATATCCAAAATCAAATACAACATACGAGACAGAAGAGGACAGCTTGGGGACCACACTCCTGGACGCGATTGAGATCGTTGGAGTGAGATAGGAGGATAGGTATTGCATCAGACCTTTTTCACTCCTTTCTCGCGATCTTACATAGTAGGTACGTGACTTGTAATATTCTGTAAATATATCTAGGAGGTCCTGCAGTATTTGGGCACCCTAATGCATGTGCAGGTATCTTCAACACCCTTGGGCCTTGCTTGACCCCTGAGGCACCTTTCTGAGAAAGCTCCATACCAAATGAGCGTGGCATTGGACCTGCATGGAGAGGTCGCAAACTGCAACAGTAATAAACTGTACACAGTAGCTTCCAATGGCGAAATGGAGCTTGTTCGGACTTTCTCTGGACATGCCCAGCATTGCAGGGCCGTCTCAAGTGACATTTTATCCATGGAAGCGCCATAAGTTGCTTTGGCACAACTCACCAGCTGCGACTTCAACCTCCTATTTGACCCTCGACAGACTTATGGTCTGGAGCGATTGGACCATAGATGTTGAGCCTAATAAGCAGCGTGGATCAGATTTGGGTCATGGGACAACAAGCACTGTCACTGTCTTTTGACGAGCAGACGACGATTATCATCCATACACTTCAAGATTTTGGCAGGCTGGCTGGGTACCGTGAAGAAGAGGACATGGTTCTCGAAGGAGATTGGCCAAATGAGGTATGTTAGGCCGTGATTGGAATTGAGCTCGGGTGGTGTTTTCTGGTCTGGGATTGGTGACTTAAATATGTACATGCAACCCCACTTTGTACATTCCCCTGATGGAAGAGCCAGTGAGGATAAAGTCATTCAAATTCGGAGAAACTGGGCAACATGAATTCACCAACTTCAAGTCACCAGGTCTGTCTGGCAACGAAGTTGGGCATGGTAGTAATGACACTATCTCTGCACATGTAGCACACACACTGTAGCACAGCACATTGTGTAAGGAGCTCGTGAGCTTTGTAACTGGGAAAAGCAGAGGCCAAAACGGTATGAATTTTATATGTTGTACAGTAGGGAAGGTGGAGAATACTGTTGTAAACACAATGTACAAAGATATTGTGCTAGGAGGTAACCCTGAAACAGGATCGAATGAAATTTCCAAGCGCTTCAGAGCTAGTTCAAATCCGGCCTTAGCTTTCCAAGGATACATTCTCCTTGCAGAATCCATAGCAGACATCACAGCTGTATACCTAATGTAGCACAGTGACACCCCCCAACTTACATGCCCCTGAATCTAATACCGAATGCTATCAAGAACCTTGATCACAACAATGGGTTAAGCTACCCAAGTAAGTATGTATGTAGGCACCTAGGTGGTAGGAACAGGTAGTACATTGTTGCGCATATTCTACCTGTACTTGGCCGTGCACTTTGTCTTCAGAACAAGACACCCTTTTTCCGAACTCAGCTCAGCTGGCGTTGTCATTTATCTTTCTCGAGGTGCAGCAGGAGGGTTTGACTGGCTACCTAGGTTATTGCATTTGCAGTGGGTGATGTGATGGTGTAAGTGGTGGCACTAAACTACCACGCTACTGCTACTGCCGCTTGCCTGTCTTCCCTGCATTGACGATCCTTCTTTTCGCTATTTGTTGCACCTCTACATTGCTGCTTTGCTGGACAAGATTTCTTCTATCACTACTGCTACTATTCTGCGCAACGAGGAGGAGCCAGCGAAAGACGCATCCCGTGTCTCCATCCTTTCTTTTGGTTCCAACTTGTTCTAGAGCCTGAGCCTCCGATATCTACCTACTGCCGTTCTCTCCTTCCCTCGCCAATTTCCTGCTCGACCTCGCCTTCTTCCCCTTTGGACTTCTTTTTGGAAAGCACCTTGGACTGATAGGGAATATTTGATATCCGTACACGCAGCCACGTCCTATACCGTTGACCCGCTCGATAGATTGAATACGTGGTTTCTGAGCTCCCGTCCCTCTGGATTGCTCTGTCCTTGGAACAGGCCTTGTTGGGATAGTAGCAGAAAGCGGACAGACCATCTCACAGACTGAGACCCGATTGCGTATTGTCTTACGACTTACGACCACCCATCTTCTAACACCCAATACCGTTCGACTATCTAGCGGTTAGTTTCCCTCTTTGACCGGTCCGCACATAAAGTGTGCCGATAATTTTGGGCGATTTTGCACAGTAGTTGTGGTTCTTGTGTGGTTTTCTAAACCCGTGTTGGGGGCCACTTTGCTTCTATAGCGTGTTACCAGTACCCCAATCTTCACCCACATCTTCCGCCTCCGCTTTCTTGTTGTACCGGCCAAGTCTGGATGTCTCTAATCTTGCTTGCGAGTCAGCGCACGTGCTACCACAATTGCGCAACCTCTATCTACTTTGTTGGATCCAGTTAGATCTCTTCAAAGTTCCTGGAACTCTACTAACCTGGACTTTTCAGATAGTCCGCATGCCTGCCCGCCCTGTCTACCAGGTTCTCTTTTTAGTGCCCAAACCGACAACTATCACACACACGCATCGCAAGCCAGCAAATAGCGCGGCGTAAAGCTCATTGGACCTCCGTACCATGAAACGAGTGTAAGGCCACGACCGACCCAGTTTTGCGATTCCGAGGGCATACGACCGCTCCAGTCACTCTATTGTCCGGGCTATGGTTACGAGACGAGACACTCCATTTAGTCGTTGTTCTGTGACTGGTTTTCTCATCCGGCACTGCCATCCGACAGGTGTTAGCAGCATTTACACTCTCATGGAGGCCTGAACCGCAAACAACGTCCTACTTGATTCGTATACTTGTGAACTATACGTGTTCATCGCACACTACAATGGCAACCGCGCTTCCACGGGCGCGTGGGTCTAACGATCCCCCGAATGGCACTCTTCCAGCTTTGCCTATGCCGAAAAGTCGCAAGAGCACCGGCGGAATGGGAAGTCCTACCAGAACTCTAGGTGCCCCTCGGAGTGGACTGAGAGCGCCATCAGCGACCGGCCCACCCCTTTCCCCAGCACCCACCATGACTCTGCCGGTTCCGAAGGGTGCAGGAATAAACAGCGCTGGCAGGTCTATCCGAAAGACTGTTAGTATCAACTCATTCCCGCAACCTCCCAGCCGGACAGCTAGTATGCCTCCCAGTCCGCTATCGGGGACTATGACGCCGGGTAGGAGGGTGCGCACTCCGCAGCTAACGCCCAAACTCGCCATGTTTCAATCCGGCGGCACGCCAAGTCTGCTAAATGGTGGCGGAGAGGGCAAATCGCTTCTCGGCGGTACTGGCGCGAGGATGTCCGATGGTCTCATCAGTATATCATCCCCACCACAGAGCCGTAGCTCATCGGCCCAAGACTCCTATTCGACCTCCGCCACCACCTACGATGACCCTGCAGAGATGAGCGGGACCGGCGCCAGGGAGAAGCGCACTTCGAAAGGAGCAGACGGAAAAGGGAACGTCATTGTCAGTATTCGTGTACGGCCCGATGCTGGAGGCAGCAACGGCAAGACGGAAGGGGGCGAGTGGATGGTCGACGGCCGGAAGTCGCTGGTTTCGTATCGTGGACGCGAAGGAGGGGATTATTTCTACGGTCAGTTGCGTTCATGGTCGTCATGTGGGCGACCCTGCTAATCTTGCGCAGATAACGTCTTTACGACACATGACGACAACAGCCGCGTGTACGACCACTGTGCGAAACGATTAGTTCGACGAGTAATGGAAGGTTACCATGGAACGGTGTTTGCCTACGGCATGACAGGAACCGGCAAGACCTTCTCCATGCAAGGCACCGCCTCGTCTCCCGGTGTCATTCCGCTTGCTATAACCGATATATTTTCGTACATTCGGGAAACGCCCTCCAGAGAGTTCCTGCTTCGCGTCAGCTATCTTGAAATCTACAACGAGAAGATTCACGATCTGCTTAGCATGCCGACTGGCAACGCCGCTGGTGCTGGGGCCGTGCAGGAAGAGATTAAGCTGCGGGAGGACAGTAAACGGGGTGTCTATGCGACCCCTTTGAAAGAAGAAATCGTGCAAAGCCCGACTCAGCTGCTGCGAGTGATCGCACGTGGTGATCAAGCGAGAAGGACTGCAAGCACACAATTCAACGCCAGGAGCTCCCGAAGTCACGCGGTAGTGCAGATCGTCGTCGAGAGCAGAGAGCGACTTCCGGCGGGGTCCGGCGGCGAAGGGAAACGTGCGGCTCTGGTCCCAGGAGGAGTCCGGGTGTCTACACTCAGTCTGATCGACTTGGCCGGTTCTGAGAAGGCTGCTGAGTCGAAGGAGCGCCGGCAAGAAGGTTCCCATATCAATAAAAGTTTGTTGACGCTTGGAACGGTCATCTCCAAACTTTCAGAGCAGAGGGAGAAGGAAGGGAAAGGCGTAGATAAGGATGGTAAACATCTGCCCTACAGAGATAGCAAGCTTACCAGGTTATTGCAGGGTGCTCTATCCGGGAACTCTCTTGTCAGTATTCTCTGCACCATCCAGACTGGCTCCGCAGGAAGCACTGCCTCGGCCAATAGCCATGTTACCGAGACCTTGAACACGCTCAAGTTCGCGTCGAGGGCGAAGAACAGCATTGTCAGCCATGCCAAGCGAGCTGAGGAAGCCTTAGGTGTTGGCGGTGAAGGCGGTGCGAGGGTCCTACTCGAACGATATCGAATGGAAATCGTCGAACTACGGCAGCAGCTCGAGGCGCAAGCTAAAGCCAACAACGCCAAGACAGAGGAAGCTGAAAGGACCAAGGACGCGGAGGAGGAGCTCGCACGCGAAAGGGAAGCGGAAGCGAGACACGAGGAGCAGATCCTGGAGATGCAGCTGGCACGCACAGCTCTGAAAGAGCGAATAGATCATCTCAACCGCCTGATCCTGAGCTCGAAATCGACTGGGGTGAATTCCAACGGCAGCTTCAGCTCACTGGGAGTCCATCCCCGTTACTCGCTCAGCTCGATTCGTACTTCGGTGACAGCACCGAACGGGATGGAGAGGACAGCGTCGAGGGGCTCGTCAGCCTCGACGATAGGTCGCAGATCGATTGGCGCACGGCAATCAAGCGGCGAAGAAGTACCGGCCAATGACGACGAGGACAGCGCAGGCGAGTTCGGTGACGGTATCGCTTCGCTGCAAGCCCAGAACCAAGCATTGCAGGCCGACCTTGCGGATAAGAATCGTTATATCGCGACGTTGGAGAAGAGACTGCTGCAGGCGCGCCGGACAAGTTCGTCACGCACTTCGGCCGGCTTTTGCTCACCGAACAAGAGTATCATGGTTGGTGAGGATCATAGTGTGTCCGCACTGATCAAGGAGAAGGACGCGGAGATCGCAGAGCTCCGTGCAAGGCTGGACGACAAGGACAGGATGCTCGCGGCCTTGCGCAGTGCAGCGCGCTCCAGAGACGTAGCCGAGGGCATAGACTCCCTCCGAAGCGAAACTAGGGCGTCGCTTCTGTTGGAGTCTGTGAGCCCACCACCACAGGATGCTCTGCCAGACCCGCCGGTGGCGAGGAGTAAGATGTCGTCGCCTGCCCGGAAACGAAGCGTGGATGAAGTGAGCAAGATGCTGGACGAGATGATTCAGGATCGTGTCGAATCCGGCCAGCTTGTCAGGGGCGTTCGTGGCAGTGTTCGACTCCCCAGCGACGGCAAGGCACCCATTTTCACCGAGCCAAATCAGCACCCGCTGGAGCTGCCCCTGTTCCCAAATGACAAGCCTGCCTGAGGGCGGTAAGGGTTGGGTGCCAATGAAGGAGGCATGAAACCCCGAGCCCCGGGTATCGGCCTGTTACTGCGACCGCGGACATATTTCTATCATTTATGATGTAGGCAGGCGTTTGGGGTCGGGCTGTTCAATTTTTCACTTTTCAGCTGCGTATACTATACCCCCAATCATGTTCTTTGTATCTGTTTGCTACGATTTGGCTTGGCTTGTAGGAGCGCACATGTGCGGATGAGGGAAAAAGAGGGTTGGTGGGTGGATGCTAGGGCTGATTGATTCCTGTTCTGGTCCGGTCGGATGACATTAGTGATATTAAATTCTTCTTACTTTCCTTTTTTTTGCCTGTCCCATGTTGCCAATGAAGCTTGGTCTGTACGTGTCAACAGCGAGAGACAAGTCCTCCATGCATTTCGTCTTCTTCCGTTTGCACATTCTTACGCCTCGGAGGAAACGAATGCTTTCTTTAAGTTTCACGCAGCATGTATACTATTGAAGCGGCCCGTTGGGACACAAAGACGGACCGTTTGTTTTCTTGTTGTATTTAGCGAGCCGATTCCCGAAAGGAAAGCTGTAATTGCTTTTCCGTTGCCCTTTTTCTTTTTATCCAAGGCCAAGAGAATCTGGCCAACAGGGGGAAAGAGATGCGATGTGGAGGAACAAGCATTGAGTTTTGTTGTCAAAAGATAACCAGCGATGCATAAGCATTCAATTTGACCTAACCTTGATTCCCTCGGGTGTATTCTTCTTCCCTTGTTTGTTTAGATTTCGTGGTTGGGTGCTCTTGAATAGGTGCAGATACCTTAGACAACTTATTCTGTAAGTGCTAGGTTAGGCAGGTAAAAAGCCGCAGTTCAGCTAAGATGTCTTCGTTTCTACATTAGACTAGTTAGGTCGCCGACCTGCTGGGGGCGACGAGGCGGAATGTGTGTGGTGCGTATGTTTCAGCTACCAGTCTACCTACCGCCACCACTTGGGGTTCAGAATGAGTCTTCTTTCTTTCCGTAGGTTAAGTCTTTTAAGGTAGCTGCTTGCTGGTTTTGTTTACTTGTGGACCACCTTCTCCCTCTCTTAATTTTTTGGCCTTCTGCTGCTGTCCTGTGCTTCTGTGCGAGACGAACGAACAAACAACGACAGGTTCTTGTGGAAGTTTCCTAGTCTAGTCTACCTACTGACCAAAACATATCACACTGCTCGCTGGGTACGACATTTTACCTAAACCTGTCACCTCTACAAACTGTTACATGCAACTGATCAGATGTTGTGTGTGCATGTATAGAGATTGCGGGGTTCCTGAAGCTTCCTGATGTCCACATGCTTATACAGCCAAGCTCAGCCAGCCACTTGCATGGTCCTGCATATCAAATCTACCTAGTCTAATCAATGGCCGAGGTCACAACCAGATCGGGAGATATATAACCCTACCCTGTCCGTCGTACAGCTTACTTATCTAGGCTGGGCGTTGCGGGAGCGGATGGCAAGCGAACCGAGCGCGGCTTGAGGGGGCAGATGTACGCAGGTAATTCGGTCGGTCAGGACCTCGGGAGGACGAACCCCAGCATAACCCTTTTTCTTGGTGTAGGGTGCGTGCAGATTTTAGAAGTAAGAGAGAGATATTGGTGTATGTAAAGTTCTGGATCAAAATATTTTGAATGAGCCTTATGATTTCTGGCGGGGGCATCCATACATAGAGAGGAGAAAGGCATGGATGGACATAGAGAAGAGAGACGGCAAAAATGTGCCTCTCCCATATATACCTTGGTCCTAGGTTAAAGAGGCTTGGGGAAAATGTGCCGCTCCGTCGGGAGGCGTCCATGTACATACTTTAAAGTGAAGATGGGAGGGATCCTTGCCCCCTTCAATTTTTTTTGTTACGCAGCTTTTGCGGAACGGCAATTCGTACCTATGTATGTATGTAGGTTAGGTCATGGGTCCGTACCGTTATTTGATACCCATGCAGAAACAGAGCAATGTGAGCGGAGAGGACCCGAACAGTCGGTGAGGGTTTATGTACACATAAGATCCCAATCAGAGAGTATTCTATCTAGGGTCGCATTGAAGTAGAGACTGCTTAGGCGAGTAGTATTACGTTACTTTAGGAATGTTGTATGTTTTAATCTAACCCCCAGGAGAAGAAAGCCCTTGGTTGTTTGGGCAAACACACCTTGAGAAAGTTGGGGGGGAGATCTCCCCTTACACCAAAACGGCGCTCGGCGGATACGAAAGCTGAGCACCGCCTATTGTAACCCAACCAAACCTAACATTGTACATATATATTTGGTGGAAGGTAGGATCTGTACTCTCTCTACACATACCTCCTCTTCACCTGGTAATGGGTGATTTGCTCTGGAGCGTGACTGACATACAGACATACTTGTACTGCCTGTGTAGCCTAACCTAGGGATAGCATCTTATGGGAGCACTTTGAAAATTGAAACATTGTGATCGCCACGCCGTCAACTCCCCCAAAGAGGAGTTCTTGGACGATTTTTCCATATAATAATACTGTACCAAACACAGACTGCCCGCTTGGGCTTGTCTTTGCATCTTGCTAGGCGTACCCCCTTCCCGTTAATGGTTCGTCTTCTTACATTTCAGACATATACTGTAAATGACCCACGTAATAATAGCCTTGACATGGGCATGCTGCTTGAGTTGCACGTTTTAATGTTTCTGCAACAGATGCAAGTAAAACGTCCATCCAGATGAACTGGAGAATGAAAGTCCCATAATGAGCTAGGTTAGCGGTGCCAGTCTAGCCATGAATAGACTATTGTGTACTGCTGTAGACTAGAGCTGGGAAAATGGAGGGGAGATAGAGAAAAAAGGAAAGCAAAAAGGGTCCTTCCTAAAGCCGCAATGCCAAGACCTTTTCAGCACCAGGCAGGGCCGAGCAGACAAGAAGATTTTCCATTTAGCGTGTTTCAGGTTTTCATGGACACCTAAGATGTGTACGTACTCTGTAATCTCGCTGTATTTAGAAGTCCTCCCTTCAAGGGGAAAAGTCCCTGGCTCTTATGGAATGTTAAGAGTCGGAATGGAAATGATGGAATATCCATTCGTAAATTACCTACCCTCTTGTTGTCTACCGGCCGAAACAGCACACCCCTGTCCATACTGTAATCTGGTCAACGCCGAGGCTTATTATCAGGGCGAGCAGGTACGATTGGCAACTGGTTTCTCGATGACGATCAGCGACCACCCATGTCTACCTACAGCATGCCAACATCGGTCAGTAGGCAGTACTACCTTAGTAACCACGTAGGTTAAGTAGGTACATATGTACAGCTCGTTAACCAACCTCAGGTAGGTTCCTACCGAAAAGACATAGTTATGCGAAATCTCGTTTCCAGTCGGCACGTGCATTTTAGTACTCAGCTCGAGGGCGACGAGTTCCTAAGATGTCGGTACCTACCTACATGTACTGACAGTGTGTCCCGATCTTGGGGTCATGTACCGAAGTAGGTACCCTTTCCCAGGGATAAAACTCTGACATCATTTCCCCACAGCCCAAGAAGATCTCCCTGGTCCTCTCGATGTTAATTCGTTCGCCTTGCTTTTTTTCGGGAAACTTTCCCCACGGCTTGGAACTACATAACCTCCAAGTTCCTCTTTGTCTGCTGTTCTGGTGTAATCAAGGGTCACTTGGGATAAGGGAATAGAAAATTGTCCTACAGCAAGTACACGCATACACGTACCATGCGTTTCCCAGAGATCAGCATCGTTTCGCTTATCAAACCAGCGGATGGGAGACGGACGAAGAGGTAGAGTCTAGAGAGCTTGTGCACCAGTAGTGGCGTGTCACCGTCAGGACATCTGGGAGGCTGGAGTGTATTGGGGACACGCCTCCTCGAGTCAGGCCCCAAGTCATGGTCCCGCAAACGGTCAAGCTCCTCCTCCCATGGAGGTTGTCGTGGTTCGTCCCAGCAGTTGTCCATCTGAAACAAGTCCCAACAATGGTAGCTTCTTCGTTGTCAACCAGATACATATGTTCCGAGATATTCGAGATGCATATCCCACAGCGTGCGTCGTATACTCACACCCAGTTTTCCCATGTCCACCTTGGGATCGTAGTCGGCCTTTCAGACTAAGGTACGGCGTAATAAACCCAGGGATTCATCGTTTTTTAGTGTAATCCAATGAGCAACAATGCGTGCTTGCCTTCCCCAGTTTTTAGAGCTTAGGTTAATTCATCTCTTTAGTTGCTGTACGTACGGAGTACATCTTACACTTTGTCGCATGCCGTGGCTAACACCAGATCTTCACGCCTTCCTCCCCATTCTGGCCCATCACCTACCCTTTAGGTCTACTGATCGTCACTGAGCGAGCCTACCAATCTTCCCATGTATTTCAGAAAGGCGGGGATATTCTCCGCCAGCTTCGGGCACTATCCTGATTCCTGAAGGTATTTTTTCTCGTACATTTTGTCTCGAACCCGATCAACTTTCATTGGACTCTTGACGGCTCGTTGTGCTTTCATCTCACCTCTCTCGCATCTCTGCCACCCTGGCGTGCCCGGACCAGTAATGGCACTCACTTAGTCCTACAATGGCCTGTCCAAGACGTTGACGTTTTAGATAGTCACTCCTTCATTCTTCTTGCTTGTCACCTCACCGGTGCTGAGACTGCGAGTCCACGTTATACATCATTTCTTCGAGAGGATTGTTATAGGAGTACCCCTACAAGAGGGCAAGGCAGGTTGCTCGTTCCAGAGGCAAGCTTCAGTCAGGGTCCCGCCGAGCAGACTTCGTATAATACCCCAGCCAGCCGATGTTACAATGGCGCCTGGTTTAAATGTGTCCGCGGGCGCCCATCCCAAGGTGATGATCGTGCCGCCTAGGCTCAATCTTCGGAGGGCCGCGTCCTACCAGGGCGAGAAAGCTCCTTCGTCGTCCACCTCATCGCGGTTCAGCTTTAACCACCTGCTATTTTCTCCTCCGCCTTCGCCGGGCTTACCGGCATTAGTCCCCCGGCCTCGAAAGCCATCATCAGCTCCGCGGCCAAGTCGAGTACTGAGGATATTGGTGTGGGTGACAAGCATAGCGACGGTGTTCATGCTTTTGAAAAGGATTGTGCAAGGAGAAACGCCGGTAGCGATCACAAGATGGAATGTGGCGGACCGCCCAGGATACGATATCCCCTTTCAGAACGAGCTGCCAGATGCCCCGACCCCAATCGCCGTCACCGACGCACAGGGAAGGTCGAGATGGACCGTCTCTATACCGCCACTGTCGAACTTCCCCCTTCCAGTCAAGGACTATTCGGAGATATGTTCCAGGTGTCAGGAAGTTGCCAGCCATGTTCGAGAGCTTCATGGCCAGTCCAAGTTATCCCAGGAATCCTCTCTAGATTATTACTACGAGGACCCTTATTTCATGGATGTAAGGGAAGCTGAGAAATGGGGCTTGTTGCCAGGACTTGAAGGGAGAGCGTGGACGTCAGCCGCTCAGGCCCAGGATAGCCATCTGCTAGGACAGAAAATGGACGGCCAAACAGGCATGGAGACATGCAGGACGTCTCTCACTTTTGTCCTCGAGACTTTGGATGCCGGGTTGGGGCCGACCCTGATGATGCTATGGACGGCTTATGGGCTAGCGCAAAAGGAAAACCGCGCCTTCTTCATCGAGGACTCGAGATGGGCCTACGGCAAATATACCGATATGTTCAAGTCGCCGCCGTTGCAGGACTGTAAACCACCGCCGAGACATCAAATGCTCCCCTGTCCACGAAGCGCCAAGCACCTGGTAGTGTCCGCGGCCACCGCTTCAGTGACCTTCGGGGACGGTTTCGTTGCGAGATATGAAGATCCCAAGCGACGCGACATCGGCCGTGAGAGGTCAGTGTACGATCTCGCTCGCATTGGGTATGAAGCGTTATTCCTTCTCAACGGCGATGACGAGCCTTATGTGCGAAATCGAGTCAAGGAACTCAGAGCAAAGGCGAAAGTGCCGCAAGGGAACTACAACGATGGCATGATTATCGGAGTACACGTTCGGCAGGGTGACCTACACCCGTTTGAATATCAATACAACGGCGCGTACATACCGCTAGAGCAATACGCGAAGAAGGCTGTCGAGCTTATAGACGACCGCCACAACTTCAGCACCCCTCTGGGCGGAGAAGACGTAGTTGCCAAGCAACATTCCTTCACAGTTGTCGCGTCTGACAACCCAGACGTCTACGAAGCTGACGAGTTACTGAATTCCTATCGGGCTCAGGAACAAATCAAGTTGGCCGGGAAGCAGCGCGTCGAAAGTCCAAAACCGGATCGGTCAGTCATGCACAAATTTGTCGATGAAGCATTTGGTTGGGAAGGCGGTTTTTTCGCGAGCATGTTCTGGAATCTCGGCCACAGCACGTTCCACAATGCTGATGCAGTGGGCACGGTGTCGCAAGAGGCAAAAGAGTCTTCCGCGGATGTGATCCGGCTCCGGAGCCTGATCGGACGTGCGTATATGATGGACCTGGCCGTACTTGGCCAAGTCAGTGATAGCATCATTTGCACCATGAGTGCGACGGGATGCCGCCTGCTGGCTGTCATGATGGGCTGGGATAAGGCCATGGCTCACGGAAACTGGGTTAATATCGATGGGGACTTTATGTGGACTGGCATAGCATTATAAGACCCAGATACAGTCGCTCGCTTCTTTTTCTCTTTTCATCCTTCACGGCATATTGATGCATGACCTATAGGTGTTTGGGGGCGCCGCATCAGCATTGATCATTTTATGTGCTTCCTGGTCAGGATAGCATCCAAGAGAGATACCATCACTCGCATTGATATATGAAGGATATTTCGACAAGCAGCGTAGCTAACCTTAGGATATATACCCATCGAGCGTTGCTAGTCTAACCCGCGAAAATAAGAGAGAATAAACAATATTTACGGCTTCCTTTTTATCGCTGGTTGTGTCTTCTTGATCATTTGTCATCATCGAGGTCATAACTCTAACTAAGATTCCTACCTTCATCTGTTTTGCTTTCCTTCTCTTTGCCAAAGAGAAAGGCCTGCGGTTTGGTTCTATTCCTTTAAATGGAATGACGATGCAGATGCCCAAATCTGCTGTTATGCACTATGTGAGCTATTGATTAGTGGTTTTCTCTTTCGTACTCGTATCATAGCGACGAGAAGCCTGGCCGTTGAGAGAGATGAGGGCGAGTGTGTCATGCTGTCAGGTGTTCAAATTTTAGAGAGTATGGGTTGGAAGTACAGCTAATCGTATTCTTTCAGACGACAGAGCCGATTTCAAACGGCCGCTGACAACGAATACAACTGGAATTACTTCGCTGTAATAGTTATGAGAATTTGGCCGCCTTCATACCAATTGTACTTGCAATTGGGGGCATTCGTATTCGTATCAGCCGAACGATGTAGCCGACAAAGACATCGTCCCACTTTTCGCAAGTGAAATGGGGAGTCCATTGGCTATTACCCCTGCTGTGCCCCTTATCCCACTATCGCAATCTACCCACCCATTGGACAATCCCCTGAATCTGGGATGCTCCGTCCCAATAATACAACTGTACAGAATTATGTTTTTATAATCTTCCCATTTGTGTAGTATAAGGATTTCGTTCACTTAAAAAACCTTCGCTTCCCCAGACTCTCCTCAGACAATTCTGCTGATACGGCAGGTTGACACGTATTGGCAGGTTGAGGCGGCGTTTTTCTGTCACGATGGGCCTTCTACAAGACGTCTTGGGACCTCTGTCCCAGCAACTATCACAGATGTCGGTCGTGTCGCAAGTGGGAGCTGCCATTGCCGGCTTCGTCTTCGTCACCGTTATCCTCAACGTCCTACACCAGATCCTCTTCAAGAACCCGAACGAACCCCCTGTCGTCTTCCACTGGTTCCCCATAATAGGGAGTACCATTACCTATGGCATGGACCCTCCCCGATTCTTCAAGGAGAACCGCGCAAAGGTAGTAAACATCGAGGCCAGCCCCTGCTCCCCTATGCCATGGGGGGCATGTGGATAGAGTTCCGTGGCTAACGCAGATTGGTTTTCATAGTACGGCGACATTTTCACCTTCGTCCTCCTCGGAAGGAAGACTACTGTGTACTTGGGATCCGCGGGAAATGAGTTCATCTTGAACGGCAAGCTCAAGGACGTCTGCGCCGAGGACATATACACGGTCCTGACAACTCCTGTCTTCGGGAAAGATGTCGTCTATGACTGCCCCAATTCCAAGCTCATGGAACAAAAGAAGGTTTGTAACCGTACATGTAGCCCTGCGTGTCAATTTCCCGTCGCTGATGCCCTGGGAATAGTTCATGAAGGTCGCCCTTACCACCCAGGCTTTCCAATCTTACGTCCCCATCATTGCCGACGAAGTCACCAGCTACTTCAAGAGGAGCCCTGATTTCAAGGGCAAGTCTGGAATCGTGAATATCTCCAAGTCGATGGCCCAAATCACTATCTTCACCGCTTCGCATACTCTTCAGGGTTCCGAGATACGAAGCAAGTTCGACGAGTCTCTTGCCGACCTCTATCATGACCTCGACATGGGTTTCAGCCCCTTCAACTTCATGCTGCACTGGGCCCCCCTTCCCTGGAATAAGCGACGTGACCACGCCCAGCAGACCGTGGCTAAGATATACATGGACACGATCAAGGAGCGTCGCGCCCGCGGCCGCTCCGATGCGCAGGACATGATGTGGCACCTCATGAACTCTTCCTACAAGAATGGAGTCCCGGTTCCCGACCACGAGGTAGCGCACATGCTGATTGCTCTTCTCATGGCCGGACAGCACTCGTCGTCTTCAACCAGCTCCTGGATTATGCTGCGGCTTGCCTCTCGGCCTGACGTCCTTGAGGCCCTTTATCGCGAACAAGTCGAGAACCTTGGCGCCGACTTGCCCCCCTTGACCTACGAAGACCTAGCAAAGCTTCCTCTCAACCAGAATATCATCAAGGAAACGCTCCGGTTACATGCCCCGATCCACTCCATCCTCCGCGCAGTCAAATCGCCCATGCCTGTGCCTGGGACGAAATACGTTATTCCTACAAGCCACAACCTCCTCGCCGCTGCTGGCGTAAGTGCCACCGACCCTACATACTTCCCCGAGCCGGATCTCTGGGAGCCGACACGATGGAACAAGGACTCCCCTCTGGCGCCCAGAATTGGCAACGCGGGAGAAGAAGAGGAGAAGATTGACTACGGATACGGACTTGTTAGCAAGGGTGCCAACTCTCCGTACTTGCCCTTTGGCGCTGGCCGACACCGGTGCATCGGCGAGCAGTTTGCCAATGTGCAGCTCCAGACCATTGTAGCCATGGTGGTCCGACAGTTCAAGCTGCGGAATGTGGACGGTAGTGACAAGGTTGCCGGCACCGACTACCAATCGCTCTTTTCAAGACCGATTGAGCCTGCTAATATTTACTGGGAGAAGAGGGAATGAGGAGACTTTAGAAGGGGAGACCACCAATTATCATAATGAGCCCGTGCGATGAGCATAAGCAGCTAAACCTTTGTATTACTACCACGCAAGGGTTGCCTGAAGAACACCTCAGATGCCGAGGTCCGTCGGGCATGTTACGGGTAGACGGCATAGACGTACATCATCCTACATAACCTAATACCTAAAAACATAATAAAACTGAAGATAAGACCAAATACCATGGTTGACCTATGGAAAGCGGTGACAAGCTTTACCTACCATGATGATATTAATGGGTCGATTGTTACCCGAGGTGAGAGAGATGGATGTTTGCATCTGCCTGGTTGACTTGATATTACTCTTATGTTTCAAATCCAGCATACACTTTAAGATGAAGGTGCTTTGGCTGTATGTTTTAGTAAGCTAACTGTGACTTCCGTGTAGGTACCGAGGACCCCTGTTTTGTCATTAGATGGTAGGTCGCTGTGCCATACTGAAGATGTAACTACTAATCTCGATACCCTTTTCCTGGATGTGCCTGCCAATAGGACGGTTCCGGGCCATCCGCAAGGGTCCAGGAACCACGCCAAGAATGCAAATACCTCTGAGTCTCTGACAGACGGAAAGCACCCACGGGCATGGGTTACCAGGTTGTCAGGGAGCTCCTGCGTCTTCCCGGCTTGGTATCACTCGGAAGGAAACAGAGGCTTATGAGATTGTCATTGTTATTAAATCTGCCTATCTTCCGAGCCACCGACATCCCATCCTCCTTGACTTCTCATTTACACTGTTATTTTCCCCTCGTCCTTCTAATAGCTTGTATATTCTCTCAATTGCGTACCTAGATCATTCTCCAATAGCTTCATATCTGACAGAAGGACATATTCTACCTTTAGAGACCACCTACAACTCACCTTGACTCTGTTATCCACAGCGTTCCACGCCAGACTTGCTGTTTGTCAAACTATCGTCAAAGCTGCTTCTATCGCATCTATTTGTTTACCACAAGTCACCGACGCTGGTCTTGTCTAAGCAGCTTCACATTCGTCATCGAATCTTATAGCCGCTCAAGAACAGCTTCCGGTCCAATATACCGTCTTCCGTCATGCCTGGAGAGTATGAACTGGGCCCGCTCGTACGCCGTTGGGGCCTACCAGTGAAAAAACTGCCTAAAGATGCAGCCCGAGTAGACGAACTGAAGCCGTTTGCCGAAGCCATCCTCAGAGAGGCCCTCCCTTTTATTGATTCTGCCGCTCCCCGAGCGCCGTCGTCAGGCGCCAAGAAACTTTGGAAACCGAAAGGCCACAAATCCAGCCCAGACTCAACTGCCAAGGTTGAGGTGTTGGAACGTGTCATCCCTGTCAAGGAGCTACAGGCTGTTGCCTCCAAGAATGGAATCAAGAGCAAGGTCGAGGAGGAGACGTGGGCAGTCAGGCTAAGCGTGCACGAGGACGCGGCAAAGAAGGGTACTGCATCATGGAGCGAGTTCGATCGCTCTTTCCGCCTTGACCACGGGAAGACCGAGATGGCTTTCACCCCCGAGGTCATTGGTGCCAACGAGGCTCAGCGGTGGGACTGCAGCGGGCTCAAAGTCAACGTGGCCGGACAGTCGTGGGACAGCTTCTCGCTTGTTGTGGAGGAGATGCGCCACAAGATCGGCCGACCAGTCCTCAATGATCGCACGTTCCCCGTGCTCCAGCTGTCTTGTGCCGTTCAGCAGGGAACCGGCGCACCCGAGTTCGTTATCGTCAGCATCCCGGTGCCCGACTTCGCAACCAGTCCCAAGGCCAAGCTCTCCAAGGAGAAAGGCGCTCAGATTGCGTTCTACGTGAGCATCGAGCGCATACGCAAACTCGAGAACGGGAACATCGAGTGGCTGCTCGGAACGGCTAGTGACGCTGCCGGCGCCCTACCTCTTTGGATCCAGGATAAAGCCCTTGGAGGCATTGTGTGGAAGGACGTCCCACTGTTCCTGAGCTGGATCGCGAAAGAGAGGGGAAAGACCGCTGGAAAGGCGTCTCCCGCGCTCCCCTCTGCGCCTGTTGTTGATTCCGGCAAATCGTCAACCGCACCCTCGACAGTACCGGCAGTACCGACCACAACGACAGTACCAGCAGCACCGTCAACCCCGGCAATACCGTCAGTGCCGTCAGTCCCTGCAACCCCTTCAGTACCGTCAGTACCGTCAGCTCCATCAGTTCCATCAGTACCGTCAGTACCGCCAGTTCCATCGGTTCCATCGGTTCCATCAGTACCGTCAGCACCGGCAACTCCGTCAGCACCCGCAGTGCCAACGGTACCGACTGGGACCGTTACTGGATCTTTAACTGGATCAATGTCAGCACCCCCGACAGCACCAACTGGGGATGTGACCGCACCATCAACAGCACCAACAGGATCAGGGACCGCTCCATTGACAACATCAACTGGGGCAGTGACTGCGCCATAGACTGGAACAGTAACCGCTCCCTCTACAGCACTGACTGGGGATATGGCCACACCTTCGACAGCAACAACCGGATCAGTGACCGCACCACCAACAGCATCAACTGGGGCTGTGACCACACCATTGACTGGATCGGTAACCGCATCCTCGACAGCACCAGCTGGATCAGTAACCGAACCATTGAACCCGGTGAATCTTTGACCGTAGGGCGTTCTTCTACGGGCTTGCCAGAGACTTCTAACGCGCTCATCACTACGAACACAACCGAGCAATCTGCTGTCACTCAGCCGAACGGCGATGCGAAAATTCTCGGTGTCACGGAGGCCCTCACATACTCTAACGCACTGGCTTTCTTGCGATCCCATGTTGGGTTTACCTCGATTATAAAAGGACTGGTGGGACTCAGTATGTTTGATTTAACTGGGACGATATTGGACGCGGATGGCGAAGACAAGTTGCTTTTCTCCTCGACACAATTGCCAATGGAGGAAAGATGGATGATAATGAAGATGCTGATAGGAGTTGACAACGAGTGTTCCCCTATTCTCGGAAAATCTGAATAACTTAGTATAATACAGTAGTAGGTGCTTACGTCTCCGGAAAGGAATAACCTATGGATAACCTAAAACAAGACAGCGACGTTGTTTGCTGGGTTTAAGTGTGTTCGCCAGGTTTATTGAGATTTGGGAATTGATAGTTCCTTGCTGTAGAGTTTAACGACCTAGACTAGGTACCTATCTACCCTATTCCTGGTAGTAGTCTTAACACGTAAATATCGGCTATGGGAAAGCTCTTTGATATAAAAGTGTGATGTGTTGATATACCTGTACTTGTTGAGAAGCCATGGGTAGAAGCCATCCCGGCCTGCTTGCGCTAGTCTAACCCAACAGCAAGGGAGGCTGCATGTACCTATGTACTTTAGGTACCTGCTTGACCCCTCGGTGCGAGTGAGTCAGACAAACTCTGTGAGTCGTCCCCAAGAAAAATTATTGCAGCTGCAGGACAGCAAACCAGTCACGCAACGCACGCCCACACGCTACTCCGGACTACCGACCTTGCCTACTGGTAACTGCAGGATAAACTGACGCCTGCAGTTTGACCCCTCCCCCTCCAATGCTGCATCTCTCCTCTCTGGATTGTTCATAGTCAATACCGCCAAGTTGTCTCGACTAATAGCTCGAGGAACACTCTGGGTGCGCAGGCCGCTGTACAGACAGACTTTTCGTTTCTTTACTTCCACAATGGCTGAAAACAGTGGCCGTGGCAACGACAGTACGCGCTTTCGCTTCTCAACTCTCACACACCTCTGCTCCTTCTCTCGGCCCTACCCCTGCGTATAGCTTGTCCCACAGATACGCGCCAGGACGTATGTGCTAACTAGCCGTGCCTGCCCCCCGTAGTCAATGCCGCCGACGGCCCCAAGGGTGGTGACACCGTTCCTCCTCCCGTTGCCAACGACGTCAAGACCGCTCTGAAGGATGCTGCTGGGCAGACCGTACATGCTTCGGGCCAGGATGCCGGCATGCAGCCAAACGTCACCCCCAAGGTGAAGACCGAGAAAGAACGTGCGTAATCAGAGGGAGTCCGCAACTCGGGAAAGAGAATTCATCCGTTGTTAACACTCCTTTTTCGAGGGAACAGTGGAGAAGGAGCGCAAGAAGGCCGAGAAGAACGCCAAGTTCCTGCAAAAGAAGAAGGCGGCCGAAGCTGCCCAGGCCGTTTCTGCCACCGGCGCCGCCGATACCAAGGCCAAGGAGAAGAAGAAGAAGGCGCCCAAGGCCGAAGAGGAACCCCTGCCCCCCTACGTCGAGGAGACTCCCGCTGGAGAAAAGAAGCGCCTGAGATCTTTCGACGACCCCCAGATGAAGGCCTACAACCCGATCGCGGTCGAAAGCGCCTGGTACGAGTGGTGGGAGAAAGAGGGATTCTTCAAGCCTCAGTTCAAGGAAGACGGTAGCGTCAAGGATGAGGGATCGTTCGGTATGCACGCGCCTCGAGTTCTCTTTACCCGAAGACCCTGCTACGAAATAGCTGGCTAACGTATAAACTCCTTGCCAGTCATTGTCATACCTCCGTAAGTAATGCGCAACGCTCTTTCGCCGCCCCTTCACTTGCTAGCGAAGCCAAACATGAACAAAGTCTCCTCAAAAACGCCAGGGACCGTGGTTATGCATAGTCGCATACCCCCTCGTCGTCACAAATCAATGGGGTAGAACGCTGACAGTTTTTATACAGGCCCAACGTTAGTCCCGAGCCCGCCCTTCTCTTTTGCGCGGAAGATGATCCCTGCGCACAACTAGGCCGCGCTGTTATGGCTGTGGGATCGAGTACTGATCTTGTCCTCTAGGTCACTGGTGCGCTCCATATGGGACATGCCCTGTAAGTGATGTAATAAGAACCCACAAACCCTGAAACAGGATGGGAAGGCGCAGCCTTGTACAGCTGGGCTCCAGATCTTCGCCATGCTTCGGCCCCCCTGGCTTAGAGAGACTTGCTGACCAGTTGTAAAGGGGCACAGCTCTGCAAGATAGTACGTGAACGACCTACCGTATCGAGGCAGTCAGACAGGGGCTCCTGTCTGGTTTAAATGCGAGCTCTAACGTGGGACAGGCATGATTCGGTACAACCGAATGCACGGAAAGACAACTCTCTGGCTACGGTATGTATAATTCTCCCCCCCCGCTTGACATCTCAAGCGTATCACCTTCTGCAGAATGCTAACTGTCAGTTTAGTAAGTACACGCAGATCAACTGACACGGCAGTCTCGACTGCCCTGCGCCTCGCGATTGTCAAGGCTTAACATGTACAAATTCTAGCTGGTTGCGATCACGCCGGTATCAGCACCCAGTCGGTTGTGGAGAACATGCTCTGGCGCAGACAACAGAAAACCAGACATGATCTCGGCCGTGCTAAGTTTGTCGAGACTGTATGGGAATGGGTATGTCTTGCGTTCTTTCTCTGTTTATGTGTCTGTGGTCCAGATACTTTGTTGAGGATAAAACTAACCTCTTAACTAGTGAGTCGAGAGTCATATTAAGACTGTGTCCTGAGATCGACTCTGAGCTCTCAAAGACGCTGACATGTCGCAGGAAGGAGGATTACCACAAGAGGATCAACAATGCGGTATGTACCTGAACCGAACTCCTTACCATTGCCTTCAATAGTGCGGGGGGCTCTATTCCCGACACAGTTTGCTGACCTTCCCTCCCTCCTAGACGCGTAAGATGGGTGCATCTTGCGACTGGACCCGCGAGGCTTTCACCATGGATGCAAACCTTTCGGCTGCTGTAACCGAGACATTCGTCCGGCTCCACGAAGAGGGAACCATCTACAGAGCGAACAGACTCGTGAACTGGTGCACGAAGCTGAATACAGCACTATCAAACCTTGAGGTTGCGAATAAAGAGCTCAACGGAAGAACGCTCCTCGATGTTCCCGGTAAGTCGCAATTTCTCCTCGAAATCCGGGTTGTAAATTAACCGCGAGTTAGGTTACGAGAAGAAGATCGAATTTGGTGTCATTTGGTGCGTATTGACAGATTGCGATTTCAACGTGGGCCACTGCACCATGCGGAGACTAACGTATCGTGCTCTAGCCACTTCCGTTATCCCATTGCCGACAGCAATGAGTTCATTGAAGTCGCCACTACTCGTATCGAGACTATGTGAGTAAGCCCGGTGAACCGCGATACCTGAAAGGACGGCGGCTTACATATATGGACAGGCTGGGCGATACGGGCATTGCGGTGCACCCCAACGATGAGCGGTACAAACATCTCGTTGGAAAGACGGCTGTCCACCCGTTCATTGAGGGTCGGCTGCTCCCCATTGTCGCTGATGACTATGTCGACCCCGAATTCGGAACCGGATGCGTCAAGAGTAAGCCTGTAGCATCCCCACGCCGGACACAGAAGAGATGGAACTGACCAAGATTAGTCACTCCTGCCCACGACCCCAACGATTTCGCCCTGGGTAAACGACACAACCTTGGTAAGTATAGCTCTCGTCATAAGCGTTTTGCTTGAGACTTGGTGCCTAATACGTACTGTACTCCCTTAGAGTTCATTAATATTCTGACCGACGATGGTATTATGAACGACAATGCGGGTCCGTACAAGGGACAGAAGCGCTTCGATGTCCGATACACCATCGAGAAGGACTTGAAAGACAAGAATCTCTGGGTTGAGAAGAAGGACAACCCTATGAAAGTCCCTCTTTGCGAGAGTAAGTAGCAGGAGCCGTGCATAGCCGAAGGAGGTAGCCGTTGCTGACACACTTTTATAGAGAGCAAGGATGTTATTGAGCCTCTGCTGAAACCACAAGTGAGTCAACTCAGACGCCCTCATCTCGTAACCCACCAGCGGCGAGGCGGACTGTACTTTCCCAGCCGTAAGTCGAACGGACCTGTGCTGACTATGAGGTGGAAAAGTGGTGGATGCGGATGGAAGACCTCGCCAAACCTGCGATTGAGGTTGTCAAGAACGGGCAAATCAAGGTGAGACTTCTTTAACACTCAGATAGGGGGCGTTTCGAAGCTGACAGACGACAGATCCAACCGGAATCAGCAGGTTAGCAGGGCATTTCAAGTCACAACCTTTGTCAGTCCTGTCTAACTTTTGGCTAGAAAAATCGTACTACCGATGGATGGAGGGTATCCAGGATTGGTGCCTGAGCAGACAGCTGTGAGTGAACCGGAGTCTTCCCCCTTTATCCCGTCCACGTTTGCGATGACCAGAAAACTAACGTGGCTGGGCATCCTAGGTGGTGGGGACATCAATGTACGGAAACCCTCGAGTTCTCGATTAAATTGGCATATGCTTACCCTCGGTGTCGCAGGCCCGATCTATTTCGCCAAAATCGAAGGCGAAGTTGGTGATAAGGCCGACGGTAGCCTATGGTAAGTTGACTACATGGGCCTCCCACATCATAACACAGCACTGACCCGTCCTGCAGGTTCGCTGGAAAGACCGAGGAGGAGGCCCGGGCTAAGGCCGAGAAGGCGCTTCCTGGCAAGAAATTCACGCTCGAGAGAGACGAGGACGTTCTCGACACCTGGTTTTCTTCGGGTCTGTGGCCGTTCAGCACCCTGGGCTGGCCTCGAACCACCGAAGACTTGCAGCGTCTGTATCCTACCAGCATTCGTACGTCAAACCCGACATATATATCTATCACCCGGTAGACATTCGTAACCTGCGCACGCATTCTAACGTTGAAGGCATACAGTCGAGACTGGATTCGATATCCTCTTTTTCTGGATCGCTCGCATGATCATGCTCGGTCTTAAGATGGTTGGCGAGATTCCCTTCCGCGAGGTGTATTGCCATCAGGTTCGTCTCTCATTCACGTAGGCCGTGTGATGTATCAAGCTGACATTTGTTAAGCTCGTGAGAGATTCGGACGGCAGAAAGATGAGCAAATCGCTAGGTAACGTCATTGATCCTCTGGACGTGATCAGCGGCATCCCTCTGGACGAGCTCCACGGAAAGCTGTTGAGCGGCAATCTCCATCCCAGCGAAGTCGAAAAGGCGAAGAAGTATCAGAAGACTGCATTCCCAGACGGAATCCCGCAGTGTGGCACCGATGCTATGCGTTTCACCTTGGGTAAGTCATGGACTCGTGCTCACGACTTTTTGACACGACGGCTGACGCATCTCCGTAGTAAACTACTCCACCGGTGGTTCTGATATCAACTTCGACATCAAGGTCATGCATGGATACAGGTATGGTTTAGCGACTCGACTGTGCATAACGTGAACCTTGGTGCTAATTGTGAATAGGAAATTCTGTAACAAGATCTACCAAGCTACACGCTTCGTCCTCCTGAACTTGCCAGAAGGTTTCGTGCCACGAAAGTCGTCCCGTCCCACTGGCCAGGAATCGCTCGCTGAGAAGTGGATTCTTCACAAGGGTAAATATAATACATAGATGGCCCCCTGCACTCTAATGATCTTCAACTGACCCCCTGCTCTACAGCCAACCAGTGCGCCAAGGAAATGAACCAGGCCATCCCGGCCAGAGAATTCAGCAAGGCGACAGGTACCATCTATCGCTATTGGTGTTAGTAACCCTGGATATTGCATGTCCCATTTGTCTTGTTCGTTCCCGCTAAGCATTTCTACAGATGACGAACTCTGCGATATTTTCATTGAAAATGCCAAGGGTATCATCCAGGGCGGTAGTGAACAGGAAAAGGAGTCAGCTCTGCAGACTCTTTATACCGCTCTTGAAAATGCCCTGAAGATGATCCATCCCTTTACACCCTTCGTGACTGAGGAACTTTGGCAGCGCCTGCCTCGCAGAGAGGGTGATGAGACCAAGTCCATCATGCTTGCAAGCTATCCTGTCTACGACGCGGAGCTCGATGACCCGGCAGCCGAAGCCGCGTACGAGCTCGTCCAGGGCACTTCAAAGGGTGTCAGATCTCTCATGGCAGAGTACGCTATCAAGGAGGGAGCCAAGGGTAAGTTTCCCCAACCCGCCATCATCTCGGTGCCTGCCCACAAGCTAACGTTCTCCTCAAGTGTTCATTCAAGCCTACAATGAGACGGCGTTCAAGACTGGCACCGAGCAGATCCAGGCCATAAAATCTCTGACCCCCAAGGGCGTCGCCAGCATCGAGGTGATTCCCGCATCGCAGAGCCGCCCAGCTGGCTGCGTGGCCTTCCCCGTCTCGAGCGCGGCCGCCGTCTTCCTGGAAGTCAAGGGCCGCGTCGACATCGACAACGAGATCGCCAAGGCCACCAAGAAGCTGGAGAAGACGCGCGCCGCCATCCAGAAACAGCAGAAGCTCCTCGCCGACCCGGGCTACAAGGAGAAGGTCTCCGAGACCCTCCAGGAGGCCGACCGCAAGAAGCTGACCGACCTTGAGTCCGAAGCCCACGGCTTCGAGGGTACCATCAAGCAGTTTGAGGACTTGAAGCTGGAGTAGGCAGGGGCAGAACAAACATTTTTGGTGTAGGCGTCGTTGTATGTCCGTCTGCTGACTGTGTAGTTGACACGGCATGACAACAAATGCTTTCTGCCCCCCCCCATCTTAGAAGAGTAGATAGAACGTGCTCCAATCCGTCTTCTCCTAACATTTGAAAAAGAAATTATGGGATTACTCGATCAAGTCAGCCTTGACTCTTGCTCTTGTCTTGCAAGCATACTCAAAACGTAAGAAGAAAATACAATGTCGATTAGACCTTGATTTGTTCATTTTCAAAGTAATGAAACACGCGAATTGGGACTTGCACATTCTCCTTGCGAAGTATCGATGACCTACCTGCCTACCCTGCTATGATGATACCCTACAGTATTTGTCCCAATTATTTTATGAATCATCTAGGTTAAAGGCTCGTAAATTCCACTTGTGTATACCGAGCAGACCGGTACGGTCATACATGCATACATACAACCGAATGTATATAGATGGTGAAAAAAATGCAGAAGAAAGTGCCCATACCGTACCGTACAGATGTATGTATGTCGCATTTCATTAATTTACCATACATACCCCCCTCCTACCGCCCACTTTCTCTCCCCCCCTCTCCCTTAAGCTTCTAGAAACCCGGGATGGATGAGAGGAAAAATTCTTGTAAAACGTGGCTGACTACCAAGTATCCGTCTATGTATTACCATACCAGACCTGTACTGAATACGTAAACTACAGTTAGCACTTCCCAACTGTTAAAATACAAATAAATAGAGAAAGGACAGTCAAATCAATAGTTGGCAAGCGGTTGAAAATCAAATAAACAGTTTAAACAACTGCCTTTAAACGTTTATTTCTGCATTAAAACCGAGTTAGGTGTTCGAAAACGAGTAAAGAAGTACGTGGAACGACAGTTTAACTACTGAACTCGCCCAGTTTTGGTATGGTATCTAGTTGGTATGTTCCTCGGTCTGTTACCCGCTGTTGTCCGCTGTTATCCGCCTGAACCTGGCATCTGTCCATCCATCCATCCATTCCATGCTGTACGAAATAAGGGGTATCAATAATGATGTTGACGCAGAGTACGAAAGATACAATACCGGCGACTGTACTCTAGAAACGCCATGATTCCAGCCCGGGCTGGCCTGCGTGGCGAGCGGCGAAGCTGTTAGTCTACAGACAGAATATCGAAAGTTCTTGGCTGGAAATGTTACGATACACCTCGTAGCTCAAGATTTTGTGGTTATAGTAATGGATCATGAGGCGGTAGCGACGCTCGCCGACCAAGTGGCTATCCGGGCCAGCTGCCGGAATGGGCCCGAAAGCGATTCCTAATAGTGGACAGAGAGGCCGTACCTCGTGATCTTCGTCCGTAGCAGTTGGCAGAATTGCCTCGACCTTGAAACCACGGCTGAAGGTGTAACGCGTGCTGGTTGGCCGCGTTAGCGTAACCAACGCCACCCGGCCGCATCCAGATCCCGCCACGACCAGCGAAAGCTCCGGCACGTGCAAGAGATGTGCCAAACGCTCGGGCGGGTGAGTCATGGGAGGAACCGCAACGTTTCGCGGCTTGGCCTGGTGTGTAACATAATCCATCATGATGCCGGGATTCTGGTCATGGCCACCGATAAGCTCAATTGCCATGTCGTATGTGCGCATCACTTCGGAGGGCCTCGTGTCAGCTGGCAAGGTCGCTAGTTGTCTTGTCTCAGAGTAGGGAAAAGAACCATCACCAGGACATACCGGTAATTCCTTTGGCTATGGCAAATTTTGGCTGGCATTCGCCTTGCTTCCTCCTCGTGAGAACTAGAGGTTGGTATTTCAACTTCTTGTCGGCGGCCTCGTCCTGGGCCGAAGTCCACTCAAGCCTAGAATTCCTTTTTATGTCATACCATTTACGATCCACGCGATCCCGCAGCCAGACGGGCCACGGCCTGAACCGATGTCTCTGGTTCGACCTGACCCATGGGTGAAGCGTGGAATTATTCTTGACGTGTTCAATGGCCCTTCGTGTGCCTATGTAGTACCCGTAAGCATTGTCGTAGACGTACATGGCTTCTGCTGGGTCCAGGCCAAGTGAGTCCCGAAAAGTGCTTGTTGGCATAAAACTGCTATCAGGCAGAACCAAGACGCCCCAGCCGAAGGGGCTCGGTGGATAACTGCATAATATAATTCCGTCCAAGTCAGTGCATCTGAAGCCGGCGGTGCGTGCTGGTGGTATACGGTCCGTTCAACTTACCCAGCGTGGGGAACTCTTTGGGGGACGCTGGAAGATGAGGCGTAAGACTGGTATATGCTTTCATAAACACAATGACGCCGTCTGTCCAGTGCCCATATCTTCATCACCCATATGTTCCCCGTGATGTCCACAGCGACGACATGATCGGCGTTTCCGTCGTCGTCGTCAGCGAATGCCACGTTCGGGATGTTGTTTCCACTCGGTCCAGTCTGGAGCGTAATGTGGTAGTTGTATTCACGATGGCTAGAGAGAGGGTTTGGTGGCGGTCCTGCTGCATCGTTCAATCGTGCTTGATAGTCGAGTATCAGGGGAGAAAGCTGCGGGGACGTGCGTTCCACGTCCACTTCACCATTCGGCCGTCTTATCAGGTGCATGAATGGTTCGGGTGCGCGGCGCCCATCGACATTCCCTCCACTCGGACCACCATTCGTTAGTGCGAATGCAAAGACGTGCACATTGAAAAGGTTAGTGCCGACGGCAATCATTCTCGATTTCGGATGGATTGCCAACCCCCATGCCGACCTCCCCACATTCCGGTGGAAAAAGGGTGTCACTTGGCTCGTGATGCGGCCGCCCGAGTCCAGCCCGCCAGCCTCACGGCGCAAGATCTCGTTTTGGATTCGGAGCATATGGTAAGCCAACACATCGCCATCGTCGTAGGCGGCCACTAGTATCTCCATATCGCCTAATTCGCCAACAATCATGTGGTTGATCTGATGGGGGAAAACACCGTCGATGACGCCGCCGGTTAACACACCTAGAGGGCTCGTGGGTGGCCTTATGACCAAGCCTGGAGGGAAAAAAAACTCGGTCAGCGACAAGAGACACAGACGGTGCGGTTTACCGGGCCTCTAGACTTACTGGGGCGCGAGGAAAGGGTGCTCTCGATGCAACTGCGAACGCGGAAAATGTGTATCTTATCCCTGTAGGCAGCACCGTATATGTTGTAGCGTTGAGACAACACCGTAAGGTTGAGTCGAAACTTGGCGATCCCCGGCACCTCTTCATCCACGTAAGGGTCCTCGTTGTCGTCGCCATCACCACCACCTCCACCATCAGAACCTTCTTCATCTTCTTCGTCTTCTTCATCCTCGCCGAATTCACTGCTTTCAATGGCATCATCGTCAGAGGAGGCCAGGACGGCAATTTCGTCATGCTCTGCTCCGTGGATTTCATATATTTCAGATGCCGGCGATTCCTCGCTAGAGTGGTCTGCGTCAACGTCGGCGACTTCGTTTTGCTGAACATCCTCATCCGGCTGAGCGTCAGCCATGAGCCCCACCAAGGAAGCAGGGCCGGGGAGATCCGCCGTCAGTTCATTAAAGGGCACTTGGGCGACATCGATCGGGGCCTCCTCCGATGAGGGCGGTGAGTCGTCTATGGGTGGGGGTTCGTTGTCCCCTTGACTAGAGTCCGTATCAGGCACTAAAGCGTCTGGTAGGTCGAGCTCGAGGTCGACGGCGCCGGCTTGATGGGGTGGCAGCAGGGCAGCGGGTGTATCCCATGGGAGCACAGCCGACGGGCTCAGGTGGTACTGAGAGGTGCTGTGGTGTCAACGTTCGCTCGGGACTCGTCGAAGGCAGAAGAACGCCAAACATCGCCATGCGTTTCCCAAAAGCACTTACCCTTTCCTGGCCGGTTTGGTAGTGGCACCGGCCAACGTGGAGAGAATAGTCCGCCATGACAAAAGCAGCACCGCCCGGCGAAGGTGGCGAGGATGGGGTCGTAAAGCTATCCAAAGCTTGGGGGTGTTCTGTGTTGTATTGATCTAGGGCGGGGAGTTCGGATTCCTACTGTCCAGAACACGTTCAAGGCTGTGTAGCCTTCTCAGATTACATACGACCACTCTTAACAGCCTACGTAGGTAAGTCGAGAACCATACAGTGCATTACATCCCATATTGGCAGAACAGTAAACCCTGGATCATGATGCGATGGTATGAATGCAATAGACACCTAGTTGTGAGGCGACAGGTGCGGGAACTTGCTTCGTGGAGAGCTGGTGATGTGTTGTAGTTTCGGTTCTTATTCTTTTTAACCACTGGCAGTGTCGAATACCAAAGTAACACTTGGAGGTCGGTAATCTCCAGGTGGCTTCTTTCAGCCTAGTCTAGACACACTAACAAACCAAATGGTTGGACTTGGGATGTTGGTAGTAAAAGTATGTATTTTGACTGGAAATGCACCATGCGCACCTGCATACACCAGGCGGATATACATATAAAGTGCGATGGTGAGGCAGGTAGGCTAGGTAAGTAGGTGCGTTGCAAACAGTCACAAAGGCAAGGAAACCACAGATAACTTGTTAGACTGGACTAGAACCCCGCATCCAACCTTGGAGCTCTCTCCTGGCTTCCATTTAAATTGGTGTCTGTCACACCTCCATTAATACCATTTACCCCTCAATAACCTTAGGTTAGGTAAGTAGGTACTACTTACCTAGTTATCCAGGAGAGACATGTCTGATATCGCCATATATGTACTGGGACTTTGCGTCCGATTATTGTATGCAGGAGCGACCTATCGAAGCTGTCAAAGGCTTCCAGATATGTACTGGTTTCGCGACCAATGGTCCGGGGAACTGGAACCAAGGTCCCAAGCTCGTGCCTCCATCACCAAACTTTTACGTACAGCCAAACCCTCGAACACAGGCAAACAATGGCAGGCTAAGCCCTATGGCCCAGAACGGCGGGCCGGGCAGGGTGCCATCTGCCGGAAGGATCTCAAAGCAGGAACGACAGCTACTCGGAATGGGGCTGAGGCTGGCTGGTAAAAGTGTCGAATAAGGCGCACTGCAGTACAGTACAGGGCGGGTAGCTAGTAACGTCTTCTCACTTGTCCACTTGCATCCTGAAGTTGATTTTGAGCTCCATCCACATTTGGCATTTTGGTTTTCTGTCATTTTGGTGGGACCTGTTGGTCGACTTGCCAAGACCTTTGAGTGATCGAACCACTGGAGAAAAGATAAGATATTGGGCTAGCAACGGGTAGGTTAAGCTCCAAGCGCCTTTTGAAAATCTGGCAATGGCCAGAAAAGTTGCGAAATATTACATAGTATGTGTATGTAGATAGGCGGTACTGTCCGTAAAAAGAAAGGGGATAGCAAAATTGGAATTATCTCACCTACGGTCTACCATGTGTTCCTAACATCGTTCCATCATCAACGAGGGCAGCTGATACGGCAGTGCCATGTCTGTGGTCTGATCAAGGGTCTCTACGAACTGGACCTACCAACCTACTGAGGTTGAACGTAAGCCTCCACATGAGGTTCGCTCTGTCCGCAGTAAACTAACCTAGGGGAGTGATCAGCCAGAGCTGATACTATGTAACCAGCACCAAACAGGCATCTTGGGGTGTGCCAGGTGAGGGCAACAAACAGGGACATGGCTTGTTGGACAAATGGACGCGTGGTAAATCTTGGCGGAGCGTGTCTGCTAAGTACAAAGCAATGTACAGCTGTAGGGTGAGCTTCTATTCCCATTACACATGTACTGTTGTATGCTGAACTGCTGTACTATGTACTACTACTGCACAGAGATAGGGAGGGACCGGGTTGGAATCAGTCTGTCAGAAGATGTGATTCGCTTACACGTCGGGCGTTTGCAAACGAAATGAAGGAAGAGGGCAATCGATTTCGTAATAGAATCTTTTCACCCCTGTCCCCTTGACTCCTTGGGAGGTTCAAGCTTCACTTGGCGCCAGGCCCTGACGGGGTGTTTGACCAAGTTAGGTACTGTAGTTGGTGCCCGCCCGAGGATTCCCGTCTGCAGTCAACAAGAGAGCCAAGATGGCTATAAAGCTGGGGAATGGGTAGCTCTGCACATGTAAGTGTGGAGGGCGAGCCGATGGGACGTGAATCGAGAAAACTAGAACTTCAACCCCATCAACATACTGCTATACTCATGCGATCCAGTTGTTGCGTCAAATAACAGGCTAGCGACAGGACGGACCACGGAGGTTGCGTCATAGAACTTATGGGAGATTATTCTACAGGCTAGGTACCAGGCCAGCTGCAATATGTGCGTACAGCTTACTTACTTCTTAGAGATTATCTCCATACGTGTATGTATTTACAGGCCACTACAGATGTATGCGCATCCCTACACAGGGCCACAGGCAGACAGGGGACAGGCTCATGATGCGCATTGCGCAGAAAGGGAGTGGGGACTGAGAAATGGAACCCCACGTCTGTCCTTTCGATGCCAAGACTATTCTAGAACAACGAGCAAATTCAGCTCTTGCCAATGGCGTGGTCAAGTAAGCAGGTACTTGTACATAAAATTTCAAAATAGACCAACTGCATAGTTTTATGGTTATTGCTCCACGCTAATGCTTTGCTTCAAAGCCCGGGGATATGGCTATGGGACAGAAAGGAAGCCCCGGGTTTCATACGATTCATATTCGACTTCATGCTTCCCATGCGACAAAGGATGCATGACAGTATACCGGTATGTAGCTGTGGTCTTGTGTGTATGCTGTACAGACCAAGTACGTACTTGTACATGTGCGTGGTCACTGTGGTGGCACCGCGCCAAACCCGATGTCGCTCGCAGAGAGGAGCGAAACTAAGATAAACGAGCCTCAGCTTTGCCACTTCGATAGGGATCGATCGCGTGACTGCACGGCATTCACCGGGCCATGCATATTTTTCCAGGCCTTTCAGGTTTTGCGAATACCAGAAACAACAGCATTTGCATCTGCTCACCCCACCGCCAAGTAGGTAGCAGCGTCTTCAGACACTGGACACTTTCCCTCGTAACGGAAAGAAGAGACAGTGGCATGCCAGAACACACGAGAGAATACAAACTCCAAATGCAGTATAGCCGGGTCCCATCTTTGGGGGGTCCTCCAGGGTCACCCATGGGACCTGGACCGGGCTAAGGCGATTTTGGCTTATTGGTTTGTCAATTCATCATGTTCTTATCTCAGTCGATGCGGGACTCTGATTGGCCCCGAGCGAAGTTCTTTACCATTTCAAGATGATGCCCAGTTGCTGGCGAACGAGCTGTTAAGGAACACCGCGTGAGAGTAGCGTGTTTTCGATACCCATCGTTGCGCTTTTCTTGGCCGTTCTTGACATTTATATCATAGCCGATTCCGCTTCGGCGTCCTGCGTACCAATGGCTTTCCCCTTCTCTTCAAGTTCCCTTTTGTCGCCCACTGGTTACCCAAGGTAACCCCGATATATTTTCTAATAAACCGTTCATCGTCCAACCTCCTCTGCTAGCTGTTCTGCTTTGTATAAACTTTCCCTTGACGCATACATAGATCTCCGTTTGGACTTGGGGTTCAAAAACACTCTTTCCCTCTTTTTGGATTTTTCTTATACCCTGGCTGTCTGCCTTCTGTCTCTGCTTGGGATCTGAAACCGTAAAACTACTCTATATCATAACCTAACGGTTGAAGCGTACCGACGCCATGGCGTGGTACCCTTCGTACTCCTGGACGGGGCCGCCCGCCGAGTTCAATGCCACCAACACGGAGACGGGCGGAGATGCCAGTACGTTTCTACCACCTCCACTACACCCCGGGGGAGTTAGCTAAAGGAGCCAGCTGGGCAAGGATGACGATAGAGATCGAGACTGGCTGACCGACGAACCCGAACCTCTGCGCAGGCACCGAGAATCTCAACCAGTGGTACCAGGCCGGAGACCAGGCATACATCATCGTGTCGGCATGTATGGTCTTGCTGATGGTGCCCGGTATTCCGGCCTGTCGCGGAGAAAGTCTGCTCTGTCCCTCATATGGGTCGTCATGATGTCCTTTTCCGTCGTCATATTCCAGTGGTACTTCTGGGGATATTCTCTCGCTTTCAGCACCACGGCGAAGAACGGATTCATAGGTGATCTGCACCACTTCGGCCTCATGAACACATTGGCCGCGCCATCTCCGGGATCTCCCCTGGTCCCGGAGCTGCTTTACTCCTTCTACCAGGTAGGTCGATCCCTCCCCCTGAATAATGTGATCTCGGGGACGGGAGGAAGCTGACGGTTTTGGTGTGACTGACAGATGATGTTCTGCGGTGTAACTGCCGCCCTCGTGATCGGTGCCGTGGCCGAGCGGGGTCGTGTCCTTCCCGCCATGGTTTTCGTATTCTTTTGGTGCACCATCGTCTATTGCCCACTCGCCTGCTGGATCTGGAACGTGAACGGATGGGCTTTTAACTACGGCGCCCTCGACTACGCAGGCGGAGGGCCGGTCGAGATCGGCTCGGGCATGTCTGCCCTGGCTTACTCGTGGATCCTCGGCCGCCGCCACGAGAGGATGATGCTCAACTTCCGACCCCACAACGTCTCTCTCGTCACGCTCGGTACGGTCTTCCTCTGGTTCGGCTGGCTCGGCTTCAATGGCGGATCTGCTTTTGGCGCCAATCTTCGTGCCACGATGGCCTGTTGGAACTCGTGTCTCACGGCCATGTTTGCGGCCATGACGTGGTGCCTTCTTGACTACCGACTTGCTCGAAAATGGTCCATGGTTGGTTGGTGTTCAGGTACCATTTCGGGCCTGGTCGCCGCCACCCCCGCGTCGGGCTTTATCCCCCCATGGGCATCTATCATCCTGGGTGTTGTGACCGGCGTCTGCTGCAACTTTGGCACCAAAGGTAGGTGGTCTCCTAAGATCTCGGGCCTTGTAGCGCATTCGAGGACTTTGATGAGCTGACTATATATCTCTCTCCAGTCAAATTCCTTGTGGGTATCGACGACTCTCTTGATGTGTTCGCTGAGCACGCCATTGGTGGTATCGTCGGCCTCATCTTCAATGCCCTGTTTGGCGCAAACTACATTATCGGCTTAGACGGCGTGAACAACGGCGTCCTGCCAGGTGGCTGGCTGGACCACCACTACGCCCAGCTGTACATCCAGATCGCCTACATCGTGGCCGCCTGCGCCTATTCGTTCGTCGTCTCGGCCATCATCGCGAAACTGATCGACATGGTCCCCGGCCTGCACCTGCGCGCATCCGAGGAAGCCGAGCTGATGGGCATGGACGACGACCAGCTCGGAGAATTCGCATACGACTACGTCGAGGTGCGCCGCGATTTCCTCGCCTGGACCCCGGCCAAAGAAGAGCCCGTGGGCGATGGCCACCGAATCATACCTCAGCACGGCATCGAAGAACACCAGCACATGGCCAACACGACTGGCCAGACTCCTCCCCCGGACTTCTCGGAGCTCAAGGCAGAGCAGGAGAAGATGGGCGCATCTGCCCGCGCCCCGGCCAAGGAGCGGGCCGCCGAGGAGAGCGCGGCTGAGAGTACCGGCCAAGAACTACCCGCATCGAGGAGTTCGTCATAAAGAGAAACAGTGACGAGGAGATGGGAACGCGGAGTGGTGGTTTTTTTTTCTCTCTTTTTCTTGAAGCGGCTTGATCTGAAGGTCATGTATATATACGTGCGTGTTTTCTCTGTCACTTGGAAAAAAGTTGTTATGTGGTGTATATTTATTTAACAGCCGGTTCTGATGTCTTTGGGTGTTTGTTATCTGGGGATTGTCTACCATTGCCTGCGCTGCGCTGCGCTGCGCTCCATCGTATATATATCTTTTATACCTTTCTTGTAGCGGGGAGGACTTCTGCCTGCCCTCTACATGCGTTTTTCGAAATACCCAAATGTTTAACTCTTTTCTGATGCATGGCATGTTGTTGGTTTCTCACTTGTTGTCGCCAACCCACCGGTTTCTTTTCTTTCTCATTCCTATACGCTATGTCCAGCTAGATCGGATGTGTTTAGTACTTTTATGTAGCAAGTTTTATAAACCATTTAGTTGATATTTCTGTTCCCCCCTATATAACACGATGAAGGGGAGGTTTGTAACAGACCACACCTACGTACATTTATGAACGGGCGAAGAAAGGAGGCAGAAATCGATACAGGGTAACTTTACTGACTTTCCAGGTATCTGAGGATTGAGAGCTTACCCAAGGTAATTTGACGATAATAGATAGATAGCTGAGACTGGGTGAGTGATTAACCTTAGATAAATGGTGAGACTCTAGTTTGCTTACTTGGGCGGGTGTGTGAGTGAGAGGTTAAGAGGGTGAGTAAGTAAGTATGAGGTTAGGCAAGGGAAATAGAAACAAACTTGGCCATACATAGGTACTAACTGCCTTTAGCTACAGGTTTCCAGTATTTCCCTGCCTTATAACAGACAAGGAAAGCTTCTCTCTATATATCTGGTTGAGTTATACGTTTAGTGTATGCATACAATGGCCGGGGTTTGGCAAATGCGGCAGATTGTTACTCACCTTAGCTTCAGACGAGGCGTTGTGCGGGAAATATATACTGGGACTGGGACTGGGCCTGGGACAAGGTAATGCTGGACCGTCCACGGTCTGCATTTCGTTTGTTTGTTTGTCTACGGGACACCCAGCCTGGAAATGGACTATACTGCCTTTTCTCTCCTGCACACTCTGTTAACACGGTCTATACCTGGCCGGTACGCAGGGCTCTTCTCTTTATGTCTGCGCCGGTTTCGACTCCTCAGTTTCCAGATGATGCATGTATAGGCAGACCTATCCAGGGGGGTAAACACTAAGCAGGCCTAGATACTTGGTTGGCAGACGGATTCTGGGGAGAACGGGAAGGTAAGCCAACATGGCTTCCGCCTGGGCTTGCGGCGTCCGCTCTTGGAACGATTCGGTCACGAATGCGTCCCGACACTAGGTGACTGTCTGAGATGCTGAAACTGGCCTGACCGACTTGAAGGAACTGCAACCTAGAGTCTCGTCTTTGTGCCATTTGTTAAAAGCATAGCCGAAGTGGCTGATCGCTGTTTAAAGCAACAATAGAATCGAAATGTCGAGCCAGGTTGTGTTCCCGACCAAGACATCATTTGCCCCCGAGACACCATTATGACCCTTTTGGAAAGTTCATTGGGTGATGCGAAGGGCATGGAAGTCATCGGCGCCTGTTGTTTGCCACCTTTCACGTTGGCTATCACATAGAAGCGAGCAAGCCTGAACCCAGACCTGAAACGCCGGGAGGGGAAGGCCCTACCACCAAATATCTCGGATGGTATCCTACGCTTATGCAAGACTCATGTAGCTTCGACCGCGTAAGCCTCATGCCTCGAGCCTCTACCCCTAGGCGGCCCAGGTCAGTGAAGTTGACTGGGATAGGGCGAAGGAGTGTGCGGTCATGTTGAGCGGCGACGTGGGCGACAGTGGCAACTACCCTTTAGTGGGAGGAGCTTATGGCTAGGAAAGCAATATCTGGAGATGTAAAGCTTCAGCCAGGATTCCAAGTGGCAAACTGTTCGTACCATACAACATGGCACTGATCCCCCTCAAAAGTGACGATGTGGCAAGAGTCGAGCATCTGTCAGGTGGTCAATTCCCCTGCCTCAGGTCCTACCATTGTTCGGCGGACGAGCGTCGATGGGCAGCACGGGGCCTCGAGAGGCAAGACCTTTTCCTGTCGATCCGGCGTTACTGCAGCTCAGATGGATAGATAGCGCGCGGGGTTCAACCGTCAGTTGTCATTGATCACCTGCTGATCCTCGTGCACTGCATGGCCTCGACCCTCGACTGAGAGCCGGAAATGTGGAGGTTGCATTGCCTGGGTGTCTGCTCAAACGAGAGCTCCCAGGCCAACAAGACGTCTGTCTTGTGGTGTCCATCCCAGGGTGTCCGATGCAAAGCGCCGTCGAACAGCGGTAAATGGCCACACCTGCCTGGATCCTGGTGCATCTGCATCTGCATTTGCATCTGCATCTGCATCTTTCAGGAGAAGGAAACGGGTTTGTCGTCTCCCACCGAGCCGAATACCAGCTCTGGGCTGCTCTTGGTCCGAAAGAGGGAGACGGACTGTTGTTCACAACGAGTAGAAGAGGTTTGCGAGGCCTGCATACCATCACGTCTAGTTCGAGCGCAAGGTCAAGGGAAAACTTTCATATGATGCAAGAAATGCAACCCAAGCGTCTAAAGGCAACTCATAAGACGCCCACAACCCAGTTTGTACTGACGGAAGTGGAAAGCTGTAAGGACACTCCGAAGGAGGGCCACCCTATAACGAGCCGCATAAACTATTTCCCCAGGAACCCGGCAGTTCGCCGTATCACTTGAGGGCGGCCCCTTTGTGACCTTGGGGGCCTGGCCCACCCCAGCACCCCAGCATCCCAGCACCCCAGATCTGAGGAGTTTTCATAAGCTACTGTACCCCAGATTGCGGGCAGGCCAGGCGCCCACACCCTTGCTTGGGTCTGGGAATGTGAGTGAGTGTCATTCGAGCATTTGCAGATGTCGCTGTTCGGGTATCTGATTTACTGCGCTACCTAAGTAGGTAGGGTAAGAAAGACATGGCCGCTTTCAATGGCCGCACTTTCTCCGTAGTCCGTACTTACACGTGGTAGATCTTGAAGTTTTCATCTTCCGTCTTACCCACTTGGCCTTGCCGAATGAAACATGACTGACAACGCCGAGACTAGCGGGGCGCCCCTGGGACTTACAGTAGCGACTACCAAGTACCTACGGTACTTTGCTCTGTCCACTATGACCAATACAACTTGAAGAGGTAGCAGGTTGCACCACTGGAACTTCTTTATGAGAAATACCATCGTCCTTCCAGGGAAGGCGCGTGGAGCTTGGTCTCCAGGGATGAAGGGTACCTAGTTAGGTTAGGAACGAACATGTCTATCGGACTTACAGACCCTTGAATACTGATCGAATGCCTGCCAACCCATCATCGACTCTCGAGTAGCGAGTGTTTGGCTCCTCGGTAGTTGTTTAATTTCCGAGACTAGATCCGTGACTGTGCCCGATGCGGTTACCCATGTTGGCGTGCCCAGATGCGTAGCGGCGCTCGTCGACGACATACCCTGGCGTGTCTATCATTATACCTAAGGTTACAGGGATGAGACCTGTCAGAGAGTCCCGAGACTCGGTATACTCCTCAAGGTAGCTGCAGGTGTCAAGGCGCATAGACCGAGGTTAACGGTAGTTGGCTCTGAGATTAGTGACCAAGACGGTAAAGAGCACTGGCAGTTGTTTTGTAAGTGCGGCTGCTTGCGTCCTCGTCGGGCCCTAGGTTAGTTTGAGCAGGGCTGTTTAATCGGGATGGTGTACAAGAAAAAGACAAGTCGACAGGCACGAATCCCACCTCACAACCAGGTTCTGCTTACGCTTTCTGGAGATCAAGGATGCTTGGCTGCAACATAACGGCAGCCTAGGACTGGCTGGCGTCTAGCGGCAAGGGAGCTCCATGGTTGGTCGTCATGACCGTGTCCCTGTCACTTTCTAGCTAACATGCCTACAGCAGTAGGTTAAGTAGTGGGGTCAACGAAACGTTCTGACCGAGCCGGTGGACTCTCGGTCCAGAATTCCGCTGTCGGGATACCGGCTTGCGTTGTAACCCTGAGTGCCTGAGCGCGCAGTAGAAGAGCGCTTGGCGTTCAACAGAGACACAGAACACACCCTCACAAGGATTGAACAACATGAAGTAGTGTTTAATACCGTACTTTGTTGGCAGGTAGGTGAGTGTGTAGTAGGTCAGTAAATCGATTAACCTAGACAGTGATACAATCACGGACTTGAAAAGAGGTCGTGTCTACTGTAAGTTCAATGTTGTCTACAAGGCATGTAGATTGACGGCTGTACATGACGGACGGACGAGCCGTCAGCGACTGATCGGTCCGTCAAGAGAAGTGGAGATGTTGAGGGCCAAAAGGACCCATCTCCAATGTCCCTTCCGGCAACCTGTCTCGGTGTTGCCCTCTTCTACAACCCTTCAAAGTGTGATGCCGTACAACAGTACTGTAAGGTTAGTCTGTTGTACCGCGAGAATTAATTCTCGATGGCTCACTATCGCCGCCTTGGCCGACTCTTCTTTTTGGCTAGTTCGGAGTTAAATATGCACGAAATTGACGTGGCCGGTGATCTCCTCCGTTTCATTCATAGCCGGTACCGTTGTGCAGTAGTATAGTCTTGATAATTCGTTCGGGGATGCTGGGCAAGTAAAGCTGGGAGCCGTCGACTCGTGCCAGGCCGCAGCTTGACTCCAAATTTTGTGGCCAGCCATACTTTCATTCTTAGCAATTGTTGACGAAGGCTCGCAAGTGAACCTGACCCCTGAGATGTGCCTGATCCTCAGATGTCCATTTCACCGACCGTGGAGGGGGATACCGTCGAGAATCCCAGCAGAGCAAGTCATATGTGTCGGCAGTTGAAATGCCAGCAGCCTTTCAACCCATCTCCGAACCAATTTTTCAAGATTCGAAGTGCGGGCGTCTGATCCTCTATCTATATCCTAGAATCTTAAGGATTGGGCACAGTTCTTGTGGCGTGCCTATAGAGGGGTGATTGCTCGCCGGCGATTTCTCATTGGTTTGCTGAATTGAAGAAGGTGTGGGACGAATAGGAAACAATTGCGACAAACATCGAGAACCCCCAGTTCCCGTCTCGGTACAGGCTGGAAGCCCGGCCCGATCACCGGCCTTTTTTCTGCGATCTCACCAGTGAATCTCAGTCGAGCTGCGTTTTCAACTCTCGATCCTGACGCCGCAGATCCTGTGTTGAGGTCACCTGACTCGTAAAAAAGTGAGAAGGACCATCTATCGGCGTTTTGAATTGAATACGGAGACAAAAACCAAGGTTCGCGGTGGTAAAAACTTGCCGCCATCACATAGGTAGTCTTAACACAATATTTCTCCCCCTGACTTCTGAAATGGATGGAGCTAACCGTTGGCACGCCCCAGTCGAATGATTCTCCAGCATCTCCAGAGTCCATGGTCTAGCGAGCAACTCCGCAAGCAGAGATCTAAATAGTGACTAATGCGGCACTAACCCACGAGTCTGCAGACAATAATATACTATCCACGCAGTCCCATAGGTCAACATTGTTTCAACTTTCGTCAAAATCTTGCGCCGTGGATATGCCATGTGACTGTCCACAGCTAATGACTCGCTTAGTACGGGGAAACTGCAGAGACTATTACATAGTACAGCTGTACTGCCTTTTCAGGTTAGCTTTATATCCTTGTAACTGCAAGCTTATTCTTTGCTGAATATCTGTTAATGTGGCATCTCATGCACCTGACGAGAATGTCGACATTTTCACTAATGATACAAACTGCCAGCCCATGTTGCTGCATATGAGGCAAATCTCGGAAGGAGATGTCGCTCAGAAAACCTCTTTCTTTTTTTGGCTTTGAGGTCTGCTTTTATCACGTCCTGGAAATACTATGTTTCTATAAGTATTAGGAGTTAAAGACATGGAACGGTTCGAACTCCGAACCACATGGCCCGTCTCCCCAAAAAGAATGCGGCCCTGTGACAGGTGCTGCAGTTGAACTGCCAGCCAATCTAGCAAAGCAGTTGATTTTATGTAATATAATGCATATGCGGGCGACATATGGTACCAAGTAGGTCTGCATGGTAACTGCTGTTCTTGTGCACAGGAGCGTGAGGGTTCTGGTCTAGTGACCGAAAACATACGGACTGCGACGTCGAGTGCGGAGAAGCCTGGCCGTGAGGGGCTCTTTCAGCTCTTTCTAACCTAGGACTGGAAATGTCAGACGTCTACAAGCAATAAGAAGGCATGGAGATGACCGTTAGGGAAGGTCTCTGTTGGTCCCGTCTTGGCATCACTCGTAGATTGACATGTCGTGATGCACTGCACCCTGAAGCAAAACTCCAGAAAAGGACGAAGAGCACTCCCCTTGCAGAGGTTTTAACCAACGCCAGCCAGAGCGTCAGGTGGTTTCTCTTCTTTAGATAAGTTGTTCAGTTTCCATGTCTTTACTCGACTTCGTACGGGAAGGACCGTAGTCTGTTTTAGATGAGATTGCATTATGCATGACAGCTATGCATGAGTTCTGGAAATTTTCTACAGGGGGGAGCAGACAAATCGACCTATCAGAATTATGTGGAAGCATGGAGGAATGCGTGAAATCTCATAAAGAAGGCTACCTACCTGAGTACCAATACAGCATCTACACAATCTGATTCAACAACACTGATGCTACCTCGAAATCTCTCTTGCCCAACTTCACCAACTTGAATAGAAAATAGAGGCTCTAACCTACTGTTGTACACAGCACGGTATGGCACAGGATCCACAGAAGTCTCGATCGGTTCACCGACTGACACATGTCTTGAACAACCTACACAACTCTTGCTGAACAATGCCAAGTAGATATCTGGACTCAGGAGCTATGGGTGCTGTGCATGCCCCAGATAGTTGTTCTCCAGCCTAGGCACTTACGATTGAGGCTGGGTTAAAACAGAGTTCCTGAATCTACCAAGTAGATAGTATGAGATGTAAGTTCTGCTGTATCATATGACACTGGATATATAATAACATGCCCCACAGCGTAGATGCATACCCACTGAGTTATAAAACACTAGGTTACCTAGTAAAGCATAGGCAAGGTTAGGGATTTGTTGTGTTGGTTTGAACTACCGAAATAAAAGCTACTTGAGCCATCTGCCAAGAACTCTGGGCTACTGTCCAAGTGCTGTCCAAGGGAGGTACTGGTCCGCTTTGAGGTACAGGCTTGTATGTGTAGGTACACGAGTAGGTTGCTGGGGTGCGCTGGGGCAAGTCCTTTTGTTTACCCAGATTTTCTCTAGAGTCTTGACTCTATGTATTCGCTTCGGACCTTGTATCTCTCGCTCTTTTGATCCTCCCTTGTCCCTGACCATGACGATCACCAACCTAGGTGCAGTCTTCAGCTGTACAACTCCCATCGAACACCTGCGTGCGCTGTTGTATGCTGTACAGCTGTACAGAGTTGGAAGATTTGAATTTCAGTCAAGTAGACTACAGCCAGTCGTACCTCCTAACCTTAGGTTAGTAACCTGGGTAGTTCCCTCCATTTCTTAGCGGGTGCGCCAATAGGACAGTATGCCCAACCCCAACGTTGTAGGTTAGCGATTAGGTAAAAGAAGCACATAGTAGGCACGCTAGACAAGATGGTCGCTGCCGTGTCTTCGTCTCACTTCGAGAACCTTGGATAGTGCCATCAGAGTGGGCATGCAATGTGGTCCCGCAGAGGAGACCCATCGTATCTCCTTTAGGTAATCTCAGTTCCCCCCTCCCCGTTTTAGAGGGCTGCCAGCAGTTTCACTTGTATCACTGCCAGCCAGTTCCAAGGCCGAGTATGAATGACCTGATGGACTGTAGCGAAGAAAGCATGATATCGAGGCCCTGTTAAAAGTGCCCTCGAAATATACTTCTTTTTACTGTTTTTGTGTCAATGTCTACTCCGGTGGTGGGTCGTGACACAAACAAGCCAGGGCCGAAGTGAATGCGTGAGAAATGCCCATAAGTCTCTTCTCTCGTAGCCCGCATTTCCGAGCCAGTCAAACCCCTGTCTATAGCACTTTCTCCAGTCACGAAGCGGGCCATATAACACCAGCAAGCCCTCTAGAGTCTAGGACAACCACTCTTGAAGCGTTACCAGAACTTTTGTCTGGAACCACACCAATCAGTTAGTACAGGTTCCTGACCGACTTTGCTCTGCGCACAGCAATAGCAACAGTATTTTGTGCCGTTGCCGTATATTAAGCACAATATACCTCCTCTGGTCTTTTATATTGCCCTGTGGCTGGGGTACCTTCTTCGCCAATCGAGCACCTTGGAGCGGCCAGGAACCCCTTCTCACGACGCGCCAAGCACACGGAACTGCAAGCAGCTCGTTGAAAAGAGGTGGTGGACAGCCTAGGCGTACCAGATTTTGGGTCGTCGCTTTGATCAGACCGGACATTTCTGGTCTTCCCTTTGTCCAGCGTCCCTCCAAGGATGGTAGTAATCCCTGGCTTTAAGTTGCGTCACTATTACTGCTAAGTCCGGGGGAGGTTTCAGTCATTCACGGTGCTTGACGGAACGTGGCGGACTGGCAGATCGGCACCCTACTTCTCGGAGACTGAGCTTGTACGGTCATACGGTCATACCCCTGGCTGCTCCTCTTGCACGCCAACACTCGCCCCCAGCTACCCGCTTCTGGATCCTACGTAGGTATCCTGCGTAGGTATCTTGTATTCTGTGTGTGGGGAGCTGTGCCCGTGTGTCCAAACCGCGCTGATCGTCCCTCTGCACCCTGTTTGCTTGCTGTCGCTCTTGGGCTCCGGCACTGCAGGTTACCCTTTCACTATCATGCGCCTGCCTCTAGCTCCTCTCCTCGATAGCAAGAAGGTGCCGGTCCGCTCCTTAGCCGAACCATCATCCCGGGGAAACTACTTATAACCCGACTTATCGTTTGGACCTATAGCACGGCTTCTAGGCAGAGCGAGCCATACCTCGATAGTGTTACTTTGCCCGGGGGGCATATATTTGAGCCATCGTGCATCTACTCGGCTTAAATCGGGCTACTGCACGCGATCTGGATGCCTCCGTACTTCACCCAACTGCTAGCACTCGTTCGAAGTCGGCATATTTTTGGACAAGTTATCGAATAGTCGAACCAACCGAAGCTGTCGTAGTTCTCGAGAACGACGAGGGGAGCATCACGTACGCCTAAACACCATCACGACGCTCAGGACGACTGGTTGAAAATGTTGTCGAACCCTCTTCAAAGATTTTCGCCGTATCACTCGATACAGTCAAACCCCCTCTTGACAAATACCCATGTTTCTGGGGGTCAACTCCATGCAGCTGGATTGGAAACATTCAACCATGGACCACCATATGGTCTCCAGCATCTACAGCAGCATGTGGGGATTCATAGCGCCCACATGGCCAGGGCGCCGCAACAAAAGCAACGTCAGCATCCGTATGGCGGGGCCGGCACGAGATCAACGGGGTCGTCAGGCACTATAAGAAGACGGATCAGTAGGGCCTGCGATCAGTGCAACCAGCTGAGGACTAAGTGCGACGGCCAACACCCGTGCGCCCATTGTATAGGTACTTGATATACCCGTATCTATCCAAAGATGGGGCTCATAGACCAGGGCAGCAAGCTAATAACTGACCAGAATTCGGACTTGGTTGTGAATATATCCGCGAACGGAAAAAGCGTGGGAAGGCATCGAGGAAGGATATCGCACAGCAAGCTGCGGCGCAAGCCGCGACGGCCTCAGATCATGATGGACAAAAATCACCGGGTAACGACGAGGATAATGGGACGGGTACTGAAGGCCGGACGGAGGACACCGCCTCCTCTAAACAGAAACAGCAAACCGCGTCGTCGGAGAAGGCCTTGGCAGAGATAGACGATGATGCCATGAATCGCAGTCAGAGGACAGGGAGTCTTGACAGCTTAGCCGAGTTCGCCTCTCACCCAGCCAACATGGTCAACAACTCCCTGACCCTCGACAGGGAGCACATGGAAAGCCCAGCAACAATGGATTTCAACGGATATGGGAACATCCACAACCCGTTTGATAGGCAAACCATTAGCCAGTTGATGGGGAATGCGTCTCACGCAGCCTACGGATCAAGTCAGGGAAACCTTTCTAGTTATCCCGACCTTCCATACGGCCTCCAGGGCCACAGTCCAACCGGTTACGCTACAAACCACCCGGCTGCTTTCCGCATGGAAACCAGCCCAATCGGCACATATCCGCTTGGTGGGGATTCCGGCTCACCGGGATGGATGCCCATGTCACCCCCGCCGACTCAGTACCAGCCGCATATTCCGCAGAATACCTTTCACCAGCAGCTCAGGTACCCTGTTCTCAACCCACTTCTCCCTCATCTGGGCAACATAATCCCTGTGTCACTGGCCTGTGACCTGATCGATTTATACTTTTCGAGTTCTTCGTCGGCCCACGCCCATCCGATGTCCGCCTACGTTCTCGGCTTCATCTTCCGGAAAAGGTCATTCTTACATCCGAGCAAGCCCCGACAATGCCAACCGGCCTTATTAGCGAGCATGCTCTGGGTGGCTGCTCAGACAAGCGACGCCCCTTACCTGACGCAGATCCCGTCGGCCAGGGGTAAAATATGTCAGAGACTGCTTGAACTCACCGTCAACCTCCTAAAACCTCTAATCCACACATCTTCCGGCGATGCTTCACCTCTATCAAGCTCAACCGTCGATGGCGTCTCGTTGGGCGGATTCGGCGTGACATTACCCCATTCCATGGGCATGGAGAACATGGCCGCGGAGCCCGGAGCTTTCGGTGCGGCAGGGTCTCTGGACGACGTCGTCACTTATATACATCTGGCCACCGTGGTTTCGGCAAGCGAGTATAAGGGTGCCAGCATGCGATGGTGGAATGCAGCGTGGTCCCTCGCCAGAGAGCTGAAGCTGGGCCGTGAGCTGCCACCGAATCGTGTCGCGAGCGAAGGCGAACGTAGCAGTGGCATGGGCACGGATCTCGAGAACGAAGGCAACGCGGCCACAGTTAGCGAGGAGGAACGGGAAGAGCGGAGACGCATATGGTGGCTCGTCTACGTGATGGACCGCCACTTAGCACTCTGTTACAACCGGCCGCTTTCCCTCCTCGACATCGAGTGCGAGGGCTTGCTCCAGCCGATGGATGACACAGACTGGCAGAACGGGAACTTTTCCACCTATACAACTGACCCCGCACTAGGCGGCGATGCTGCTACGCGGCCTAAACGAGCCCGCGGACCTCAGTTCGAATGTACAGGCCACAGTATCTTCGGCTATTTCCTGCCTTTGATGACCATCCTCGGCGAGATCGTTGACCTTCACCACGCCCGAAACCACCCACGGTTCGGCGTCGGGTTTAGGCCGGCGCATGAGTGGGACGACCAGCAGGCCGAGATAGTTCGGCACCTGGAGACGTATGAGGAGAGCCTGAAGCAGTTCGAGCAGCGACACTTCAAGGTGAGCTCAGAGGACAAGAACGAGCAGTCGGCGACGTTAGAGATGCCCTCGGAGCTGGAGCACCTGGATTCGAGCTCGGTGCGGTCGGCCCATACGAGCTCGTCGCGCATGACCGAGTCGGATATCCAGACGCGTATCGTCGTATCATACGGCACGCACGTCATGCACGTGCTGCACATTCTGCTAACCAGCAAGTGGGACCCGATTAACCTCCTCGACGACAATGACCTCTGGATCTCGTCGCAGAGTTTCATCACCGCCACAAGCCATGCCGTCTCCGCGGCGGAGGCCATCGGCAACATTCTCGAGTATGACCCTGGTCTCGAATTCATGCCTTTCTTCTACGGCATCTACCTCCTCCAGGGCTCCTTTCTCCTGCTGCTCATCGCCGACAAGCTCCAGCTCGAGGCGTCGGCCAGCGTCGTCCGTGCTTGCGAGACAATCATCCGTGCTCACGAGGCTTGCGTCGTTACGCTGAACACCGAATATCAGGTGGGTCCATCCTTTCATCTCGTCTTTAATCCCATCCGGCTCTGTGCGTTCCACTGACATACTGCCTTCCACCAGCGTAACTTTAGCAAAGTCATGCGGAGTGCCCTCGCACAGGTTCGCGGCCGCGTACCGGAGGATCTCGGCGAACAGCATCAGCGCCGCCGCGAGCTACTCTCCTTATATCGCTGGACTGGTGACGGTAGTGGGTTAGCATTGTGAAATTGTGACGCGCCACATACACAAAGACAGAAACATGAAGTTATTCTTTAATGATGAAAGCCGAGTTACGACGCGATGTCTCGTCTCTGTTCCGACATTTTCTGTCCTGTTCGGTGTCTGCTGCTCTTCTCCCGCTCTTCGCTTCTCTCTCGTCTTCTTGCTGCCGTTGCGAGCTCAACCGGTTTTTGGATCAAAATACCCTGTTTCCCTACTACTGGAAAAGCTTGGCGTCAATATATCTTCCCTTTCTTACCTTGGCGTCTTGGTCCGGCCCAAGGTTTAACTCATTTCTTATTTGTGATGAGGGCTGTATCTCTAAAAATACTATTGGTGACAGGCGCCAGGGGGGACAAGCTGTTTGGACTGAGAGTAGTCCTGTTTCCGATGAGAAACAGGTTAGCTAGGGAATCTCGGCTGTGATACGGGAAAGGGGGTGTTAGAGATGAAGAGAGAGACAGGTACACTAGTCATGTATCTCAGGGCCTGCCTCGATGCACATGGACATATCCTGAGAGTTCCTTGGCCACGTCGTGCGTGTCTTCGCAGCCGAAGGAGGTTGTCATATTGTCATATGACTATAGCGGGAAACTTCGGCTTGAGGAGAACACATCTGGGTCATCAGTCAGTCCTTTCCGGTAGGATGGAGGCTTCCTCTGATTGTCGAAGTGGGTGTACGATTGCAAGAGAAAGCTGGTGAAAGTTAAAAATACACAGGTGCTCAATACAAAGTTCACAACTGTCCAAAAAGAAAGCGCAAGTACGATGGCACTGATATTATCAAAGCGTTGCGGTCAGGTTATGTACTTAGATCTAGGCAGGGTTTTAATACTTATGTACGCCGCGTGAAAAGGCTTTCTGAGTAAAAGTCGGTGGTGGTTACATTGGCCTAAGGTTAGGTAAGTAAGTAAAGTATTTGTCAACCTCGCAATTCAGGCTCTTTTGGCTGCTTTACCGAGATGGCACCCTGCCTCTATCAGTTGCACGTGGGAGAGGGTCTTGTGTGGAAGAGCGATGCCTACCTACCTCCTTATTACACACACGACGGACGCAAGGGATTTGCCAGAGACAAAATGAGAGAGTGATAGGTGAAAGATACCAGATAATGAATGAGCCAATGGAAGCCCGAAAAGAGCTCCAAGGACAGGGACAGACATCAAGACGGGACATGCAAGTACTTAACCTACCTTACCTTGCATCAAGCAAAGAGAGAACTCCAGAGCAGATTGAGGTTTTAACTTGACCTTAATGTCTTTTTCTTCCTTCTCTCCCCCTCTCCACCTCTCCCTCTTTTTTAACCCTTTGGATTTATTACCAGACTGCTCAATTCCTGGTACTAACCAACTACAGACCTGCTAGCTGGGTTAAAAAGCAGGAAGATTGGACTTCTTAAAACAACTGCTTGAAGCTTTGTATGTATATAGGTTAGATAGGTTAGATAGGTTAATCTAGATAGGGTGCCATGGAAGAAATCCATCAAGATTAACCTACACACAGTATGTAGTTAGGACATAACATTGCGTTTTGTTACTTACGTTGGCTAAAAAAGAATTATAGATAGGCAGGACGGTGCTTTTCTTTGCGGTAGACTGCAGAAGCGAGAAAAATCTCGGATCTTGAAATCCTTTAACTTTATATTCTGGCCTACCTACTTAACCTACCTACCTACTTGAGGCTTTTGTCATGATCAAGGTCGGTTTCTTTGCCAGCGTACTTGGATATATGGTAAATTACTTACCTAGATACAGTCTAGATAGAGAACTGCTTTGTAGGTGCGCCGTCCTGAACTGGAATGGGGGACTCTCTGTTAGTTTGATAGCGGTGGGGCGGAAGAACCCCTCGATTGTACAGTCAGCTAACCTTACGGTCAGCTACGGCGCGCCGCACTGACAGAGGGTTTTAGTACAGGGGTCCTGATCGTAGTCAAATCGCCAAGTCAAGCACTTGTTTCAAATATCAAGCGGTTTTGCAGGTTCTCTAAACGTGTAAACAAAACACTGTCTATATCCTGTCTCTTTGTAAGCCTGGGCAGGAAAAAGGTCTGTATAATGGCAACAGAGGAGGGCAAGAGACGCGCTGAGGAGTTGATTCCAAAGTTCCAATTCGAACGCGTCTTGAACCAAGGTAAAGCCCCCAAAATGGATACTTACCAGCGCAATACGGGATTTGTTGACGTTAGGTATCGCATATGTTAGACCAAGCGGGACGGCGCATTAGCCTCTACGGCCAAGTAGACTCACAACCTGCCCTTCTGATCCTCGAACGAGCGCCGTTCCCCGATGCGCCCGAGTACCTCGCCGCCCTGCCGACAAGTCTGCGCAGCATCACGAACCTGGGAAACAATGATATCTACTCGTGGTTCCTGGGCTCCGGGGGCCCGATACTGCAGAGCGACGACAAGGACAAGTTCGCCGATTTCAAGATCGATCTGATCTGCCCCTGCAACCAGAAGCACGTCAAAAAGTATAGTCGACAAGGGGTTCGCTTCGTGACCGAGACGCCCGAGGTATACCGCGACAAAGTCAGGCCCGTTATGCAGAAGAGCCGAGAGGAAGGCCACCTAAACTGGGTATATAACATTATCGAGGGACGAAGCGAAGCCGAAGACGTCATCTATAGAACGCCTTTGGGACGGGAGGGCGACGAAGGCTTTTTGCTATTGCCTAATCTGCACTGGGACCGAAAGACCATTGAGGCTTTACACTTGCTAGGAATTGTCGAGCGACGGGACATCTGGACGTTGCGGGACCTGAAGAAGAAGCACCTTCCGTGGCTGAAGCACATGAGGACCAAGCTCGTTGGCGCTACCGTCGAGACATACCCGCAAATCGAGGAGGATCAGCTCAAACTCTTCTGTCATTATCACCCCACTTACTACCACTTCCACATTCACGTCGTTCACGTCATGTTGGAAGCGAACGCGACGCAGTCGCTAGGGAAAGCGATCGGCATGGACAGCATCATGGAGCAGCTCGAGAACATGGCAGGAGACGAAGAGACGGGTATGGACAGCATATCGATAAGTTATACGGTAGGCGAGGCCTCGGATCTTTGGTCGAGTATATTCGAGCCCCTCAAGAGGCGCGGTGAAGCTTCTCAATCGCAATGACTAAGTCGTTGACTGACGGCCCGGTCGGGCAGTCCTTCCATTCGCCCCCGTCGCGTACGCAGTACGTCTTATCATTTAAGCGGACCGTGCAGCTTGTTTTGATACCTAGCTATAAATCGCGATTACCGGTTAGCACTGCCCATATGTTCGGTTTGGGTCGGGGGCAGACGTACGCTAGCAGATCTCTTAACACTTTCACGTAGCATGCTCATGCCAAAAGCGCCGTCGTCTCTCGTGGCGCACTCGTTCAGCTTCGCGAAGTCGACCGCATGCTCCAGAGCGCAATCCTCTACCAGTTCGCGCTGGGGGATCAAATGATAGTCCTTCGTCAAGCACATTGTAAAGCCCAGCCAAATCTTGGGGTCCGGGTAGAGCTGGTGCGCGCACAACTCGATAATGTTGCCCATGCACTCCCCGGGCCCGTGCTTACAATCAACCCCGTCATTCTCGGTCGTTACTCCGATGTAGCTGAGCGTGAAGTTCACCTTGTCATGCACTTGGATCATGGCGGGGAGCAGCAGCTCTCGAAGGCAGTCTCTGGTGTCGGGGCACTTGCTTATAATGTGCGCCTCTAAGGGGACTAATTCCTTCCTCGTCTGAGCGGAGGGCGAAGGCTTTACGGCGTCGCTTACATCGTGCAACTCGGCGTTCGGCACGGCTTTGGATTGAGGCGGAAGCAGGGCATTTGCGTAGTTGGAGAACAAGCCGCAGACATAGAGCGAATAGGTGGTTAAAGCGACAAGTAAAACGACGAATATGTGTTTATTACGTCGACGGTTTCGATTCATCGCGTTTGCGCTGCTTTTCTCCACTTCAACACACAGTTAGTACCGTTGATACGAGTTCGCATGGTGGTGCCATCTTGCTCTTCATATTTAGTCTTGCGTACCAAGGGGAAGTCTAATCTTGCCTGCCATTTGGCTGGCAAAGTTGGAAGGACGGTACAGATTTCTAAAGAATACCTGGCGGTTGTATGGTCTAGCTAGCCTCAGGTGTTGAGCAAAGTCATATTACAATTCGTATGAATAGCAGAGAGTGCGGAGTTACAGCTGTATGAATGGAGCTGTGCGGAATATTGCTGTTTGGTGGTGATGAGGTGAGTGAGACATAGTTGTACCAGGGATCTTACAGATGAAGACCCGTCAGCAGGCAGCAAGCTCCCAGCTCCAAGCTGCAAGTGGCAAAGGTACAAAAGCACCAGCTGACCCAGATTACTAACAGGGTTAGTACAGTATGTACGGAGGTAATAGTTTACTTTGTAGGCTACCTCTGCGTAGTCTTGAGGGGAAAAAGCAGGTAAACAGCCAGAGGTATCTACTCAAGTAAATTATCTCTTGGTCACAGGTTGAGGGGCTAGGCAGACAGACACAGAAAAGGTGATATGAATGACACGATACTTCAAAGTTTGAAAGCCCGTCCATACTCAAAACACCATCTAGAACCTTGATTCGTGGCCTTGTGAGTACCGGGTGTTGTTCATTATTCTGTTACAACCGCGCCCATACTTGCCTGTCCCTGATTGACACGTTACGTGCCTGGAAGTGGTTGTCTAGTCTAACAACATAGGCAAATCTGGTGTAGCACTTTACACTTGGACCTCGAACTGCGTTGCTGCTATTTTGGTATGGCGTCGTGCATGCATGCATGCTTGAGATGATTATTTCCATCCCGACCTTGGCTATTGATCCCATCTTCAAGCATTTGTTATAAGATTGTTATTCACCGACTGAAGCAAACAAACCCCGGCCAGTTTATAACAAAGTCCTTCTTGGTCAGCATTTCAGCAACACCTACAAACGAGGTTGATCTGGGGCTCTGGCACCATCGTCCCTGCAACTGCAACGTTCCCTAAGTCGGCAAATTACCTTTTTCCTCTGCATTCTCATCATCATTACTTGACTCCCTCTGTTGATCGGCAAATGCTGACCAACATCCGACAGACATCCATTAAATACTTGAGTACCCGCGGTCTCCCGCCGAACATTTGCCTATTCAAGCTAGAGTTCTCCTGATGTGAAGCAAATGTTGTTGTAGACCGAACAATAACACGAGTTGTATATCAATTGTTTTTGTCCTGCCCTTCTCTCCACTTGTCACTCTCTGTGTTCGTATAACCCCATGGGTGGACAGAGAATTCCATGGACATCATGACGGGTCTTGATGATCGAGGGCTTGGCCAAAACCCACCTCCAGCTTCCATGACCCCCGAGTTGGAGAGCTTCCTCAGGCACTTTCTTGTCGACGTTGCTAAAGCCCACCAACTCGCACATGAGCTGCACCATGCCTTTCGAGGCCTTGCTGCTGAGTCACTAGATCAGTTCCTGCCAACCCCCATATCCGAGTCTATCCTACGCCCCACAAAGGGGAGTGAGAAAGGACGGTATGTTGCTTTTACCGCATTGAATGCCGGTTCACTTCCGTGCCGTGAAGACCGGACTGGCAACGCTAACCCGGGGCCAGGTATCTAGCTATTGACATGTATGGCACTGTTAAAATGAAGACCCGCTAGAGTAACCTTGCCAACTGACCGGGAATAGCGGTGGTACGAATGTGAGAGTAGGCTTTGTTGAGCTTCTGGGTAGTGAAGCCCCTGAGAGAAGAAAGTTATCCACCACGAACGGGAACCATGCCGACAACCACGCGTCGTCTAACCTGCGCCGAGTCCTGGAGAAGTCCTGGCCGATTCAGGAACATCTCAAAAATGACAACGCCGATTCTCTATTTACCTGGATCGGCCGCTGCATCGCCGAAGTGGTGGGAGAAGGGGTCGAAGTTCTGGGCCTGGACAGGGACGGCGAACTGCCGATGGGTGTCACATTTAGCTTCCCAATAGCACAAAGCACGCTCTCCAGGGCCACCATCAGGGCCATGGGTAAGGGCTTCGCCATCACCTCCGGACTTGACCTGGCTGTCCTCTTAGAGAACGGTTATAGACAGTCGAAGGCCCCTGATATTCCACAGATCAAGGTGGCGGCAATTCTCAACGATGCGGTCGCTACCCTCGTCTCCTTCATCTACCAGTACCAGGAAGACGATGACCATAAAGCGGCGATGGGGTTCATATGTGGCACGGGTACTAACGCGACTATTCCTTTAAGACTAAACACCCTTAACCTAGCGAAGCGACCGGGGAAGATCGCAGCCACAGCGGAAGACGAGGTTGAAAGCATCAGAATTGCCGTCAATACTGAGTGGAGCATCAAAGGCTCTGCCCCGCCGCTGCGGAAGCTGGACCTGATCAGCAAATGGGACATGCAGCTCGACTCCGACGGAGAAGTGCCGGGGTTCCAGCCGCTCGAGTATATGACAGCAGGGAGATACTTGGGCGAGCTGGCACGTCTCATTTTCCTGGACTACATAAAGACGCATCTTGGCCTGACAGAGGAAACCATTCCGCGACAGTTGCTTTGTCGGTTCGGGCTTAGCACAACCTTCCTCAGCCATTACCGGCCGCTACGACCGTCCCTGTTACTGAACAAGCTCGAAGCCGAGTTTCCACCGGGAACCTCTCGACAAGCGCTCGACTGGACCGAAGAGAGCGCGGTGGCATTATTCTACATCGCCAAAGCCATCCAAGTCCGGGCCTCTGCCCTTATTGCCGCTGCGATTGTGGGTCTCCTAGCCTGCGCGGACGACATCCCGCTCTCGCGCGACACAGAGCAAAGATTGACAACAGAGGGATGGCGGGAAAAGAAGCTAGTCGTGGGATACACGGGTGCCTGTATAGTGCATTTCCAGGACTACTTGTCAGATTGCCAGTCGTTCTTGGATTCGATAATCAGGGCAGAATTTGGAGACGGGGCGCCCGTCGAAGTGGTGTTGAGTCCGTGTCACGATGGGGGGATAACAGGTGCCGGCGTGCTTTGTGGTCTCTCCCAGGCAAGTTCAACTTCCAAGAATGTATGAAGGGCAGCCACATGCTCAGGGCAAAACGATGGATCCATACCCCGAAGCGTACGTCCATTCAAAGGGGCAACAAGGGATATGGAAGATGGATTATTGGATGGGGGCCTCTCCTTCTACCTAACCTAGGCGCGGAGGGAGGCCACCACGGGAGTATGAAGGTACTCCATACAGCCGTTTGAAATAATCCATGTACCGTACCTCTGGCAAAAAAACGTACGGGTAAACAAAAACCAAAAAAAAAAAAAACATCTGCCAACTTGAAAGGACCCTGTCACCCTATGGAATGAGCCTCGCAGGCTACAAGATGTCCAGCTGATATGCTGACGGGCCTGCCCAAAAGAGACGTATTGGTACTGCATCAAGCTGTGGGGCGATGTCATACAACTGCGCCTCAAAAGTCAGAGTCGATGGTCAGTTTACAACTGTAAGGTACATTCCAATCGCCCCTGCAAGTACATCAGTATACAGACGAGGTGAACTGGGTTGGTTCCCTCGTTTCTTTATTCACCTAGGGCCTAGGAACCTTGAAAATGTATGGTTTTCATATCAACAGATGCATTTGTTATGAACCTTCGGGTGTGGCTTAGAGAGAGAAGGTGGTGACCATTGTTTATCGAGACTGAAATGACATATTCTGCCTCACAGTCACTCACTTGTATCCTGTAAATCTACCTCTAGGTACAGGCTATAGCCGTACTTGCTTGATTGTTTATTTATTCATCTGTTTTTTTTGTTTGTTGATTCGCCCCTTCTCTCTTTACCAACAACACCCGGCGCTGTGCAAAATGCTCGGGTACTTAAGGGCACTCACATCCCCCGCCAAAATTTCATCTACGAGACAAGACCACGGGAAAAGAAGCCTAAGGTTACCACCATGCCTCACAGTAAGAAGTACTCCCAGCGGACGGCGGACAGCGACGATGAGCCGAATGAGCAGACGGCGCTCTTGGGGGGTGAGGAACGGTCCCGGGCCGGGATAACAAGCGCAAGTGCTACAAGACAAGTAGACCCGGATGGGAACCATCCAGAAAGGGATCTGCTGGTCGCGTACGCACCAGTGCCAACGGCCGAAGGCAACGACGATCTAGAAGCCAACAACGGCAACGGCAACGGCGACGACACTGCCGGTGATGGCGGCGACGACACGCCTGAATACCTCATCAACACGAACCGGCGCAAGTTCCTCATCGCCTTCGTCGGCATCATGCTGACCTACACGATCGGCCTATTCGACAGCACCATCATGGCGAGCTCCCATCCGGTGATCACCTCCTACTTCAGGGCCTCGAACAAGGCATCTTGGCTGACGACGTCCTACACGCTGACGTCGACGGCCTTTCAGCCGTTCGTCGCCCGTCTGTCCGACACGCTGGGGCGGAAGCCGCTCTATATCTGCTGTATGGTCATCTTCACGGGCGGTACCGCCGGGTGCGCGCTCGCGCCGTCCATGAACGGCTTCATTGCCGCGCGTGCCCTTTGCGGGCTGGGCTGCGGGGGCATGATGACGCTGGGCGCCATCTCCATAAATGATTTGATGCCAATCGAGTACGTCTTTTTCCTCCCCCTTGTTTCCCCCTTACGATGCCCCCCCCCCCCTGGCTGCTGGAATGCTGTCCCATATCCCAATCATCCTCTGGCATATCAACGGGTCTCTCCCTTGTCTGTCACTTCCCTGCCTAAGGGCGCCAAAAATCATGAAACACCCCCCCATTGGCTAACCTTTTCGGTTCTCATCTACCTAGACGCCGAGGCCCGTATCAGGGCTTCATCAACGTCATCTATGGCGTAGCCGCGTCCTTGGGCGCCGCGTTCGGCGGCGTCATGGCCGACACGCTGGGCTGGCGCTGGGAGTTCGGCATCCAGCTCTTCCCCCTGGCGCTCTGCATCGCCATCGCGTACTTCACCATGCCGATCGACCTGGGCTTGGAAACCGGAAAGGCGAGGGAGACTCTGATGCAGGCCCTACGCGGGCTAGACGTCAAGGGCTCCATCGCCTTGACCACGTCTACCACGTTTTTGATCCTTGGACTGGTGAGTGTGGGAGCGAAGGCGGTTTTGGTTTTATAACGCGTTGGAATAGAATAGAAATGCTGACGACGAGACATCGTAACTGCAGAATCTTGGGGGCAACGTCCTACCTTGTAAGTACCCTCATTCATTGTCCCTCGTCGTGTCGAGACGGAAAGTCTCCCAGAAAAAGGCCGTCGCAGAAGAACAAGAATTAACGCGTACACTTAACTCCACAGGGTCCCATCCGTTCGTTATCACCTCTCTCTCCATCTTCGCCGTCGCATGCCCGACATTCCTCTGGATCGAGAGCCGGGCGGAGCGTCCCATTATCCCGCTCGCGCTCCTGCACAGCTCGCCGCGCGCCAACATCATATTCGCCAACACTCTCGCCTCGTTCCTGCTGAATGCCATCTTATTCAACGCGTGAGTCTTTTCCCCCCCCTGTCTCCGCCCCCCGGTCCCAAGTTTTTAATTTTATTGCCACACTCACTTACCCAATCAACATATTCTCCTTTATTTCCATTTCTTTTCCCACAACAAAAACATTTCGCTGACAATAAATAAAAAAAATCTCACAGACCCCTCTTCTTCCAAGCCGTTCTCCTCAAGACCCCGACGCAGAGCGGTTTGTACCTCCTCGTGCCGACCCTCGTGTCCTCTGCCGTGGGGTTTATGACCGGTTTCCTGATCAAGCGGACGGGGGGACTGAAATGGGCTTTGGTATGCGGCGTGCTCGGCTTCGTCTTCGGGACCGCGCTGCTGTCGTCGCCCCTCATGGCGCGCGGGTGGCCCTTGTGGGCCTACCTCGCGTGCCTCGTCCCAGCGGCAGCGGGGCAAGGGTTCCAGTTCTCGGGGTCGACGCTCAGCGCGCAGCGCGCGTCGCTGCAGCGCGAGCAGGGCACCGTCACCGCCACGCTGCAGCTGTGCCGCAACCTCGGCCACACGCTCGGCGTCGCCTGCACGAGCCTCGTGTTCCAGAACGCATTGCTCGCGTACCTCCTCAGGAACGTGACTGCCGGAGAGGGGGAGGAAGAGAGGAGGCGGTTCATCGAAAAGGTCAGGGCTAGCGTCGCCGCCGTACGCAACCTCCCCGACGGTCTGGCCAAGGACCAGGTCGTCATGAGCTACGAGGCCGCCTGCCGCGTCACCTTCCTCGTCTGCTTCGGCGTCGCCGTCGTGAGCATGCTGTCGATCCTGCCTATCAAGGTGCCGAGGTTGACAGAAGTGAAGAAGTAAATGCGGGGTGGAGAGAGAGAGGGGGGGAGGGAAGAAAGAAGGTGTTGCTAGGCAGGAGTTTGTTCGTACTTAGGTACTTAGGTATGCAAAGGGGATGGGATGGGGACTTGGGCTTTCATGCGATTAGGAAGGGGATGGGATGTATTTCTCGATTTACCCAGTTAGTTATTATCTAGACAGGCCACGGCATAGAGGGACCAAGGGGGAAACTCTGTAATTTCTTTTCATTAGATAGACCATTTCGATACGTTTTTTCCATATTTGTTAGCGAACGCTCAAGTGAAAAATAAAGTTAAAGACAAAGGTAAGGACACTATTCAGCTAATGTAAATACCGATTATTTCCCAAAGACCTCGATTTTGGTTAGGTTAGGTTAGGTACTTACTTACTTGTAGGCGCCTTTGATACAATTTGTCCATATGCATACAATCACAACAACCCTCCCGTGCCGACTGTACTATCCCCTTGCCAAACAGAAAGCGGAAAATTATATTAGTGCCACCCATTCCTGCCCTCGGTAAGAAGCATATCGAGCTCTTCCTTCGTCCGGCGGTACTCTTCCTGCGCCTCTCTCTCCCTGCGGCTGACGAAGTGGACCTCCTCCCTGAGCGCGTCGAGCCGGCTCCTTACGGCAATCTCCTCCGAGATGGCCAGCGTGCGGAAACCGCCGAGCGCAGACGCGGCCTTCTCGATGGCGTCGGCCGTCTCGCCCAGCTTCGTGCGCAGGGTTTTGGCTCGTTGTTGGTAGCCTCCAAGGTGGAGGTTCAGCTTCTTCTCCAGCTTGGAGCACTTCTCCGCGATTGCCACTGTAGATTCTTGAGCGAGCTGCAAGAAGAAGAAAGGAGTCGTTAGCTTTTTATGTACTCAATGTGCATTCAGATTCTTTATAGGTTGTAGGCAGAATAGAACTTACGTCAAACGCAGCCTTGAGAGCGGCCACCTGCTGCTCTTCCTCGTCGTCTTCGTAGCACCCCAAGCCCAGAAGTAACGCGTTGCTGTTCTCCCTCTCCCAGACAGCCTGAACTTGCTCTGGTTTCGGCTTGTCTTTGACATCGAGCAATATCTGCAGCCGGGCCTCGGCCAGCGAGGCATCGTCGACCTGCTGAAGACGGCCGGAGCTGCCCTTTACTCTGGCGCCGGGTATCGGATACCGCACAGCATCGTTGGCGATGAGGAGTGCAGCTTCTCGTGCGATCAAGGCCTCTACCGGATCGGAAACGGCCGATGCTTCTTTCATCAGGGCATCGATGTCCACGAATTCCGGTCGCGGCAGGTCCTTTTGCATTACTTGCGTCCGCCTTCTGAGCTCGAGCTGCTCCTGCGCTTCGCGGATGGCGCGCTCACGAGCATCCCGTTCTTCGGCGTCTTCCTCCCGACTTTCTTTCGCCATGATTTCTTGTTGCTCTTCGGGCAACTCGAGCTCCCACTCGGATTCTTTGGGCTTCGGCAGAGATGCCAGTCCTTGCTTGAGCTGATGCTTCATGGACAGTTCGCGAAGACGCATGTCATTGCTGGCACCGCCTGCCAGCATCATCTCGCCGTCGGCCTTGTTCAGCGCAAAGCTATCTCGAGGCGTCCGCAGCGGCGTCTGGCCCACCCTCCCAGGCGTGGCCGCGACACCGTTCATGCCGGTGCGCAGCGGTGTAGCCAACGGGTTCGGGGTCGCGATGACCTGCTTCCGAGGCGTTGCACTTTCAAAACCTGTGGATCCAGATCCCTCATTCAGATCTGCATTTTCGCCGCCGAGGAGAGCAGACTGGTTTTCTGTGAGTGCCCTGATGTTTCTGATCTCTGTTGCTACTCGATCTTCCTGTGGTGGCGCCATCGGTGTTCTGATGGGAGTCTGACTGGTTATGGTCGAGTATGTGTTGACCAGGCCCCTGGTCGCATCGTTCTCGCTAGACTGAGCGAGAAGATTGGCCCGCTCACCCATCATGCCCATCTTAACGATGTCTTCAAGCTCGCTCTCGCTAACTTGTGGAGCTGGCAGGTTAAGGGCTCTTCTTTTGCTGCTCTGCTCGGCCTCGCGGATTCTCTGCATCTGACCGGCTTTGAGCGCAGCCTGAGTAGCGGCTGAAGGGCCGTCTTTTTCGTTTTTCCTCCTCTTCCTATCCGTGTCATCATCTGGTTCGCCTTTGCGTTTGGTGGCAAGCTGCTGTTTGCGTGGATCGAAGCTGGCTCGTTGGAACTCATTCCGCTTCTGTTCGTCTGTGGTATCGTGGAATCCCGGAGCGGGCGCTTTCTCAAACGGGATGTCCGCATTGTAGTCCATTTGTCCCTTCTTGCGAGTGACAACCTTGATGTTGATCCCAGCCGTCTTGAGTTCGCGACGCTTCTGCAAGGCGGCCAAACGACGCGACTCCTCCTGCTGGCGCTCACGGGCCTTCCTCTTCGCCTTTTTACCCTGCGTATTCGCCAGGCGAGCTCGGGCCTCGCTCAGCATCTCTTTCTCATCCTCGTCGAGATCTATGGTATCTGGTTTCGCAGGTTTCGTTTCGGGATCGGGGTCGACTTCGCCCGGCCGTAACCTTCGGACGTCGTCTGCAGTAGGGGCTTGGGTCTCGCCGCCTTCGGGCCCAGCCAGACCGAGGCTGGAGGCTTCGCGTTGCTCAGCTTCGTCCAAGAGCTTCTGGTAACGTTCGAGGCACTGGTTCGCAGTGCGACCGACGATGGGAGCGATTGTTCTCCATTGCGTCGGCATCAGCTTCGCTAAATGTAACAGCTTCTCGTCTTCCTCCTTGCTCCATTCGATCTTCTTTATGCTTGGGTCCAGCCATTCGTTCCATCTTGCCTTGCATTGTTTCGGTGTCTTCCGTGGTAGCAGGGATGATACACGAGCCCACTGGTTCAAGCCATACTTGGAGACTGAGGCTTTGAGGATCTCGTCCTCGATATTTGTCCACACTCCTCCCTTGACCACCGGCATTTTGATGGGGTTTGTACTGGCAGTCGCTAATAATTTGATGGAGGGAGGTCGGGAGGAGTGGTGGCCGTTTGGGTGGTTGACAATAGTCTAGACTAAGAGACTGCAAGGTTGTGGAAATGCAGTTCTAGTCACCTAGGTTAGAGCTGTCGCGATGCGCGATGATTGCATTGAATTGTAGCAAATTATTGAAGATGTAGAGCAGTATGGCGTACAGCATACAGCATCCAGCAGCGCTGTTGTACACAGGTACTAAAGGTACTTGCGTTATTGCCAAACTCGATATGTAAACCGAAGTACCTATCTTCCATTTGGCTGAGCCACAATCCATAGATTTGCTGTCCCACTTGGATGTGGCTCATTTGTACAGCTGTGTTGGGTTACTATTGTGACTGCTATTGTGACTGTGAAAGGTAGGTATCCCTTCGACAACCTTGTTGACATGTCAATTCGAAGAAATTTCCCCATGCTGATATCCGAAGCAATACTTATCAAATGACAACATTTTCCATCTAGCAACTGAGCTTCGTATATCTTTCTGGTACGGATTTCTGCCTATATCACCACGTATATCAGGCTGTTCTGAGCGATACGAGTCGCCGCACCTTCTATATTCGCTATCAATGCTACCGCTGCCTGAATTTTAGATATATGGGACTACTCAGTGTAGCAGACCTGTGTGTAGCGCTATATGTCTACGCATGTTTCTACGCGTGAGATATATCGCGAGCCGTGCTCGTATTAGCCATTCACATCAGGCCAGTTGTTCTCCGTTTAGTCCGGGAGTGAGTGCGCACATGACCAAAGCACTCGGTGTCAACCGGAGCGGAATGCGGTTCCGGCAACCAAAGTCTCTTCGTTCGCGGCGGGCAGAATATGGGCAGAATATGGGAAAACGGTGCGTTAGACTTCGACTATTTGGTCGTCATCGTCGTCATCGTTGCCTGGCTCTTGACCCTGCTCATTCTCCTCGATCTCCTGTACACGCGATGTTTCCTCCTCGAGCGCTTCGTCACGCATGAGCACCTGTACCAGTCGCTCACACGCTTCCTGAACGTCTTCATTCTGCACCCGTGCGTGCGTTTCCCTGATGACGGGATATACGTTCACCTGACGCATGCGCTCTCGGACTTCGCGCGTGGATGAGAGAAGCAGTAGAGTCTCGACATGTGTCTGGATGATGCTGGGATCCGAGTCGCGCTGCTTGTCTGGCGGAAGTAACTGCAGATCTGGAAGCATGGACATCGTCTCTTCCAAGTCATATTCCTCGCTCCCTATAATGGGCAACAAGATGTAAGGCAAGATATCAATGTCGTCTTCGGATACAAAGAGGGGATGAGACGGCACATCAAAGGCCACGTTCTTAATGGTCGACGCCACTCCCTTTCTTCGGATGTCCGACTTGTGCTCTGTGAAGACTTTGAGCTTAGCTATGGGAATGACGCCGTCATAGTCCTGCTTGGAAACAAAGTGCTGCCGGAATTCGGCATGTTTGGTGAGATCGGCGAAAAGATAGGAGAGGTGATCGAAGTCGGCATGTTTATTATATGCCCCCTCCTTCACAAAAATGTCAAGTAGCTGGTTTATAACCAGTTCGTTGGACCTGAGCTCATCCGGTGGGGTTTGCTTCTTGCTTATGATCGATTTTATAGAATCTGATTTCGCAAGGTTCGCAAGCAACATAGAAAGCAGGTTCGCATTGGGTTCAGCGGGGATCTGGCAATCTGTCTGTTAACGAAACGTCTAGGCAGCCATTGGCAAGCTCACCACACTCACGATGATCTGCCTGAGAACTTCATCCACGAATTTCTGATCAGTGGCTAGATTTTCTAATATCTCACCATCCGTTGCGAGATTGATCAGAATGGTGATGATGTGCTCAGCAATTTCCTATCGCAATGCCACAGCCATCAGATTAACTTAGGATCACCAATGCCTTCGGAGCGCCTTCATCCTCACAGGCGGACGTCGCATCGAGACTTACCGGCACATCCTTGATCAAGAGCTTCAAGTTCCGCACCGGTTGAAGGTTATCGGCCTTGAATATGCTAGGCTGTGATATCGAATATGGTATGAGATGCTCCGCTGCAATTAATCGAACTTGGGGGTTCCTGTCGGCTACCAAGCCGACCAGCTGCAAAACATCGAGATTCAGCAATTGCGAGATCGATTTGTATCTCGAAGATGGAGCATGGCCGTACCTCTTCAAGTTCTGTAGGCATTCTATATGATTTTCTGTTGCTCTATGATGAGACCCTTGAGCTTGTGTCGATTACAACTTCCAATGTTGGTGTCAATATGTATGTCATGGAGGGGCTCTTGAAGCTTTTGCGATAAGTCTGATAACGGAGGGGTAGGTGGACCCTATTAGGTACCCTTACAGTAGTGGCATTCACTAATGGCAGCTAGATTGGAGATGCAGCACTGGGGTCCCCACTCATATTTTTTTATTTTACAAATTGTCACAGTCGCAGTCAGACATTAAGCAACTATCGCGACCCGAGACGTTACTTAGCTGTGTGATACCCCCTCTAAGTCACCGCAGGCAAGGCTTCCCGGGTTGGAAGAGAGTTTTCGCACCTGCCACCACGATGCCGAAAGCTACAGCGCCAAACAAGCCACGTCGGGCCTTGGAAGACGAATATACAGTCGGCATCCTGCGCAATCGCAAACGGAACAAGTCGCAGGACAAGGAGGACGAGCACGAGGAGAACTTTGTCGATGCGAGAACGAGTCGGAAGATCTTAGATATCGGACGGCAGCTTGCCGAGGAAGATGCTCCGCCGCAACAGCGTGTCGAGTCTGCTTTCGCTTTCGGATTCGATTCGAGATATCAGGCCGAAGGAGACGATGCGGAGCTCTTCGAAGGCGAGGATGCCTGGGCGGACGATGATGATGATATAATCGACCATGCCGACGTCGAGATCGATGATTTACACACATTCCAAAAGTTCTTCCCGGGCACCGACGAGGACCCGTTACTCACCGAAGGCCCCTGGCCTATGAACGAGACAAATGGAAACAACGCGGGAGAGGAACAGGGCACGAGCACCAACTTGGCAGACCTTGTGAGGAAATGTGGTATACCTTTATCGGAACTCCTCGCATACTGATTACTCCTATAGATCCTGGCGCGGATAGCAGCCCACGAGGCCGGTCAAGACAGACCAGAAGTCAGAGGGCCGGCTTCAGAGGAAGGTTTCGAGATGTCTCCAAAGGTCGTCGAGGTTTATAGCAAGATTGGTATGTCAGACGACCTTTTTGTCCGATCCAGGGGGTTTGCCCCTTCGTGCATGAGTCGAATGCTAATCCTTTGTAGTGAGTCGAGGCCGCCACAACTATCAGTGAAATAGAACGAACTCCGACTGACACCCCCGGTCTCTGTAGGGACTGTTCTTATCCCGCTATAAGTCTGGGAAACTGCCCAAAGCATTTAAGATTCTGCCCACCGTCCCACACGTAAGACTTCCGATAATATCATTCTGAGGCACTGAGAACTCTGGTCAATGCATATATGCTTGTCATAGCTCATAGGCGCCGCCCTCAGAAACAAAACCTTGCCGTTCGACGTTCACTGACAAGGGCTGGTGTTAGTGGGAGGAGATAATACAACTTACGAATCCAAACCAATGGACTCCCAACGCAGTATTAGCAGCGACTCGCTTGTTTGTGAGCTCTAAGCCTGTCGTTGTACGAGCATTCCTCAATATGATACTGCTGGAGCACGTGCGAGACAACATAGCGGAGGTTTGTTCGCCATCTTCGACCAGATATGGATCATTTTTGCTGATGTGTTATTCTCAGACGAAAAAACTGAACGTTCATCTGTTCGATGCACTCCGCAAAGCGTTGTACAAGCCAGCAGCTTTCTTTAAAGGTACGCCAAGTCGATATGCGCGCAGCGTGGTTTGTACTAATATTTATTTTGTTTTAGGAATCCTTTTCCCGTGAGTACCGCTAGCCCAATCACCTGGGGCTCTCTTGTTGCCAGGATCCTTGCCCGTATCGACCCGAGAGAAGTGCTAACTATGCTAAAGGCTCGTCGAGAGCGGAGCAACACTCCGAGAAGCCCACATCATTTCTGCTGTCCTCAGGTAAGCCGATAACTTCTCTGGCCCGAAACAGACCCAGCAACCCCTATTTGGCGCACACAGATATGCTAACCCCTATCTTCTGTACAGTCGTGTGTCTATACCTGGTAAGTTAACCGGACTTATTGCGAGGAGCTGCAGAGGACTGTGTTTCTCACATTCCGCCCCTAGTTTTACATTCTGGTGCGGCGCTGAAGGGCCTGTGCGAGGTAAGAAAGACCGCCCAAAAGAGAACATGGTCAGTTTCTAATTTAGTCGCAGATTGCTGCCCGCGAAGCGTCGGCAGGGACAGAGTAAGCTTTCCCGCGGTGTTGTCGCCCGTTGTGCTTGGGACAATGCTAATTGAGGACTAGGGGAGGTGGTGCGACAAATATATTCATCAAGACGTTGTTGGATAAGCGTTACGCCCTGCCGTAAGTAATACCGATTCACCAATTTCTAAGTCTTCACGCGGATTTCGGAGCATCTCGCTAACCGAGATACAACAATTAGTTGGCAAGTTGTTGACTCTCTTGTCTTCCACTTCCTACGTGAGTATCATTTCTCCCTGGCTTTCTCAAGGCATTTTATCTAACTGCAATTGTAGGATTCCGTAACGCCGATCCTGCCTCAGTCACCGAGGCTGATGTGATGAATATGGGCGAACGTGCCGCGACACAGGCTAAGCTGCCAGTGATATGGCACCAGACGCTCCTGTCGTTCGCTGTGCGTTACAAGAACGAAATAACAGAGGACCAGGTAGGCTGTCCCGCCCTTTGTGTATGTCGCTGATTACCAGTTGCTGACTTCCAAACCCCCATGTAACAGCGAGAACTCTTATTAGATCTGCTCCTGACTCACGGCCACCACAAGATCGGCCCTGAGATCCGGAGGGAACTGTTGGCAGGTCGTGGCCGAGGCGTCGTTGCTGAGCCTGAAGCCCCGGCGCTTGATGGCGATGATACCATGTTGATCGATGGTTAGATAGACGTGGATAGTGGCAGGTACAAGGCCAAGGTATATGGCAAAAGGGGGGAAACAGCTGAACATTTTGCACGACTTACGAAATAGGAGCAAATGTATAGACGAAAAAGGTTAGATACCAATGTGTAATGACTTTACAAGATTGAATGAAGAAATGTGTGTATATGAAGCCCAACCCAATGCTATCCTTTGCTCTCAAGGAGAGATTGCATGCCTCAAGACCTGTGGATTTCCTGGACTGGCAAGTGCTGATGGGATGAACCATGTTGCTTGTCGGGGGGGGGGGGGTTTCCATTAGAACTACACACCAACACTACATATTACAGTCTGATATAACCCCTTTCATTATCAGACGAATCTATAGGTCCCGAGCATCTGAGATATCCAGCTCGGTTTCAATCATGCATGATGTTTTGGGCATCCAGGCCATGCCAGGGCTTGACTTGACGTATAGTACCCCTGACTGGGAATAGCATTTCCCCTAACCTAGGTTAGGCCTCTCCATCCTCCATCAGTGTCTTCGTCTGTGGATGATGCCTACCGGCAGGCCATAGCCAGTCGAAAGATAAAAGGAAAGCGTGGACGAAAAGAGCCACCACCAAATCACTCCTGGCTCTCGTCGGCCCTGGTTTTGCGCTTCTTCTTTTTGCGCTCGCCGTCGCCCACGGGCTCGTCGGGAGCGACAAAGTCCTTCTCGCGCTCGCGCTTCTTCTCCTCCTTCTTCTGCTTCTGCTTCTCCATGCGCTCCTCCTGCGCGATGCGCTTCTTGGCGTCGCGGCCGATGTGGTACTCGCCGGCCTCGAGCTGGAGGTCCACCTTGCTCGGCTCGGCCGCGGGCGGGAAAGGAGTGTACGGCTTCTTCTGGCTGACCTTGTGCGGCTTGAGACGCTTGCTGAGACTGCGCTTCTTGTAGTTGGGAAGGAAACGATCCCACGACTCGTGTTTCAGCAGGGGATCCCTAGTGAAAGAGCAACGTAAGTATTCGTATTCGAGGTCTGATAACCCGATAGGTTAGGGCAAACATTTTGAGCAAAGCAAAACTGTCACCCGTTTATCCAGGGAGCGTGTGACAGCGTAGCCACCTCAACGAGAGCAAGGTTCTCCAGACTCTAGCCCACAGCAGCCCTTGCCTAGCCGCTTATAGAAGTCAAGCCGGGCGTACTAGCGTGTGATTTCTTGACTCCGCAGCAACGAGACAAGGGCCCCTGAGAGTATCTCGAATAGATGAAAATGACAACTTGCCATCATGATGGACATTACTTACTTGGCTAGTTCTCTCTTGACCATGAGTTCTGCATGGAATCGTTAGTACAGCCATGAGACGAGCGTTCTTTTTGTTTGCCCAACTGACCTTTGATCTGATAAATGGGATCTGCTGTCTGTCAGCATAACGACCACGGAGTCGTGGCACATGTAGTGCTCTTGTGCCTTTGATTACGTGGTCGTAAAATGGACTTACTACATAGAGATGTTAGCATGGCCATGATGGCGGCTAGGAAGCCATTGCAGCAGAATCAAATGATATAACGTACCGTATATTGTGCATTGTGTCTTCAACTACCCTCCTGACTTCTTTCAGACCCTTTGGATTGTCAGCAGTCATTGCGCGAACACGCAATCAGCAGTTGCACATACCTTATATCCGCCTATAGCACTCACAGTATTACCCTGAACCTGGATATAGGTATTGGTAAGAAGCTGGAGAGCCTTCAAAGTGGCGGCATTTGGTCCCTAAGACATAAGATGTTGGCAATGACCACGGAATTGACAGACAAAAAGGCACTGCTCACCAGTAATCTCTGGCGTCGCTTTACGAATTTCTCCTTATTGTTGACACTGAAGCACGTGTTAGTAGCCGGCTAATACAAGCTCATCAAATGTTCCCTCTCGTAGGGGGATGGGTCTTCCTCACAGATTCCGTATCTTTATTATATCAGCAGCGACATCATCTTGCAGAATTCGCAGAGCTTCTGGTGCCGGAACACTTCGGGCTAGCAGCTTTATTAGGTCACGGGCCTTCACTGTGAACTGTGTTAGCATGAGCAACCGGTTCATGGGTCCGTTGGGGGGGCTTACATATGGCCGCAGGATCCCACGTCTTTTTGGTCTGTTGAAGTTAGAATTATATGGTGGACACCAGATACTAGTCTGGTAGTTCTGCAGAATACTGCTGGCTTCTAAGCCGAAGGAAGAGACTTACTGGGAAGATTGTTAGCTAGGAAAGGACTCAAATAAGGGTGATAAATACATACCAGTCTTGACTTCCACTTAACGCATTCTAAGTTAGCTTGCCCCTACCGTAAGATGAGGAGGAGAATGCGTACTGCTTCCGTTTACTAAATCGAGAGTACAGGCACTTGACCATATCTGTTAGCATCTCTTTGGAATATCATCGCAGTGGTCTATCGGCCCAAAACCGAACACTCACATGCCGAGGTTCTTGAGCGCCTTCGTCACACCAGGCCAGGCTTCCCGCAGATAGACCTAAATACTCTGTCAGTATCGAAGCAGCAAGCATATATCAGCCTTCATACATACCTCACGATACTTGGGAAATAAGACAATGAACGAGCTCTCTTCTGCGAGGGTGCCTCCGAGGTTGTCGCTGGGAGATTGCCCTGTTAGCTGTGATGCTCCCCGTATGTATTTCGCAGACAATCCAAGCAGATAGCCCCTGTAATCCACCAAGTCGTCACAACAAGGTGAGGATGGGATACTTACGAAGGCTTGAACTCCTCGATCCTGTGGAATACAGAGTTAGCGCAAGGGACTCACTTAGATACGGCGAGGTGGTGATTGAGTATATCAAAAATTTCCGACCAAGGGAAAATACGTACTTCCACTTGTCGATATCATCGGTCTTATCCTAGGTTTAGCTATATGCGCAGGCCAGGCGTTGCTGCTATATGGATGGACTCACATCCCACTAGAGTGTATTTAGTACCAAATCTACTTTCATGTGCTGTAGCTGATGAGGACTTGACTTACAGGCTTATCTTGATTGTTTGTTGAAGGCATGTTGTACCGAGGGTTACCACTGGTAATAGTCTTCGATCACAGAGCAAAGCACAAGAACTCGCCGGATATATGTGGTGAAGCGGTCGGGTAGGAACAGTATCTGACAAAGGTGCAAGGGACGGGCTATGAAGTGGTCCCAAATCTTCAGATTGCAGCGTTTGGAAATATCAAGAGCAGTGGCACTAGTAGGATCTGCGGCTTGTTTTCGACCCCACAACGCTGCCAGCTGGAACCAAGTGCTCACTGAGTCTTGAGGGATCTGTAGGTGTCCAACATCACAACTCATAAGACAATGACACCAACCCGACGGATTGCTGTAAAAAATGCATCCAACTCTTAGAGCATCCTCAAAATCACAGTGGTAATTAACTGGCTATAAACAGCATATACTATAAGAGGTATACCAACAGGGCACCTATGAGTCTAGTACAGAAAACTGGCATCGAAGTGCCTAGTGCACAGTGCTCAGTCTTACCTAAAGCGGCCCACTAGTCTTCCTACGCAAGCCCTTCTGTACAGAGGAACATGTGCTTCCTTGCCCCCCAAGAAAACTTTGTTGCTCCTAAAGACTGAGCACGGTGTGGTCACGAATTTTCAATCACGTTCATTCCCTCCTAGCTTATTCCCATATCTGACTACACGCGAGATACGATACCGAACCGATAACCTCACCTCCGCCTCCGAACCCCAAGAGATATCGGCCCAAACACCCTGTGTAACTGGACCGACTCTCTTTGCACAAGTACACATTGTTTACCTATTTAGTAACATTGTCGGCCTCTCACTGGAGCCGCAGTATACTTGACAGCCTCTTCCACCACACCTACTCCGACGTCAATTGTGTCCCCATTCAGATTGTTGCATCACTGCTTCCGCCACTGGTTCATCATCCTCGGTGCATTGAATGACACTGTTGTCGGCCACCGGCCTTTCCACCTTCGAACCAGCCTATTCAGCGCACCTTTGTCTCTAGGACCCTCTACTCCGGCAATTCCGGTGCACTGCGCCTAGGATACCTAATCGCCGACCCAGATTGAACCTGAACTTCGGAATCGAGCAATGGAGGAGGAAAGAACGGCGGCGCTGGCGCCGCCGACGACTGAGTCCCCAGCTATGGATCCTATATCGGGACCGGACTCTGAGCCCACCACGGCCGAGATTGCAATCTCTCAAGACCCTGCCGCATTGATAGCAATGGGAACTGGAGAAGTTTCACCTCAATTACAGTGAGTGGAATCATTCCCCAAAATTATACTTGTTGTTTGCTCGAAGCCACTGCAATCAATCCCACCACTCTGCATTCGGAGGAACCAAGGGCGCATTACAGCAACGAGATGTAAAGTCCCTTGTATCAATGCACATTACGCTCGCCAGTTTCAAATATCTTGGCGCATGGTCCAAGGACAATGGCCCATTGACGGTCGAAGTGTTGATATCAAACGTGTTCATTTATCCTGCGCGGCTCGGATGCCTGCCCACTCAATACGGAACCCTTACAGTACATTGTTTTGCGAAGCCATACCCCACACTTCTCTTTCATTTTATGTTGCTAAGTCTGCTCATATGCCTAACAATAACCACTCTTATTGTGCAGTTCCGACACCATGCCCGAAGGAAACGTCCCTGAATCGAGTACATTGGAGAATCCGCCCATGGATCTCAGTTCAACTACCGCGCCGGATATTTCAACAGATAGTGTTATACCGGAAGCATCCTCTGTTTCGAACCCGAACGAGTTCCCCGAACATTCTATATTAAGCCCATCGATGGAGCCCCCTCTCGCTGGCGCCCAGGACATGCAAGCCTTACCCACAGCTCCGAGCACACTTTCAGAACAACACATCCCGCAACAACAGTTCATTCCTCAAGACCAGCACATGCCACAAGACCAGCATATCCAGCCAGAGCAACACATTCCGCAGGAGCAGCATATTCAACAAGAACAGCACATTCCGCACGAACAGCACGTCCAGCACGAACAGCACCAGCAGCAACAGCAGCAACAGCAGCAACAGCAGCAACAGCAACAGCACCAGCAGCAACAGCAGCAACAGCAACAGCAGCAACATATTCCACAGCACACGCAAACTACAGGTCAGACCCAAGATATACAAAACATGCAAATCTCAAGCCAGGCTGGCCAGAATCCCGGTGCTCCTCAGATGGCAACCCCGAACTCGATGCCCATGGCGAGTTATCCTCAGAATATGGGTGCAGCTCCTATGCCAGTTATGATGAATCATATGGCTCCACAGAATCATATGGCAACATCGCCTGCCGCGCACGCACCGACAGCTTCAGGTAACTTGGTACGTGTAAATCATTTCTTTTGTTATCCAAAGCATCTCGAGGTTTTCAAACATATAATCAGACCGATGGGAACAGACAAGCGCCTGCCCCAATAAGTTAGGTCGAGCCATATCTATGTCTGGTTATCTGTTCCTATGTCCCTGGGGTTTCACCAAAGTCGATGCGGCTGTACAGATAGAATGCTTGTTGTTTTTGCAGCCTTTGCAACCGACCATTGCCCCGATTGCGAACAGCAGCGATCCAATCAGCAGCTCTGGCAGTTCACATCCCTTATCAGCAGGACCCACCTCATGCAAACTAGGTGGGGCCAAGGCCAGAGCTTAGACTGTTTCCTGTCCAGTGCCCACCTCCTCCCACCCTTTTATCATATCTAATCACCACTATCTATCGATCGCGATAGACAGCTGTGCCTACTTAGTTGACTTATCTCCCTTATCCTATCTGCAATTAGTTGCCCGCCATTCAAGATGATGGCTTCGCACCCGGCTGTTTCTACAGTGCCACCTGCTGGGCCCAATACTAACAGCCATGTCTCACCACAGCCGACATGCCACAATTGCAGCACCTCAACCACGCCGCTTTGGCGTCGCGACGAGATGGGCGCTGTCCTTTGCAATGCCTGTGGCTTGTTCCTTAAGCTCCATGGCCGACCGCGACCGATCTCACTGAAAACTGATGTCATTAAGAGTCGCAACCGTGTCAAGACCATGCGGCCAGATCTGCAGAAGAAGAAGGTTAGTGCTCCCGAGGTTGTGCGTCTTTCGCCCAAGGTCTAACTTGCCCCCTAGCAGCAGAGTCTACCCGCGACCACCCATCACAACGGAAATGCATTCCAGAGCCACGACGCTGCCAATGCGGCGGCTACAGCCGCAGCGCTTGCCGCAGTGCGCGCATCGCAGCAAAAGGTCACTAATGGTCACGTCGCCGCCGACACTCCCATATCTCGTACAGGAACTCCGAATGTCTCGAATGTTTACGACCCCAATCTCGGTAGTTTTCCGGCCATCGACCAGTTCCCACACGACACCCTCCACTACCCGATCCATAACGGTTCCCCTGGTCGTGCCCCCACTCCCCCTAATGGCGAGCAGTCATCTCTGGACGCTCCACAGACGCACGAACAGCTCATTGCTGCGAACTCGAGTCTCAAGACGCGGGTGAGCGAGCTAGATCTGATCAATGAACTATACCGTGGCCGGTTACAGCAACTAGAACAAGACAATCAAACCGCAGATAATTATCGTCATTCGGCCGAGATGTCGGCCAAGGAAGCCGCCACTGAGCGCGCCCTCCGGGAAGATATACAACGCCAACTGGATGATAGCCACAGGCGCGAGAACATCCTCAAGCGTAGACTTGACGAGATGGAACAAGAAATCCAGGAGCTCAGAAGCCAGCTCACTCACCAGCAGTCAGAGACGGACGAACCTGCGGCGAAGAGGGTGAAACTCGAAGATCATGGCAACCACCACAGCATGGATGACGCGGAGCAGCTCGTTGCACTGCAACAGGCCGAGGCGTAGTACGGGATGACAGCCCTGCTTACCTTTCTCTTCGCCTATGTTATTTCAGGGGTCTGGTCTGCCTTATCCCACTGTCACTTCGTGTCGGCATCGTTATCGGCATGCGGCCTCCGCGTTTCCCATGCCCGCACGTCACTTGAGCGTTTCCCTATAATGTTTGTTTAATGAATTGTACACCGACAGTGACGAGGAGTTACCCCTTCCGACCACTTCGATATAATAGTCAGCGACTATAGCATCCGCTGGCAAGGGTGCAGGAGGGTTGGGTTTCTATTCGAGACTGCTTCGCGGGCGGTTACTCTTTTTTACGATGTCCAGACGATCACATGTTCTATATTTGGCAGGAGGAATGCGGAAAACGAATAGGAGTTGTGGGCGTTAGATACGTGCATGGATCGCACCTTCTAGTATACAGGGACAAAAAAGTTGTTTCGAGTTAATACTACCAAACAAATCAATGGAAGTGGTGATATGGGGACTCCGTGACAACCCAACCGATACCCTTGCTTCTTTTAGCCGCATACACAAACAAAATCTGTATTGTATTGTTTCGTGAGCTGAATAATGTACATCAGGTTCGTACACAGGCGTAACATATGTACTTAGGTAGGAGGTATGTACATATATACGTGATAGGCAGTTTGGTGTATGCGTGTAGAGTTGTAGAAAATTCCAATTCCTACAGATCGCTACGCCTTGACAGTTTTCGCTTTCTCGACATCACTACTCTCCTTGCCGGGTGTTTGAACTTCTTCCGGTCCCTGTACTCCGCCCTTCCTAAAACCCATCAGTTCGCCTATGACGCCTCCCGGTTTAGGAACCGGGCACTCCCTTTTGCCCCTGGGCGCCGTGCTGCTATTTGTCGCCAGGGCTTCCGGTTGTGTCGTTCCCCTTTCGATTTCTGCGCCGGCTGATATTGCTGTTGATGATGATGTTGTCGTTGGTGTTCTTGGAATGGAGATCTTCCTTAAAGAGCCATTCCGTTCGGCAGCAACAGCATCTCCCTCCTCGACCTCGAACCGCGCGATGCCATCCTTGACGTTTGCGGTATCTTGCTCGGGCGATCTCCGCCTCACCCTCCGTCTATTGCCGTTGGTGTTTTTGTCGTCGGGGGCATTGGAGGCGTCCGCGTAGGCGACGCGCGGGGCGGGACAAGGGAGGATGTGCGGAAGGCCGACGACGAGGAAGGAGGCGACGACGGTGCTGGCGAAGAGCGAGGACGTCATGCGAGACCGGGGGTGGAGATGGGGCGGCATGGCTGGCGGCTTCTCTTGTCGTATCGTAAAATTTGTTTTATGATGTGATGTGGTGTATCTTTTCTCTTCTTTCTTCTTTATTCTTTACTATTTTGTTGTTTTTCGTCTCGCGATCGCTTGCTCCTCTTCTTCTTCTTCTTCTTCTCTCTTCCGGCGCACGAAAGCGCCGGAACGTTGGTACGGGAGGACCAGGATGGAGAAGAGGTAGGTACCTGTGTATTCGGTGCTTTAAATTAAAGTGAGCAATCGCCAATTTAACTGAGGAACGCGAAGAGGTTCTCCCTTACCACTTGAGTTTTATATGTCCTCCCGGGTCCTGGTCATGCCAATGGAGGTACAGGAGCTTGTTATGTTTGTGCTGTGGTCTTTCCTGTCCTCCCCTTATCCAATTTGCAGGGTACCACTGTCGCTTTGACTCTTGAGATACTGCAATACCCATCTGAAGTCGCTGAAAGCTACGATACCGAGGTATATCCGAATTCAGTCTCAGTTTTAGTAGGTTTACAGTAGGGGTGGGGCTAGGATACTTCCGGTGTAATTCAGCAAACTTCGGCACGCTAGCCTTCCTTTTGATATCTACCTGGGCCCAGTGGTATCGGGAACTCTAGCGTGCCGACTTAGGCACCCTAGAATACCTATGTAGCTTTAGCGCAAGTTGGAGAACATCCCACTTTGGTCTTTCTTTGTTGTGTGAGGTGCCAGAATCGGCATCTCTATCTGTGTTCCAGCAATCCCAACGCTTGTTATACTTCTTCTCGCGCCATTCGCTTTCGCATAAGCATATTTCCATATAGATTTGAAACTATGCCATAGGATCGAGCTGCGTCATCTATCCAGGGACTTTTTGTAGGCTTTTGCGCGGCTTCGTTGCTCGTTGCGTCGCTGCAACGTCTAAAACTGTGTTGTCGGCTTCACGATGAGTGACCTTGACAAGTATGTGCTTCCATTCTGCATCTTGCATGTATTGTTTTTTCTTTTGGAATCGTTTCTAATATTCGCACCACTGCTAGAGCCATTGCCCAGCTGAGGGCTTGCCGGCCCATCCCCGAAGCCCAAGTCCGGGAAGTTTGCCACAAAGCTCGCGAGATACTGATCGAAGAAGCCAATGTGGTCACAGTTACAGCACCGGTGACGGTAAGCCGCCTCGTGCTTTTCCCTCTTTCTGTATTTCGCCATGGGCTATATGATGTTGATGACGAATGCAGATATGCGGTGATATCCATGGCCAGTTTCATGATTTGATGGAGCTGTTCCGCGTTGGAGGCGACCCGCCGGATACCAACTACCTCTTCATGGGTATGCATCTCAAACCGCGCCTTACATGCAGCCTTTGCAATTGCTTGAAAATGAGATTCGCTAACGTGGTGACGCGCGCTGTCCAGGTGACTTCGTCGACCGCGGATTCTACTCGCTGGAATCCTTCCTTCTCCTCCTCTGCCTCAAAGTCCGCTACCCCGACCGCATGACGCTGATCCGTGGCAACCACGAGTCGCGGCAGATCACGACGGTGTACGGATTCTACGACGAATGCCTGCGCAAGTACGGCAGCGCGAACGTATGGCGGTACTGCTGCGACGTCTTCGACTACCTCGCCCTGGGCGCCATCGTCCTCGGCGCCTCCAATACCCTCGACCCGACCGACCCCCGATTTGACGCGAGTAACGCGCGCGACGAGGTCGTGGTCGATGTATGCACTCCCGAAGATGAGCCCTTTGTCCAGCTCACCCGGCCACCGCGGAGGAGCAACGATGCCAGCTTGGGCGCCAGTCCCCCTACTAACGGCAAGATGACGGAGCGCACAGGCCCTCCCGGCTCCGGCGCTTCGGGCTCCAGTGGAGGCACCGTCGGCAACCCTGCAGGCGCCGTCCTCTGCGTGCACGGCGGCCTCTCGCCCTTGGTCGAGACAATAGATAAAATTCGCCTCTTGGACCGGAAGCAGGAAGTCCCGCACGAGGGCGCCATGTGTGATCTGCTGTGGTCGGACCCGGACGATATCGACGGCTGGGGACTATCGCCGCGCGGCGCGGGCTTCCTGTTTGGGGCTGATATCGTCAAGACCTTCAACCACCGGAACGACCTGTCCCTGATTGCGCGGGCGCACCAGCTTGTGATGGAGGGGTTCAAGGAGATGTTCGACGCCAGCATCGTCACCGTCTGGTCTGCGCCCAACTACTGCTACCGCTGCGGCAACGTCGCCGCCGTGCTCGAGTTGTTCGAGGACGCCGGCGGCCAGGGCTTCTTCGCGCGCAGCAACGGCGACGTCGGACGGAGCGACGGGGGAGCCGCCGGCAGGGGCTTTCTCCTCGACCCCGTCAAGCGTGGTCCTGCGCGCAGATACCGCGTCTTCCAGGCCGCGCCGCAAGACTCCCGCGGCATGCCGGCCAAGAAACCCGTCGCCGACTATTTCCTCTAATAAAGTCGGGGGTGGTGGTAGTGGTGGTGGTGGTGGTCGACGGTAAAAAAAAAAGTCTTAGTCTTAGTCATAATATGGCTATACTTGAGGGAATCATTCGATCGGCATGTTGTCCTTTTTGTACCTTTTTTCTATGCGGGAAATGGTGGTGAACAACTTTTATCTAACAAAGCTTTGGAGTTGGGGGCGGAAAGTTTTAACCTAGGGGGGTGGCAAGGCGTTTGTTGGTTTTTGCAGATAGATATGGACCTATGTACCTAACCTGAGTATGTAGGTTAGCTTTTCATCGAGAAAAAAGCGACTCTTTCACATAATGCCTGCCTATGCCTGCTTACCTACCTTCCTAGGTAACTACCTAAGTCCGAAACACGTGGATTTGCTTGTCTTGTCCATCCGGTCGCCTTGAGTTGCAACTTTTTTTTTTTTCGCAGAGCAAACACATCTCCGGATCTGCATGTAAGTAGTTTCACACATCACTCCTGCGTAGGAAAGGAAAGCCACATCCAGTGTTCTTATTTAGTGAGCGCGTAAGATACCTACATGTATGTATGTTAATATGCTATAACCAAACCCTTATTTATGTATTTCTTACTCCCCAATCTTTCCATTTTTCCCATTCTTTTAGTTATAATCTCTAAGATACAGTTGACGAAAAGAAAATAATCGACAAAGCTCAGAGCGCTCTGTTCGGCACACAAAAACAAAAACAACCGGGACTGCTATCTATCCTCATCCACCATATCGTCCATCCATCAATATACTTACCACGCCATATAACAAGGGTTGGGTACGTCTTTTCCAACAAGTTGAAAAAAAGAAAAAGAATTTGAGTAGATGAATCCCCCCCCCCTCCCCAAAAAAATGCAGTCCAGCTAATCCAAGCAAACTTGGTTAAAAGAATACAAATCAAAATCAACCCCTTTCCTTCCATCAAACTCCTCACACATCACCATCGCCATCACCATCATTCATATCTCCACAACCCCTCCCCTCCCCTGTACGGGAACAGGCCAGAGTTCCCTGACTGCAGCCCCTTGGTTGCCCCTGCCCCTCCCGGTCCTCTTCCGGCCCTTCACCTGCGCGAGGCCCTCGTGCGCGACGACGGCGCAGACGGTGGCGGAGATGAGGCCCATGAGCGCGGGCCAGGCGTCCGTGCCCGCGATCCCCCTCGTCGACGGCCCGCCCTTCTCGGGCGCCGTGTCGCGCGCCCTGACACTCGGTCCCTGTGGTGGTAATTTCGCGGCTTCCTTATCGGGCCCTTGGTCCTCGTCTCTTGCTGCTTGTGGTAAGGGTGCCGTGTCCGTCATGACCACGTCCGGGTCCGGATCTGGCTCTTCTTCTATCACCGCCGTCGCTGGTTGGGGCCGAGGAGGTTGACGGGCAGGTTGAGGTCGAGGTCGAAGTCGAGTGGCAACTGGACTAGGTTTATTAGGGGGAGACGAATCCTTGGCGTCTGTGTCTGTGTCCTTCTCCATCTTTATCGGTGTCCTCGGCCCTGCTGCCCCTGTCGTGCCAGGCACAGAGCCCCAGGCATTGCTCTGTAATTGCTTCTTTTGTTGTTGTTGCCGTTGTGGCCGTTGTGGCCGTTGTGGCTGGCTCTGCGCTCGCGTCCGCGCTCGCTTGGCTGGCTGCGCTTTCTCTTCGACCTCATCTTCGATGATGATGGGCATCGAGCGTGTGCTCCCTGCCGTAAGTGGGGGTGTCATGGGGCTAGGACTGACGCTGAGGTCAGACCCAGACCCTCGTGATGCTAAGCGGGAAGAGCGCCGCAAACCGCCGGATATTGGCGGCGGTGATGCTACTACAGTTGTAGCCGTCGTCTTTATTGGTGCTGGCGGTTCTCTTCTCGTACGACGAAGGGGCCCTCTGATAGCAGTGATAGGTGTGGAGGGGGTTTTAGGAGTGTAAGAGGTGGTGGGCGTAAGTGCAGGTGCAGGCGTGGTAGGTGCAGGCGTGGTTGGTGTAGGAGCCTGGACCAAGGTAATCTTTGGTTTCGACTGCTCAGTCGTAGTCATCGTCGCTGTCCTTGTCGAACCAGATGGCCCGAAGTTGATTTTCGTGGCGGAAGGCGGCTTCTTCCGCTCCCAGGCCGCACTTGCAGGGGGCGAGATCAGACTTGTGGCAGGATCAACTGGGTCCCATGATGGCTTCCTTATCTTCATGGTACGGGGTGTGGTGGGCGATGGTGGTACCGGTACTGATACCCTCGGCGGCGCCTGTGGCTTCTCTGGCACTGCTGGGGTCTCTGGCACTGCTGGGGTTTCTGGCGGGAGGAGCTGGGGTGTTGTAGCCAAGGTAGAAGCCGGAGCCGGAGGCAATGATAACGGCCCTTGGGAAGGGAGAGAGCTCGCGGTAGCTCGAGGTCGTTGTTCCGGTTTTGGTTTTTGAGGCGCGGACACGGATGTTGGCATCTGTGATGCTTGTGCCTGTGTACGTGCCTGTGCCTGTGCGGGTGCCTGTGCGGGTGCGGTTGCTGGCGCTGCCGTTGTTGCAGGTGCAGGTGCAGAGGCTGTGACAGAAGTTTGACCCCGGTGGTCCCTTTCGTCCAGCCACTTCTGCCTTCTCGCCTGCTTCGCCCGTCTCTGGGACAAGGTCCTCCACTCCCTCTCCAACAGGTTCCTTTTCAGAGCCAAGGGCTTACCGAGAAGATCCTCGGCCGGCGTGAGCTCGAGCGTCCACTCGACCGGTGGCAGAGGGGGTAGCGGCAAGATGGGCGCGCGCCCCACGCGCTGGAAGCGGCGGTTCACCTGTGAGGCTACACTGTAGAGGAACACCTGGCGCTTCTCCTCTAGCGTCCTGCCGCCGATGCGGTCCCAGAAGAGGTACTGCAGGTACAGCCAGTTGTCAGGCCCCGTGTTCTGGCCCAATGACTTCCAGAGATTGTGAACCAGGTTGGCCAGTTCCCACACCCACATGGTGTACAGATCCTCGACCGTGGTCTCGGGTGCTTTCTGATTCTTCCACCGGTCGAAGTCGGCCAGCTCTCTGTACTTTGCCAGGAGCTGCTCGTCCGACGGCGGCTTCTCTGCCCATTTCTGCTCCTGGGAAGCCAGGGCGTCACCGCACAGCTTCAGTGTATTGGCCGCGGCGTGGTAGACGTGGTACAGCTGGACCCGTTTATCCTGTGCCTCCTCAACCTCCTTTCGCAATGCCTCGTTGGCAGGGTCCTGCTCGGATAGGGCCTGAAGTCTCTTCGCTTTCGCTGCAGCGGCTTTTGCAATAGGCAAGGATTGCTGTGCTTCCTTTTTGAGCTTCTCAACCAGTTCTCTGTAACGATGGAGACCCAAGTATTCCTCGTGCTGCCACTTCGCCTCCTCCGCGGATAGAGCCTTCGTCGTGGAGCCTGAGTCTGCTTCTTGCGGATACCTTGGTGTAGGCAACGGTGGCTGAAGTTCCTGGACCTCTGCCTCAACCGTCCCTTGAGTTACAGGCACAGGCGCAGGCGCCGCCATGGTATCCTCGGCGTTTAGCTTCTTCCTTTCTTGTTCGTACCAGGCATCGACTTCATCCCTCGTCGCCTGATCCGCGGTTGGCCAAGCCCGCTGGTATAACAGGGAATAGACATTAACTTGCAGATTTAGTTGCCGTATGTCCTTTACATTCCCGCTTGAACCGTGCTGCTTTCTGTACGAGATGAGCTCCCGCTCGGCGTGGAGCCTTGCGTCCGCCAACCTCTCCAGCGCCTCCTTGGCACTCAAAGAGCCTTTGGTAATGGCGCTGGCTGGAGAGTCAGTGCGGTCCGGAAGTGGTTTCTGGAAAGTCTCCGGCAGGCCCCGACGCGCCAAGGCCTCGTTCATCTCTTCGGCTAGCTGTGCCAGAATCCCGTGCCTGCGTTCCTCGCGGTCGCGCCAGTACATGATGTCATGGCCGAAGCGCTTGCGGAAAGCGCCCTCATACAGGTCGGAGACGTGGCGCCTGAGGTTTGTGCCGCCGTTGGCAAAGGGGATGTCCGCGGGGAAGAAGCTCTCCATATCTGCAGTGCTGAAGTATGCGGACCGGGACACGGCGTCGATCCAGCCGTCCCACGACAGCAGCGCCGTGCCGGTCGGCTTTTTCTGCTTCCACGTCACCCGGTGCATCCGGACCATGGCGTTCCAGTCCCTCGGAATCCCCGTGCTCTTGAGAAGAGCTGCCGTCATGCTCTGTTCCATGCTCTGTTCCATATCTGCCCATTGTTGTTGCCTTTCTAAGGTGTCCGCCGAAGTATCTATGGTTGTTTCTTTTACGTTCTGTTCTTTCTTCGGTTGCCTCGGCTCGGTTCTAGCTATTCTTACTACCCTCGGTTTCCTGGATTCGTCTGTGGGCTTCACTGTTTTTGGTCCTCCCGACGGACCTTTGGCGGTCGTCGCCTGAGCTTTCTCGTCAGACGGGTTGTCCTCAATTTGCTCCGTTGGCACCGTTCCCTCTGTCTCCAGGGGTCCCTGGCCAGTTACAGTGTCGTCTCTCAGCCTGTAGTCATATTTCCTGGCTCCGACGTCGTCATAAACATCCACACCCAACGTGCGGTCCTTGCCCACCACGACGCGAGGATCAAGCAGCGGAGGGTATTCCCCGAGTAGCGGGCCGGGCCCAAGGCTCTCGATGCCCTTTAGTGCCTTGGGAGGACGCGGACGCTTGACGAACAGCTCGAATGCCTCTGGTCTGGGTATGCTCCACCTGAGGTCACGGCCCCGGCCGTGTGCTTGTTTGTCGTCAGGGTCCATGACACGCTCCATGTTGAGGATTTCGGTGTCTAGAGCCCATAGGACCTGGTGCTTTGACATGATATCCCAGTTGTTTCGCGTGAGGAATGCATGGTTGCCCACATCGCCATCGTCCAAGACTGCGTTCTTTTGGTATGCCTCTTTCAGCTTCTCCTCGTACAAAGCACGCATATGCTTGTAGAAGTCTATTGCCTTCTTAGCCACGGCGGGTGTGAGGTCGTCGTACCGGTCCGTACGAGTCAGCGTCTCGCCTCTCGAATCCGAGTCGTTGTGCGTTTCGTCCTTGGCGATCACTTCGTCTCCACTCGAATTAATGTTATCGGTCGCATTATCTGCAACACCAATCCCCCTCCCTCCTCTCGACGCTGTTGCTTCCCCTTTTCCAAGTGGTTCTTCCAAAGTCGGTACTACATCCGCCTTCGGCCTCGGGGTCCTCCTTGCTCGTGTTTTCGGGGCGGGGGCACCTCCTGTGACAGATGATGGAGCGTCGCCGGTGGTCACTACTCCGTCCACGAGTCTGTACAGGTCTGGATTCACCTTTGCGAGGTGGACCGCAGTCAGGATCCCCTTCTGCTCCGCCTTCCACTCCTCTCGCAGCTTTTCCCGGGCGGTATAGCGGGCCTCCAGATCCGCGATCTCCTCCTCCTTTGTGAGCGAGAAGTACCTGTTATTTTCCAGCGCCATGTACAACTGCTCATGCTCGTCCCATACTTGCAGGAGGTCCCAGTGCCCGGTGAGCAGCTCCGGCAAGCTGCATTCGCCCGCGTCGTAGAGCTTATGAAATATTTCGAGGCGGAAGATCTGCGCCATCCTCGCGGCGAAGGCGTGCGCGATGGGCTCGACGAAGTCGGTATCGCGGAGCTCGTTGTACCGCAGCTTCTTATTGTCCTTGCCCCCGGGCTGGTTCAGCTTCGGCTGGCCAGGGGTCAACTTGGTGGGGTTGTCATTGATGAATTTCATCGCCCTCCCTCTCTCGTCTCTAAGAATCTCAGATTGTCTCGCCTCCATGTCCTTGAGTGTGCTGACGTCCTTTTCGTTCCTGGCCCTTTCCCAGGCCTCCCTGTCAGGTATGCTCTCCATGGCATGCTTGAATCGGGGTAACTGGCTACCCATTCGTTCAGCATCGAGCATGGGCGGCCGACCGCTCCGGACGCGCTGGTAGAATACTCTAGACGGGTAGTGAGAATCCTCCACCAGTTGTTTCCACAGTTCTTCGGGGTCTCTAAGTCCAAGGTGGTCCCGTCCCGGACGAGCACCGCCGAGAAGTCGGCCTGTCTTGCCGTTTACCTCCAGCGACCTCCTGGCATTCAAGGAAGCCACCATGGCCAGGCCGCCTATCATGGGCGGGACTCCGATGTCATCAGCGAACGAAAGCTCGGCCGCCGACACGCCGCCGCCGAGGTACTGCTTCACCTCATTCGAGCCAAAGACGGAGTTGTTCTCCCCAACGCCGTGGCGCAACTGCGCCGGGCTCAGCGTGGGATTGATGAAGGCCGGCGTGCGGAAGAAGCGCTTGTTGTCCCGGATATCCCATCCCTGGCCGAGGTCGAGGACGCCCAGGTCGGGCTCAAAATTGAGCGCCTGGAGCGCCCGCCGCAGGTAGTCCTCCATCCGGGTCCTGTGCTCGAGCGTGCCCGCCGGAGGCCTGGTGGCAGACGCGAGGTACTTCTCGTAGTCCTTGACCACGTCCTCAAACTCGGGGCTGGAAACGAGCATCTCTTTCTCCTTACCCCACCAGGTGCCGGCAAGCAGCTCCCCATCCTCGCTGAACACCTTTTGCTTCTTTGATCCCGGCGTTGGTTTCGGTTTGCCGGTCACCTTCCTCTTCCTTCGCCCGGCGACACCTGCCATGGCCGTCGCCACACACTGCTGCACCGCTGCCAGGTTGGAGGTCCGGGTCATGGAATTCCCATCGCTAAGGGCGGCGTGTAGATCCTGGTACTTTTCCCGCAGCCAATGCTCGATTTCCTCCCGGTAATTGCCATTGTGGTGCCCTTCCCAGTCGATTCTCGGAGTGGCATTCTCAATCACCTCCGCGATCCTCTCTAGCAAGGCGTCAAACTTGTTTTTGCCGACGGCAGCTCTGTCGCCTGTCTCCTTAAGCTCCTCGATTCCTTCGTCCTCCCACTCGTAGTCGATGACGGCGTCGTATTCTCCCCATATATCCCGCAACTGCTGGGCAAGGAAGACGCGATCGGCCAAGGCCGGTTCGTAATGCTCCTCTATTAGCCTCTTGAACGTGTCGGGGGAAACGGCAGCGCCGTCGGTGACCAGCTCAATATGCGCGCCGAGGAAATATTCGAAACCCTCTCGCTTTCGTTCAAATCCTTCGTTCGCCAGGTAGTACACTGGGTCGGCCGTGGCGGGATCAAGGTAGGACGCCATGAAGGGACGCTGTGGCCGGCACTGCCGGATCTGCCTGCTCGGGGTGTAAGTACTAGTAGTCTTCTGATCACCCACGGGACCATGAGGATCAACTGTGACAATTCAATAGATCACCGTGATCGAAAAAAATCAAGACAAATCAGAATGCGACGGTTGTTACAGAGGACATGGGCATGTTTGAGTCCAAGCCCAACATCAATTTTTCTATTTGGTCATCATGGTTTGTAGATAATAACGCAAAGAGGGTCGACAAAGGAGCTTCCACAACTCTTTGTTTGAAAGTTGAAACGGCAGGCAGGTACCGTCTACGTCCAAGGCCCGGGTCTGCAAACAGGCTCGATTCATTGCGGAGGTGCTGCGGTCTGCTGAGCTGCCGTATTTCGCGACAGTTCGTTTGCAGCCAGAGGGGGGCCATGTCTTGCGCCATTGAGACAAAGACGACGCCCCCCCACCATCCTCGCTTTTGGCTATCGTGTGCCAGACGAAGGACAGACGCCACTTTCAGGACAACACGTACGCTCTCGCAATAGCGCAGCCGAATGAAATGGGTGTGCTTCATCAAATATTCTATTACCTGTCGGTCGGGAGGTAAGTATTTTCGTATGTGTGCAAATGCCACTTCAAAGCTAGGTAGCCGGAGTTATCGCCTTTGTTCTTGACGGAACCCGTTCTGTCTCACCACGCTGGATCTAGCGAGCGCTCAATGTCTCTGAAGTCTGCGCTTTCCCTACTTATCCACGACCTGCACTTTCCGGATCATAGCTAGGTAGGTACTGCCATGTGTCAGGAAGCCACGGGTTATTATACTCTGAGAACAACTAAAATTCAAAGTTGGTACCTTAGAAAGCATCCTTGTGTCCTTAAGTTGTTTTATTTTTATACCACCTTCCACGCACTAGATACTAGTAAGTAAGCACTTAAGGTAGGTAGACAATTAGGTACGATGTTTACCTCCTTGTCAATGTCACGTATTCATTATGAGCGCTGGAGGCGGAGTGAGATGTACATACGACCCGTCATCTATCATCTTGTAAATCTACACTTCTACAGATGCTAGCTTACATGCTTTGACTTATAACAAGGTAACATCCATCTAACCTTAAGAGCATGTCGCCACCGCACCACCGGGAGCTTTGTAGGTAGTCGGGTCGAAGCCGTAGTAGAAGTTCGGGATGTAGATGTTGGCGTCGTCGGCCTTGTAGGCGCCCGGGAGGCTGATCTTGGGCGAGCAGTTGCCGCTTCCGGAGCCGCCCGTGATGGCCAGCTGGGCGCAGCCGATGTAGAACTGCCATCTCTCGTTAGTTTTTTTTATGTCTAATCTAAACCATAATAAAAGTGAGTCATACCTGAGCACCACCTTTCTGCATTGCGCCGTGAAGTGCCAACATCTCGGAACGAAGCTGTGTTGTTGGCGGATCACCCCGTGTCAGTCAAGATCTCATACATATAAAATTGATAAGAAAAGAAACAAAAGAAAGAAAGATAGAAAAAAAAAAAACAATACTCACAAGATACTCTCCGCTCTTCAGATTGGACGGCAGCTTAAAGGTATGCGTCATGTTGACCGCCTCCATGATCTCGTTGGCCCACTTGCCGCCGACGTAGTCCTGCTCGTCGATCTTGAACCAGCCCGCGCCGATACCCGTGGCCTTGGCCGCGCTGTCCACGGGCCCGTACAGCATGTGCGTGATGGGGCCCGGGTGTGTCGAGCTGTCCCACTGCACCTTGATCGTGTCGCCGGCCTTGACCGCCACCGTCTTGACGCTTGCGCCGCTGCTCGTGCCGCCCACGTTGCAGATGATGTCGTTGCTTGTCACGTCGGTCTGTTTTATATATATATATATATTGTCAGAGCCTTTGATTCAGATGTGCGGAAATGAAATATGGGGGGCTTGAGGAGTTTGAACTAAAAGTCTACAAGTAACAAATCCAATACGCACCACAGGACTGTTACTAGGCGGCATCCGGATGCCGACGTGGTATCCCGGCGACATATCGTTAACCCAGAACTGATGGAAATTCTGGTGCGCCGAGACGCCGGCGACCAAAGCCGCAGATAGGACTGATTTTCGCATTATGAGTGAGTGTTGAGACCGACAGTATAGAAGGCCAGATATAGGAGAGAAACTGCTCTATCCTCTAGTAATTAGGCAGTCAAGCTACGACATTCGAGAGAGAGAGATCATCTCATTTTCCACGATCGAGAGAGGATTACGAGTTTTATATACTCGTATGAAGCGCCAAAGGTGTAGACTACATACGCCATCGGTGGAGCCGCCTCGATGTCCATCATGAGATTTCTACATACGGGCCTAGGTACACCAAGGCCGCAATGGTCTAAGATAGGGTTCAGGATGCAATCAAGGATCTGTCTAGCTACCGTACAGACTATAACAACAGGTAAACATCGATCGAACAGTCGTTTCAAGATTTTCGATTAGAATATTGGACGACGATCCTTGACTAGATGCGGCGCAGTACGGGTGTACATCGTCACCGCTTGTCCCTATATAGCTACGGAGGGCCTCGTCCGCGTCTCGGCCCCGTTCCCGTTTCGGACGCCAAAGTCAGTTGGTGGATTTACTGCGAGGCCTTGGCCGGGGAAAACTCGATGTCGGGGGCTCTAGACTTTTGAGCTATAGCATTCCCGGCAATGCGGTCAATGTTATTCCTTGTTTCTAAACCTCAACTCTCGTCATGTTGGTGGTAGTCATACCAACTAACTGTTTTAGGTTTCGCCTTTAACTAGCATCATGGAGCTCACATTTGACCTGTGACATGGAGTCGCGGCGACCAGATCAAGATTGCCTTACTCTCGAATGCACACTGCTGGTGACCCCCCGCGTAGAAAGACAAAGGTCAGCCCTTCTTCGCCTTGTCGAGATCGTCGTCCACTTTCGGCAGTGCCGGTATATCCACGCCCAGGACTTCATGCTGTAAGCCAATGTAGCCGTCACTGAGGACAAGAACGTCCAACTTCCTGCCATTGCCATCTCTATCGGGCTCGGGGAGCTTGATCGCAGTCTTCGCAGTCGGCTTGCTTCCAACATTGACAGACTGGCCCGGTCCTTGGCTCCAGCCTACACGTTTGACCGCAATGATCTCGTCCTTGGCCTTGTCGCAAACGATGACGAACCAGCCCTCTGTCTGTGGCTTGGGATATCTGGGAGCGAATATGCGGCCGTCCCTCTCGGTAATAGCATTCAGACGCTTCAGATTTACGGTGAGTGACAGCGCCGTGACGTTCTCTACGGTGACGGTTATGTTGGGAATGGCGGATACGGCCCGAACAAAGCGGCTCTGCTGGGAACTTGGCACGTGCAGCTCCCTCGCTAGCTGTTCAACCTTCGGCCGACCGAGTGGGCAAAGTTCTCGGAGCTGCTTAGTGCTTTTGAGCGATTCGACATTGACGCCTGGGAATATGGCCAGTGGAGAGTCCTCCGGCCAGCGAGCCGATTTGATACACTGGAGCAATTTGATCATCTCTAAGCAGCTCGACAAGAAGTTGAGCTCGGTTAAGACGTCGATGGATGCTTGGATGATACGGATCGCCTGGTCCAAGACGCTCGTTTGGTCGCCCACGTAATCGGTGATGGGAAGATCGACGCGCGCCATATGGGCTTGCAGTAGGAGAAAGGCCTTGACATGAGGGTCCCACATGGGCAGGCCAAAGGTGCTGCCCGAGTAAGGCAGATGGTCTGACAGCTCGACATTGATCAAGTCCTCGTTATGGCGGACGGGGAGCTCGTCATATTCCGTGGCGCTAGACATCCACGAGAGCACATCCACCAGCCCGACCTTGGGTTTCGCGTGCTTCACCAGGTGGCGGATCGTCTTGTGAGATAGATAGTAGTAACTCATGATCTTGCCCAATGGTGTCGGATCGACGTCGCCGTTGGGAAACACCTCGACACACTTGGAGAGCATCAGCTCGTCGAGCGACTTGTTGACCATATCAACCATGAAATCGTTGGCAAGCTGTTGGGCGGCGACTGTGTTGTGTTCCTCGGCCGATATTTCCAGCCCGTAATAAGAAGGGTTCTTGTGCAGCCGGCGGAAGAAGAAGGTCCAGGTGAGGTAATCGAGGGCGTCCTGCTTGGTGAGCACAGTCTTAGCAGAGACCTCTGCGCACAGATGGTTGTCGAGAACGGTGTGGAGAGACGACTCGACCGGGAAGCCGGTGTGAAGGAAATGCTTATAGAAATCCTTTTTCGCGTCCTGGGTGAAGATACGTGCCACGCCCGAGTTGTCGAACTGGGGGCGTCCAGCTCGACCAAGCATTTGCAGCACGTCGGTCAGATCCATGTCTTTGTAGCCCTCCATCTTGGCATCGTAGAACTGGGTGCCCTTGACCACGACCAAATGGGCGGGCAGGTTGACACCCCAAGCAAGCGTGCTCGTGGCGACTAGGATCTGAATCTTGTTGTTCAAGAAGAGCTCCTCGGCCAACTGCCTGTCGGACTCGACCAAGCCAGCATGGTGCAGCCCTATACCGAAGCTTATCGCTTCCTTCAACGCGTCGTCCTTCACCCGGGTGAGGTTCAGTTGGAGGTCGTCTTCCGACATGTGGACGAACCGTCTGGGGTTGTCTTCCATGCCACAGAAGTTGATCAGATCCTTAGCGGTCAGGCGCGTTTGGCGTCGGGATGGCACGAAGACGATGACGGGCTTCTCGGGGCTGTGGGTCTTGATAGCTGAAAAGGTCGGTCGGTTCATGGACTGCATCAGGGGACAGAAGCCCCTGACCTCGGGGAAGCCGTCTATATAAAGTTCGAGCGGCACTGGACGTACGGAATGGCGGAAGTTGAACAGTCCCTCTTTGACGCCCAGCCAGTTGGCCAAGTCGGTGGCGTTTGCACAGGCAGTGGACATGCCGAGAAGCCGGACCGCATTGTTGGTCGACTCGGCAATGTAATTCATTCCTGGTCGTCGGGTCAACACCTCTACTACCTACTTACTTCCTCCTTTCAAGATCTGACTAAGGTTAGGGTATCACTTACTCGACACGATAATCTCCAGAATAGGACCTCGGTCTCCTGCGAGAAGATGGATCTCGTCTATGATGACCAGGGCGACCTGTCGTACGTAGCCTCTCGTTTGCCAGCTGCGTGATATGCCATCCCACTTCTCCGGGGTCGTTATGATGACGTCCGCATCCCTGATCGTCTTCGTATCGGGCGTATTATCACCTGTTAGCTCGACCAACTTCAGGCCCAGAGGCCCCGATAGCCTGGATCCCCAGTCCTTTACACGTTCACGGACGAGAGCTTTCATCGGGGCAATATACACAACCTTTGAGCCCGGACGCTCGCGAAAAGCCCACCACATGGCCAGCTCCGCTGCGACCGTCTTGCCACTCCCTGTCGGAGACCCGAGCAGGACGTTTGCGGGTGTGTGGTACAGCGTGTGGAAGATCTGGGTCTGCATCGGGTTGAAGTATTGAAACCGCTTGGCGTAGATTTCTTCCAGCGCAGGATTTTTCAGGGCGCTTATGGGTAACGGTCGCAGGTTCAGCAGATCGGTGTAGACGCTCTCTGTATCTGGTCGAATGAGGTGCTGGAAGGACACGGGTGTGACCGTCTCCGCACCGAGCCACTTATCCGACACTGCCCTGACATAGATCTGGTTGGGAAGAGGATCGGAAAGCGGAATGGTGAAGTTGAGCTCGTGGTCATCGTACAGCTTCCTCCTATTAAGGATGAAGAACTCGTGATGGTATATCTCCGACGTTTCGGAATTCTCAACCCAGATATAGAACGACTCGGATGTTCCGTGCAGTTGGTCATTCCACCGGAAGTCCGGGGTGATATATAGCTTTATACGCAATACGTCCCGGTTCAGAGGCGCGATCTCGGCATCTACGGAGACAGTGGGGAAGTTGGCAATGAGCCTCGCGATCTTGTGGCCGGCGCTCTTGTTGTTCACCAAGCCTCCTATCTCCGCTGGCTCCATGTCGCGTAGTGCTTCGATGGTGAGGCCCTTGTTGTCGAGATGGGCGAGCACAGGGTGCGGCAGGTCGAACTGGTGAAGGGGGTGCTGGAAAGGCCACAATCGCCTCTCGATGGACTTGGCGAGTGTCTGAAGGACCAGGCACTGATACCCCCAGCGCCTGTTCAGGGCAATCATGAACAGCGCACGGCATATGCGGGCCGATTGCTGGGCCACATAGTTGAGGTCGTTCATCAGAGCGAAGTCCTCGGGCTGTACCCGAGATATGTAGCATTGCAGCAGAATGTTGGTTTTTGCTTGCGGCGTGTCGATGCCATTGGATTTGTCACGGTCGCGGTCTTCTTCTCGCTTTCCTACCCGCACCTTGACAAACTCGTCAGCCCCGTCGTCCTTGGACTTGGCAGTGCCAGGGATGCTGCAGTAGGCGCCCTCCTTTCGCATTCGGACCAGCTCGACAGCCTCGCTGTCCCTTGACTGTATATTGTTGAATTCTCCACTCAGACTGATGATGTGCAACACGTCCGCTTCCGTTGCGTGGGGCTTCATCATCTCGTTGAATATCTGGATACTCGACTGTTGGATGTAATATTGACTGGCAATCCGCCCGATGTCTTTGCTCTTAAGTTCTTCCGTGACCTCGTTGAATATGATCATTTGGCTTTGTTGTAACGTGCGGGCCGCTTGTATGACCAGCTGCCTTCTCCTCTGGACAAGCTGAGGATCGTTCTGTTGCTCAGCCCAGTCGATGCCGTAAGCCATGGGATTTCTCTGCATCCGCACGAACAAGTAGGAATATCCGATCCACTGAACAGCATCGTGAATAGAAGATACCGTGCCCAAGGAAATCTCTGCGTTCAGATTGTCAACGAGCTTTGACGAAAACCTGGACTCGATCGGCTCCTGAGCCGTGACGGCCCCGAGGTAATGAGGCAGCTTGTCGGCCGTTGTGCATATCATGCCAATACCGACGTCCTCAAACTGGGGACGACCAGCGCGTCCAAAGATCTGGAGGACGTCCAGAATACCAAGGTCCACGAACTTTCCGTCTTGTGCGCTGTAAACCTGGGTTCCTTTGATAACTACCGCAGCGGCTGGAAGATTCACACCCCAGGCTAGAGTGGCGGTACAGCATAGGACCTTGAGGACGCCCTCGGCAAACAATCGCTCCATGAGGTTTCTGTCCGAGCGAGTCATACCGGCGTGATGTATGCCCAAGCCTTTGGGAAGGAGATCCCTAAGCTCCCGTGCCTTGCTCTGTTTCATGTCCCTGACCGCCTGCTCGTAATACGGATGCGCTTGCGGGTCGAGTAAATCCAAACAGACTTGATCGGCAGCCTTTTCGTATAGCATCTTGGCAGTGAGCAGAGTATCCCTCCTCGAGTGGACGAATACCATGACCTGGTGGTCCTGTTCCAACATCTCTCGCACTTTCTCAAACGCCACAGTGTCGAGATTTTCCCGCGATTGCTTGGACCCGGCCTTGCCCTTGACTCCAATGAAGTGCTGCTCTAGGGGCACGGGGCGAAACGACGCATCAAAGTAGAACAGGCCACTATATCGGTTGACCTTGAGAAAGTCGGCGACATCGACATAATTGGGAAGTGTGGCTGAGAGGCCGACGATGCGAATCATCGACTGGGTGCTCTCAACTTGTCTTTCCGTGCGTGCAACAAGAGATTCCAGGACGGCGCCGCGTTCATCGTGCAGCATGTGCACCTCGTCGATGATGAGCAGTCGGACCTTTTGTACCAATTCAGTATCTCCAGTGCCCTTACGCGTAATCACGTCCCATTTCTCAGGGGTAGTGACGATTATCTGCGTCTGAACAATCTCCGACTTGGTCAGGTGCATGTCTCCTGTATACTCGCGGCAACGGACTCCGAGCCACGCAAGCCGCTTCCCCAGCTTTTCCGTAATCTCAGCGGCCAGTGCCTTCATGGGAGCGACATAGACGATTTTGAACCCATCCAGTTCAGCTGCGAAGTCTGTGGCCTCGACGTTTTCCGCGGGATGGGGGGTCAGGTACTGTCCGATAGTTTGTAAGATGGTCAACATGGCAGCATCCGTCTTTCCGGCACCGGTGGGAGCACATATTAGCATGTTCTCGTTGGTTTTGTATGCAACGGGATAGACCAAGCTTTGCATGCGATTGAGCGTCTTATAGCCTTTGAAAGTCCGACGACACAAGCCATCCATGTCGCTTATATTGACCAGCTTGTGTCCCGGCCAGAGCTCGCCTGCTTTGCCAGCTGGGATGAAGTACTCTTCATACTTGTCAAACTGCCTCCTTTCGCTCCCTACGGGGAGGCCGTACTTTTTCCCAGAGTGGCTCAAAGTGTTCCCAGCATCATGTCTCTTGTAAACGTGTGGATATTTGATCTCCTTATGCATCGTCGGCGCCAAGAATGCATTCTTGTGTTCCAAGTCTTTGCGTCGAAGCGACTCCTCTCTCTCGGCCTTGGTCAAAAGACGGCCAGTGGGTTCTCGTGTCTCTTCGCGGGCGCAGCTTGACAATATAGCATCTTTCTGGGAAAGGATCTGTATTACAAAGTCCAGATCGTCAAACCCAAGGAGGTCGATTAACTGAGACTGGACCTCGCCCTCGGATGTGCTTGACTCTAAGACTTCTAAGATCTGGCCCTGGAGGGCATCTGGTGAGAGACCTCCCTTCCTCGCTGAGATGGCAAGGCACTTCTGAGAGAACCACGACAGCCCGCTGTCTCCATTACCAGCAAAGCCGCCGCCAGTCTCCTCAATGAAGTCACTACTGTATATGGCGTCTTCGGTATCGGAGATGAAATCCCATACGTCATCGCCACTATTTCCAGACGTAAACTCTTCATCGTCGATATCGAAGTCCGTGGCTCCAGAGCCCGGAAGCGAAGACGGCAGCTTCAGCTCATCCAAAGCCGCTTTCATGGCTGCGAACTGTGCGCGCCACTGCGCTTCTTCGTGAGCAGACATGATGGCGATATGAGACAGGGGTGGCCGGCGGTTGGAAGATGCTGAACTGCACTATCTGTCGGGAGCGAGGCCGCAATGTATAGCGATGAGTTTGGTTTGTTCCGAACTTTCTACTTCACCATCGTCCTGTTTGCGTTCACTTCAACTTGCAGTGTAATCTGCCCTTCGTGTGTATGTAGGTACCAAGTACCCTGAACGGTGTGACTCTTACGGTAAAGAGGACATTACCTTCGTCTCTTGATATTAGGAAATGCTCGGCAGATACATAGGCTTTATGCAGTTAAAAGACACAGTACTCAATTCGCTGGCGTATTTCCATCGCCAAGGGGGGATCCTTCCAGGCTACACAGTAAGGATATGCTTAGCTGTATGATTCTTGCAACAGTACTGCTGTCACCGTCAGCCTGGATATCTGGTGGATATATAGAGTTGAACTAGACAGAATGGGGTAGGAATGACGGATGTTTAAAGACCTTGAAGTTGTATGTAAGAGGTAAGTGGTTGGTCAGCACCTGTCCATAGGACCTATCCGTGCTGTATTGCAGCCTGTGGTTTATCACCAGACCTCCGAAGACCACTGCCTGCATGCAATCTACACAGTACCTACTTACTTAACCTTAGATACCTCAAAGGAGCCCCTCGTTCCAAAGCTATCACAACCGCCAGGTCCAATAACATCATTATCCCATCTCAGCACACATTTGCTTGTGAACGTCGTGAACGAGTTCGGAATCTTGCGACACAAGAATACAGATTGAATCAGAGCAGCGCTGCCCAAGATGAAGCTTCATTATATCGGTGTACGAAGCCTTACATGCCCTTTCCAAACCAAAGACCCGGGCCATAGGAGACGCTGACGGCTTCCTTTGGTATAGATCATCCGAAACGAGAGCAAGCCTGGCGTTGAGCTTGTAGCCGAGAAAGAACTGAGCGCATACTCGCGCTTCACCCGCCAGAAGTACGACCGCCGTCCCCTGCACATGACCGATCACGCGAATGTCTATAAATTGCAAGCGCTAATCCGAAGCACCACCACCACAGCTATGGCGAGTTCATGACTATGTTTGCAAAGACGGTAGCCGAACGGACGAGGCCAGGGCAGAGGCAAGATGTTGAAGAACAAGGTGTGAACTTGCTCGTCCCCTACATCCGCCTCCCCGTTCTCCCTGAGCCAGACAAAACAAGCAAGCATGAGCTGCGGGCAGACGTAGGCCCTGACTGACACCGACGGTTGGGGAACAGACTACACATTCCACGCATATGGACGAACCGAGGGTGTCTGCGGTATCATCATTTCAGACCATGAGTACCCGGCGCTGGTGGCCCATCAACTGCTCTCCAAGGTCATGGACGAGTTTCTGGCCTCGCATCCCCGGTCCTCATGGCAGTCGGCCAACGCCAACAGTGTCGCCATGCCCGAGTTGAAGGACTACCTCGCCAAGTACCAAGACCCACACCAGGCCGACAGCATCATGAAGATCCAGAAGGAGCTTGATGAGACCAAGATCGTGCTACACAAGACGATTGAAAGTGTGCTGCAGCGTGGCGAGAAGATCGACGACCTCGTTGCCAAGAGTGATGGCCTCAGCAACCAGAGCAAGATGTTTTACCGTAAGCATTCTCCTGGACGATGTTTGCCCTTCTATCTGGATCAAGAGATCTCGCCGCGGTGTAGATTGAAATGCGGACTGACTTATATCTTACAGAACAAGCAAAGAAGCAAAACTCTTGCTGTTTAGTGATGTAATTACCCAAAGCGGCTGTGTACCGCTTACCGGCTTTGTATTGCCTTGTGGATGCAGTGCCGTTCAAGGATAACCTAAGTATCAAGAGGACCTGCGAGGCTGGTGTTCACACAACCCTATATTATATCCCATTGCCTGGCATACCAGGCAATTTACCACACCACACCCACACGGGCGCCTTGACTGCAATTCCCGGCATAAGGGGCATTGGCTGTCATGTCATTCGTTGACCTGTCTTCTTGATACGTACCACGATTTGTGGACCGATATAGAGCGCGCTTTTCAGTTTGCCCACATACATACCTACCTATGTTTCTTTGAAAGGACGGGTGGCTAGGAGTTAGAATATGCTTCAGGAATATTTTCTATTCCTTTTCGATGATTGAGCGCATAATTATTTTACATCATGATGAAAGATCCAACAAATCCTGATTTCAGATTCTATCTAGCTTAGTCTAAAGAAGAAAGAGCATTACACAAATGCATGTTTACCATCATACCTCCTTAATTTGTTGATTCCATACATGCCACAGAACAGAATTTGCCCGAGCTCAATTAACCTACCTATAGTTACTGCTGTCTCTCAACAGGTCAGTGAAGTACTATCTGCTCAAGCTACTAATGTGCAAAACATAGTACCCATGTCCTGAGGTTTGTGTTGTAGTCAGTGGTGTAAGCCCCTCTGGTGAACCTGACACGTCTTACCCCCTTTTACTTCATCTTTACTTCAATCTAGGGTAGCACGCAATCATTGCAGGTAAAGAAGAATAATTCAGCGTAGAGGCACTTGTACAAGTTTCTTAGTACTTCATTATCGGAAAATGGTTTGCTTTTACTTTTATTAACAGACGAAAATAGAAACCTTTTAAACAACCAACATATATAGAAGGAGGCCAACAATAAAAAAACTTATGCTAATATCCCTCGAGATCCATTAAGTACCTATATCTCATGTTCTCTTCCTTACTTTCTCCATCCATTATCAGTGAACATTGGAGGAACATTCCCTTAAGAGAGACGATAGGAAAAGCCAAAAAAAAAAAAAAAAAGCAGAACCCCAAAGAAAGAGAGAGAGAGAAAAAGGAGAAGAAGCGAAGAGATCTAAGCTCCTTCCAGCACGATTCGCTCACTCCGCCGTGACTGGGCAATCACGCGCGGTGTCCCTTCACTGCCGTGCACACGGTTCCCTGGCGGGTGGACTAGTGTGGGCTTGGAAGTTTTCGTCTCAACTATCCTTCCCTTCTCGCCCGCGCCCGCCGCCACGCCCGCCGCCGCAGCACCCACTAATAGGGGGCTCGGATGGGACGGTCGCCTGTTGTTCCTGCCAGGCGTCATCGCCTTCTTCGTGGGTTGGTTAGTACGTAGGGGCTGGAGGAGCTTCCGCTGCTGGCGGGATATGGAAATCTGTCTCGCGATGGATATTTCGACAGGTGTCAGTAGCGCCTCGGCGGCATCATCATCGGGATATACGTCCCGCGGAGAGGAAACTTTCGTCTCTGTGATGATATGTGGCCGTGAGGGAGGAGCGAGCAAGGCCGATCGCTCCCGGTGGCTTGTGTTCCTGCTACTACTCGAGTGCGGGGATGTTGTTCCAGGAGTCTTCCGAGACGAGAGGGGGCGGGAAGGATTATTCAGCTGTCGCTTTGGTTCTAGTGGCGCTTGATGTTCCGTGGCGTGATTCCAAGTTTTGAGCTTAAGTGTCTCGTAACCCCCGTCGTCTGGCTCAATCTCGGTCGGCGATTCGATTATGAGACTGGATTGATCATTGCGGAGCGGCTGAGAAGATGGCTTTGCAAGCATCTCCTGTATTTCTTGGTAAATAAGACTGGATTGATCATAGCTGAACTGCCGAGAAGACGGCTTTGCAGGTATCTCATGTGTTTCACTGTTGTCTTTCTTTATTGTTCCATCCATTCTTGAACCATTGGGCTGTTTGCGGGATGTATGTTTGTCATGTTTGTCGCGCGTCGATCTCGAGCCGTCCTCCTTGGTGTGGGTTTCCGACTTGCCAGAGAAATGGGAAGGGTCAGGCTTTGAGGAGGCCAGCAGGAGAGCGGGTGAAGTATTCGATCTTGGGCGCGGCGGGAGCTTCAGGTGATGGACCTGATGAGCCTGATGGCCTGGCCTACTGGAGGGGAATAAACCCAGTCCCGGCCGTCTCCCCGATGGCTGGGCTGATGTTGCTCTCCGGGTCAATTCACGTCGTTCCTCTTGCTGATAGCAATTGTTAGGATGGACTGCTTCGTCTGAGAGGGAAAGCCTGAAACGGACCTCTTTTCGCCCAGCAGCATCTTTGATGCTCTTGGTCTTCGGTGTCGCCGCCTGACGCCTCGTTAAAAACGACGATTTGGAGTTCAAGACGCTTTTAAACATGATGCTATATCTTTCCATGCGTATATGAGGTATCTCGACGTCTAGTAGCGGGCCAGTGCTAGGCACTGCAGGTGGTTTAGGAGGAATATCCTGGGTTACTGGAGCGCGCCGAGGTTCTCTGACAACCCCCCTTTGGATCTCCATCGCCTTGAGGCCCTTCTTCTCATCATATTCGAGGCCCAGCGGCGTTGTATGTGATCTTACAATCGCTGGTTTGTGCTTAGGTGCTTTGTGTGAACCGACCGAGTTGCTCCTCGCCAGACTCTTGATTCCTGGAAGTGGTGCTTGGCCTGCCGATTTGACGTCCCTTTCTGGCCGACGGAAGTTGCTTGGGTTGCTTAACTCGGAAGTGGATATAGAAGAGGCGGCGTGGTCGGATTGCCTCCTTACAAAAAAGCCAAGTAAGTTCCATTTAGTCGACAGCTTTCTCGTCATTGACGTCTCGACAGCATCCTGGCTATTGCCCCTTGATATTGGAGGAGTCGTCGGAGGCATCAAGGGCGGTTCGTTGCCAAGCGAGGGCCACGAGCCCGCTGTTACTGGTGGGCGACTGGGGCTTCCCAGGGCTATGCCAATATTGCCAGCCCGCTCGTTCTCGAAAGATCCGTCTTCTACTTCCAGTCCACGTGTTCGGTGTACGGATCGCGATACAGCCGCACCTCTCGGACTAGTGACTAGTGTCTGTGACTGGTATTGAGCACGGGCCAGAGGTCTAGGGCCAGCCTCTCCATGCGTATTCAACTCCAGAAATGAGTCGTCCCTCGAGATCCGCTTGTTAGACCTCACCTCCCTCTTGGTCGTGTTACTCGAAGCAGAACCACCAGAAGTGCTCGGTCGACTTGCCATCTTCGATTTTGAGACTGCTGTGGTAGAGACGGAAGGACTAGCATGCCCACGTACTCTCCTTGAAGGGCGTCTAGGAATCGCAAGGCCCTTATAAGGTGATGCGAACACAGCACCGTCCGCTGGAGCGATTGGCCCACCATGGAGAGGGCCCTCGTGGCGAGGCACCGTGGATGCTCTGGCATCTGCAGGGCGGCGTGGCCCCTTGCCCTCCCTCAGGGAGCTAGGGTGTGTAACCGATTTGTACATCCTCCGTCACAGCCCTGCGCGCAAGACCCTGCCCGGAGGTTACAGCCGTTGCTGTATCGAAGACCGAAAATCAGACCGAAAGTCGTTTACAGCGTCGATACCGCCAGATAGAGTGTCAAAAAGAGATTGTTTCACGACATAAGTTAGGGAACATTGTATGCAACAGCTTGTAAGGTTTCCCCTGAGGTATGAGGAAACATCTGCCTTTTAGATCTCGGCCGGACGACAGATGCTTCCTTCCACTGAGGACCAGGTCCTTCCAGTAGGTGTGGCCTGGCGGCTGGTTGTTTGGCATTTTATGGGCAGCATACCTAATGAATGGAGGGCGATCAACGTCTGGGTTTTGACCTGGAACGTGTATTGCCTGTATGCTGAACAGGGCGACCCCTGGCTCAGCGCAAATTGGCTGCCCCAGAACGAGCACATAAGGGATTGCTGTACATTTTTCAGGGTCTTGGATCCCAAGGCGACGTTTACTGTTGTTACACCCTTTGATTCGTGAAACGAAAGCTAGGACGAGGATACTTCTAGACTCGACATACGATGGGGGAGATTGTTGGCGGCTATTTGTATCATGCCCAGCCATGCAACAGCAGCTGGTCGGACGGCCCTTGATGATCTATGAGGATTGGTACACTAGAAGGGACGTTTCTGTCGCGATGCGGGAGTAGCTCCTCTCGACCAAGAATGGTAGGCTCTGCAGACTGCAAGCTTGGCTGCCCCCAGATGAACAAGCAATAGATATCGGATGAGAACATATGGTTTCACCACCTGTTTGAAGACTACCTCAGTTCGAACCTACCTAACAGGTAAAGGTTAGCAGGTAGTGTCGAAGTTTCAGAAGATGCAGGCTTCTTAATAGCCAAGGGATACCCCCGATTCCCGCCCTCAGCCCTGATCTTACCCCTGACCAGTACCACCAGGTTTATCACGTGCAGCACTACTTGTAAGTGCCGTGGGTTTGTGTCCAATCAGATCTGCCTGCACCATTAGCGTCTCGAAACAGATTCGGGGTGTATCTAGATTCGACTCGGGAGGAATGGACCAAACCCTCATTGAAAGCTTGTCCTGTGATGCTTCCCAGCGACGGAATACATGATCATGGGCGCATCTCCTTGTGCTGGACCCAAGATTGTGGGTGAGAGGCTTGCTTTCTGCTTCGGAAAATTTGGGCCACAGTAAGAGATCAGGTGGCAATAGGGTAGGTAACCAGCAAGATGCCCACCAGTACTGCTGTAGATACTCTTGTATGCAAGATGGCATTTATTCGAAGAAACTTGAACCTATCTATAATCGACCTAATAAGCGTGCTATGCCAATATCACGGAAATGCCATGATCCCACCTGGGACAGAAGGAGTCCAACAAACGCGCTGCGGGGTTGACAAGGAGGAAAGTGTACTCCGTACCTGCTGGTATTAGGTCATTGCCCACGACAGATCAGCTACCCCTCTGTCAACAGCCCCTCATTGACCAGGAGCTGTCGTCTTTAGCGGGTTGCCCTGCAGCCCTGGAGCCCAGCCATGCCCTACAGGTACATTTGTCCCTTTTGTGTAATAAATCTGAGGAACCTTGAATCGACTGACCAGTTACCTACCCGACCTTCCATTCACACCAACCTAATATTTACCTTTCGAACTGTGCTCTGCCTGCCGCATCCTCCGCAAAGCAAGAACCCTTTCTTCCATCTCACACTTTAGAGGTGACTTACCAGAGTAACCATGTCTTGGCAACGTAAGCAACCCCCACCTTCCTGGCTTGAGTCGTGTTGGAGGGGAAACATAACGGCTGACTCCTGATGCGCTGCTCCAGAGTACATCGATTCCAGGTAGAAAGCCTCTAGTCCCCGCCGACGAGATTGAGACGATGATTGCCCATGAGCAACAGTAACTGATCGATAATTGCAGCCTTGTTGGTAGCGGCCACATAGACAAGGCCGCCATCATCAGTGCCGCTGGTGACAGTGTCTGGGCTGCTTCTTCGGACCTTCAAGTAGGCATACCCTCCCCACCCATCGCTACCCGTTTTCCACTGTTGCTGCTTCTCGGAGGAAGAAAGAGATGGAGACGGGCAGCCGGACGGACGGGCACGTATGCCAAAGGGACCTATATCTATAAGCTACGACAAACGGGACTAATGTACCACACTCAACTGAACAGCTCAAGCCCGGGGAGATCAAGACCATTGCCAACATCTACAACGACGAGAGCGCTGCCGCCACTGCCCAGGCAGAAGGCATTCACTTGGGAGGCGAGCGTTATGTGGTGGCCAGAATTATCGATCGAACGATTTATGCCCGTGCTGTAAGTGACATGCTCTCTGAACGTCTCACGCCAACAAAGTGGCATCCCCTTTTCGCTCTTGATCCAGCACGCCCCCTCCCCACGCGCATTACAGTTCAACCATGAGGTAGAAAGAGAACGCGGTCTAATATCTTGTCATTCGCATGTGCTCTACAGGGCAAGGTCGGAATCTGCATTGCCAAGACAAAGCAAGCGATTATCATTGCCCACCATGGCGAGAATCACCACGCCCAGAACGCAAGCTCGACTACCGAGGCTCTTGCCGACTACCTAATCAAGGCCGGCTACTAAGAGCAGGCATGAGAATCCGATGACCAATGCCGAGAAGGGGTGCCTTGGTTGTGAGAGGACCGTTCATGGACCAACAACACCGCGCAACAAAAGTGACGGGCCATCTTAAGGATCTTGAGGGACCAGGCTGCTGTTGGTCAAAGCATGAAAGGTGGAAGAGTTGTAATCGGGATCTTGATAGAGTTCTTTCTCTTTTGTGACGATGGCATGACAAGCTCCGAGTTGCTCTCCAACTGGTTCTGAGAAACCAAACATACATATTACATCCCGAACCAGCTCTGGGATTCTGCATAGCAACCAAATCAATATTACACTAACCATTTCATCCCGAAACAGGGGGGAAACAGTCCTATTCTATCCACTCTTCATCGTCCAGGGGTATTTCCTTTTCTATACCCGCACTACCGGCGGGTGTCGTGCGTCATATATTACCGTAAAACCATCTTCGTCTTCGTATCATTACAGCATAGTACATCTCAACACACTCTTCTCATAGCCTGTGAAGGCGAATGTAACTCAAGCACAGGTACCAGGCCGGCAGAGGTCGTCATGCCCCCATATCGTTGGTAAAGCACTCCGCATATGCGGACTTTGTCTGCATACTAGGTATTCCGGCAAGCGGGAAGAGCAAGTCGACTGCTTATTAGACGGGCAATTCGGCGTTTCTACGCCCCATCCCGATCCGGTCGACAAGGAGGCCGATATAGGGGCCAACCACGGGAATATTGCGCGCGAAGCTGGCGATGGTGCCTAGGAAATCGCCGAATAGAATGAATATGCCGTACAGTTCGACGAGGAAGCCTATCAGGGGCCAGCGCATGAGGATCAGCACAAGGCCGGCGAAGAAGGCCGCGGTCCCCTTGGCCTTTTGCTTCCGCGCGAAGAAGACGAGCGTCTTCTGGGGACCGATTATGATCGTCAGGCCAATAAGGAAGAGTATCTGCTTTTCCGTTAAATTGGGGTTTTCGATAGGGTTCATGTGAGCCGGCTGGAAACGAGCGGGACATAGGTATGGTTCGAAGGATTTATGGCACGCCGAGGAGCATGGTTCCGAGGAGGGAAACGCGAGGTACAGGGCAGAAACCGCAATGGATTTCGATCGAGATCCTGGTTGGTTTGTCGACAAGGGCGTGGGTAGGAAAGAAATTATGGAATTATGCGTACGTTACCCATTGCCAACCTGCGCACACACACATGTGTTAGCGTCGGGAAGCACAATCGCAAAGCAATGGGATGGAGGAGGCGATAGAGCGCGCCCGCAAGATTTGGAGAAATAGAGAGAACTGACATAGCCCGGTCGAAGAATAACATGACTCCGCCGATCAGGAAGAAGCCTCCTAAATAAACGAGCAACAAACCAAAGCTTCAGTCCCTATCATCCTTCCATGTTGTTGGGGCAAAACGACCATGCGACGCGCACACACATACCGCCTGAGCAGAAGACTACTCCGATTTCTGTAAAACAAGACGCTCAATGTCAGCTGCACAATTCCATGTAACTTTCTATACATCCTTCTTCCTCTCAGACTGTCCATCACGAGGTAGGTTCTTGGTAGGTGGGCAGCGCAGGCCGAGGTTCTCAGCTTCTTAATGAGCCGTTTTTGTGTTTCCATGGATATTCGAGGCCTCTCTTACTTTGATTATCCGATAACCACATTGTTGGCATTGTTTCTTATTTATTTGCGTCTCGTGCCTCACTCCTCTCCAAGGTTGCGCTTGAGCTTGCTGCTTGTATTCCGGCTTTGACAAGACTGTACAAGGAAATGTTATTCAAGAGAGAGACCGTTCTGATGTAGGGTGGTAGATAGTTATGGTCGAAATGTGAGAAATAGACTTATGGTAGGATCTGTAGATTTGCGCTGAGAGATGTTCGAAAATTGCACTGTTGCCTTTTGCAGTCCCTTGATTTTTGGTTTCCTCTTGTGATGCTGGCCATACATTCACAAGGACACCCCTGTCGCTAAAAACACGGTACAGGGGCAGTACTGCTGTAGGTACATCCATTACAGGTTGTCCATATGTACAGCGACACCTGAGTGCTTGGTAAAGCCACGCTTCCCCCCCCCCCCTGCAGAATGACACCTGCATGGCTGAACCCAGGCTGGCAGGCGGCTCTTTGTACCTCCTGTGGGGAACTGCAGAATTGGCCAATAACAGCAGTGAGAATTGTTAATATTCTTTCTAGGTTTGGGGATTCAACATAGTAATGCGTTTAACAAGATAGAAATATGCATGTAACCAGAGCATATTAATGACTAGGTATTTTATGTGGGCACACTTAACAAGATTTTGAGAAATTACTTTTTTGGCTTCTTCCCTTGTCCAGACTCGCAATATTCTACAGCAGTATGACTATCCAGAAGAGAAACTGATTGAAGGCCTATACACAATTTTTCTTCTTCCTGTTGTTTGGTCCTTGTGACTCTATATCCCTCCAGTTGCATGTAGTGATATCACCACTGTGATACATACCTACCTACACACAGCTGAAGCCACAGACAGACAATTAGCTCAAAAGCTCGATATGAGCACTCCAAAGGTAACAAGGGAGCTGCAACTCCTACCATCATCCCATTTCGCTTTGTCTCCATGCCGGGTAGACCTCTTATAGTCTTCTTCTGTTCCCTTTCCCTATTATGCCGCGGCGTCCACAGTCATTGAGATTGTGGTCACTGAAAGCGACCTCTCTATTCGCTTTCGGTACCCGTCAGTCACAGGCAGAGATCAACCATGATAATTTTCTGCAATCACATTAAGCCGGAGCGTATGCCTGTCATCCGGTCGCTGAAAGGCGGCTGGTGCATAGGATAGGCTTGACTTTGTCGATTGAACATTCCAATCCCCCACCCCTTACTCTAGGAAATCCCGTTTTGGAGCTGAATAGGACCGCTGGGGGGATCTCAGCATATACGTTAGGATCATAGAGCCGATCACTCCAATCAAAGGTGTACTGTCTAATGGCACTGTCCCCTGGTGATGATGTATAAAATTGCCGAGAGAGGGTGTGATTTCACTTTAGGATCGTATGTGCTCCACGGGCTTCGAGGTATGCCTCGGGCGTGCCTTGAGGCAAAGATCGAATGAAGCTAAAGACCTCCTTGTCATGATACCGTAGCCTACTCTTGGGATCGAGGTAAGGTGCTGGTAGGCCTGTAATGTCGCAGTATCGTTTTGTGTGTGCAAGAGAGGGTGCGGACTCGACATTGGTATATGTGACGCTCGGAGTGGATGTTGTGGTAGCACCACTAGCGTTTGGTCTCAATGTCTTCTCAAGCACCAGTTTGGACAAACTACGCGAGGCCTGGGCAAGATTGGGTTGGGCGCTGGAGCTGATGTTGCTTTCGACGTTGCCAATACCGTTCCCGTTGGCGTGGGCGGGCGTTGTTGTGCCACTCGTGGAGAGACCGTTGTCGTCGACCTGCATTGGTGTAGCGGCGCCACTGTTTGCCTGGGGCGTGACGGCCACAGAAGCTTCTTTGCGAGACGCGTCGCCAATGATGGTTTTAATGTTCTTGTTGCGCCTTTGGTTCGGCCGCCAGTGAGGGTTCCTGAAGTGCCTGTGGATAGAATGTAGATCAAGTTGGTCTATTAACTGCTGATGAGCAATCTGGGCTTCTGTAGGTTGAGACATGTTCGATTGCTGTGTTGATATTTCCGATACGTGATGGATCGCCTGCCTCTTGAAGCGCCTCTGGATTGATTTGGCAATCAGTATTGTTTTGTGTGCTGTCAACCCGCGCTGTATTTGATGAGAGAATCAAGCCTGATGGGCAGCAGTAGAGGTGCAAGCTGAGTACCGGTTACTTACAGCAGTACGGATACAGCAGTGGTAGACAACTTCAGTTCAGTCGATGTGGGGGCCGGCAGGCACACTCAGGTTAGAAAGGTCAGCACAGTGTGTGGGTACTGCTGTCAAGCACAAGGCCACTGCTCAAGCCTCAGAGATTCTTCTCTGAGTAAGGTACTTAGGTAATCTATTCTAAAGTACCGTACTGCGTGATTCGTTATTGTAATAAATACCTACATTGACCAACACACAGCATAACAGAACCCCTAAAGAAACAAGAAATTCATCTCAGCACTATTCTTGTCTGGGGAGAAAAAGCACGGCAAGATGGTTTGTATACTATACACCTTGGCAGAGCGAACTGGTCCCTGATGAAACCATACAGGAAAGTCCACATGAACACCAGCAGAACCTCCTACTGTCGCGCATCATCACCAACGTTGTGAGCAGCTCATATGTCAAGTGCTGAAACCCCTTGAGCTCACTAGTTCCTAGGAGAAACTGAACGAGGCGGTCATGGTGATGAACAAGAGCCTTCAGGTACCTGATATGAAGCTGAATTATTCACGAAGCACTCGACTGACTATTGTCGTTACAGGAGATCAATGTGCAGAACATGAACATCGAGCTGGTTGCACAGATGTTCAAGAATTACCAGTCTAATGTGTTATTTCACTTGGAGGGTTTGTCCATACCCCTTAGCCTATCCTATTTGCTTCACTATCATGTCTGACATAGAGTTCAACAGCCACCGATAATCTGAAAGAACCTGCATGAAGTACTCGTGAGCCTTCACTGACTACATGAATGTACATACATGACGGTTATTATTAGAACAAGGCTCCGGGGTTCTCTTATGACATTAGGAACCCGCAAGCAAAGGTACCTCCCAGATCTCTGTGGTGTGGCAGGTAGGTATTTGCGCCCTTGGTCTGTCCTGTGTACTCTGTAGACCTATTGCGAACCTGGGCTGTTCAATACAAGACAGACAGCATATGGCAAGCCAAACAAAATGCCAAACATCGCTCTACCAGATGACTGGAGCTGGCTGGTTGTCTTTGTGGGTTCCAACTTCCAACATGTTTGTTCTTGCTCTCATACACAGTGTACAATACTATGTGTACCGTATTGCTACCTCACTGTGTTTGTGATAGGGCTAGGTAATAGGTACCTTACTGTATACATGTATTTACAGCCGTACTTGGCTGCAGCTTGTACCTAGGATGGAGGCGCACCTGTTCACGTAATTTGACCACCTACCCATTCAACATTTCAATACCTTACCAGCCTTATCCTGGGCAGGTGTTATGGGTGGTTGGTGGTATGATACCATAGAGGGAACCGACATCAAAGGGAAAATCACCAGGAACCCACGACTTGTGACGCAGGCGTTACCTACATAATTTCTCACCTTTCTCGCCAGTGAGAAGCTCCGAGCTTCAAGGGACCGCCTGCATCGAGTCGGTGCTTTTGACTTGCCTTCAGTAAGGGGATTCCCAGTTGATAGACTTTACCAAAAATTCTGTACTACTACAGCATCAATATTGAATTCAATCCTTCCTTCGTATCAACAACCTGAATCGACTCGATTCCAACCGAGGCCGTCCCAGTCATGACCCATACGTACTTCCCTCAACACCACTAGTTTCCAAGTCATTTGGACAGACAGGGTCACTATGGCGCCGTCAGCAATTGCAACACCGATGCCGCCGCTGCCTGTGCGAGAAGAGAAGACATATCCAGCAGCCCGCATATATAACGTAAAGGAGACAAAGTTTGAAAAGTATGTGGCTCCCCAGCCCGATGGCCGAGAGAAAGCGCTTGCAAGGCCCGCGGGCGAGACCGCGATAGTCATTGACAATGGTACGTACGTCTATCCGCTCAGCCCTCGACGAACGAAGCTAATCAGAGCTGGCATCGCAGGATCCTCCACCATCCGAGCTGGCTGGTCTTTCGAAGCAAACCCCCGACTTAGCATACCGCCGATCATGGCCAAGTACAGGGACCGGAAGTTGGGCAAGACGTATTCCTTTGCGGGTTATGACTGCTACGCTGATACCAACGCCAAAGGCCACATCAGAAACGCTTTCGAACCGGGCACCGGTATTGTCAGCAACTGGGATGTGGAAGAACACGTCCTCGACTGGACTTTTCTCAAGCTCGGCATGAACAACGCAGACGGGGCCGTCGACTTCCCCATCGTTATGACCGAAGCGGTTGCGAACTTACCATACTCCCGGAAGTGTACGTGCATTTCTTGCTGCGTTATGATGTCACGCTGGACTCAACTGACAGAAGCATGGTGACAGCAATGAACGAAATCATATTTGAGTGCTACGGCGCCCCATCTCTTGCCACGGGAATCGACTCGCTATTCTCCTACAGATACAACAAAGGGAAGACAGGTCTAGTGGTCTCGTCTTCTTATAGCGCAACGCATGTTATACCGGTTTACAACTCGAAGGCCATCCTGGCGCAAGCTATCCGGCTCAACTGGGGTGGTTGGCACGCTGCAGAATACCTTCTAAAACTCATACGACTCAAATACCCGTCATTTAATGGCAAGCCCAATGCTTCACAGGCTGAGCATATGTTACGCGATCACTGCTACGTGTCCAAAGCATACGACGACGAGCTACGCACATACTTGGACTGGACAGGCCTTGAGGATCGTGATGTCGTAATTCAATATCCTTTCACGGAGGAGGTGATTGTCCAGAAGAGCGAAGAGGAGCTCGCGCGGATAGCGGAGCGCAAGAAGGAAAGTGGGCGACGCCTGCAGGAGCAAGCAGCCAAGATGCGCTTAGATAAGCTCATGCGGAAAGAACAGGAACTCGAATACTACAAAAACCTGGCAGCAAAACTTGCCGAGGCGAATAAGAAGGACACAAAGCGCCTCCTGGACGCAGAGGATATGAAAGACGAGGCGCAGCTGGAGCGCACAATCAGGGACCTTGAAAAGTCTATCAAACAGGCGCGTACCAAAGATCTGGGAGGCGACCCCGACGAAGAACAGGAGGCACCGGACTTCAGCCTGCTCGAAGTTCCAGATGACGAACTGGACGAAGCGGGCCTCAAAGCTAAGAGGCACCAAAGACTCTTGAAATCAAACCACGAAGCTCGAGCCCGCGCGAAAGCGGAGAAAGAGGCAGAAAAGGCGCGGATCGCTGAGGAGGAAAGATTGGACCGAGAGCGTCGCGAGAAAGACTTGGAGGGCTGGCTAGAAGAGAGGCGGATAGCACGGGATGCAACACTCCAGAAAATGAAGGAACGGGAGCGGCTCAAGGCTGACCTTGGGAACCGCAAGTCACTCGCCTCCCAAATGCGCATGAAATCCATTGCGAACCTTGCTTCAGACAACCCGAGGGGTAAACGCCGGCGCGGCGGCGACGACGATACCTTCGGCGCCAACGACGATGACTGGGGCGTGTACCGCACAATAGCAGTTGGCGAGGGCAGTGACGATGAGGAGGGAGAAGAGGACCTCGGCGGGACCCTCGCGGCACTGGAAGAAGATCTACTTCGCTACGACCCGAACTTCACGCACGAACATACATGGGAGGCCCAGAATGACTGGACCAAGAGCTTGCTACACGCATTCACACGTGGTCCTCGACCCTTCGACCCCAGCTCACAAGCCGAGACACACCAGATCCATCTGAACGTCGAGCGGATACGCGTCCCGGAAGTTGTCTTCCAGCCCTCCATTGCGGGCGTTGACCAGGCAGGGCTTATCGAAATCGTAGGCGATATTCTGACCCAGCGACTAGTCGGACTTGACGGAATAAACCGCGACGACTTTCTCCGCGACATATTCTTGACAGGTGGCAACACTTTGTACCAGAACTTTGACCACCGCCTCCAGCTAGGGCTCGCTCCTCTTCTACCGACTGGCTCGCCGCTACAGATCCGGAGAGCTGGGGACGCGTTGCTTGACGCATGGAGAGGAGCTGCGCAATGGGTTGGGACCGCTTCCTGGAGGTCGGCCACAGTTACGAAAGCGGAATATCTGGAGAAGGGTCAGGATTACCTCAAAGTAAGTGGCTGTGCCTGCGACCCACCCCTTTCCTCAATTTGACTTCATTCTCGAGCCTGGCATGCGTCAGCGTCCCCTTCGCCCTCCTTCCTCTCCCCGGCCGACCAGGCGTAGTTGTCTTGGCATTGCCCTGCTTAGTAAATATCCTTGACATCCGAGCCCCTTGTCGCCTGTTGAGGATCATCTCCGTGCCGCGGTCGGTGACTGCAGATACGGGTCTGGCAGATACGGGTTCGGTGCTTGCGCCTGGTAGGATCCAGAGGTACACAGAGGTCTAAGAGTGATGAGACCGGTGTACCCATCTACTACATCTTGGAGTAGACAAGACAAGAAAAATGCACACAACAGGCATTGCCTGGTGCATACCTCCCTCCCAGCCTTACCAACCTTATGCGGTTTACTTACTCGCTCTCTTACCGCATCATTTCTCTGCTTGGCCGTCCCATCGCGTTCGGTTACACAACGATGAGTAGTACCCACGTTGTCCTCACCCCTCTTACTCATCACCTTGATCTCAGTCGCGGCTACTTTTTTCAGTTCTCCCGCCATCCACAGCCCCTAGCACCCACCACCCGTCTCCCCTGCCCTCCCTCTCATTCTCCATACTCTGAGCTCTCTATGAACTCATATCACTAATCTCATCTTATCTCTTTGCCCGCTCTTTTAGGAACATGACATGGGCAATCCGTACCCATGACGACAGACGAGGCAAAGGAGCACAACGCAGCTCCATTGTGCCCGCACAGTTTGAACAACCGTCGGACAACACTCGGCACTTTTCAAATGTCAACAATACGTGGTCCACCAAAAACAGAAGAGAGAGAAAGAGAGACACACACACACACACAGAGAGAGAGGGGGGGGTGGAGAGGGGGAGAGAAAGAGAAAGTGGGGGGCAAGAGGGAGAAATAGATAGAAAGCAGGAGGGCGAGGGTTGAAAGCGTCCATGTAATTTTTCCCTAAAAAATAAAGACGCGAATATAAACAACACACGTGCGTGGGCGTGTGTAGGTGTGTATGTTATATGATGTACACAAGCGTCTATTCAAAGAGGTATCCATTCACCTTTTAGATATGTACAGCTGCACAATACATGGCGTTGTTGTTGTTGGGGGGGTGGGGGGTGTGAAATAGAATAACAACAAATCTCCAACTCTTGAGATAGCATAGACTGCTGCAATTAAACGAAGCTTTTTCTCTATAGCCACTAAGCCTGCAAGACCAGGTCTGCCACTTAAGAGAAAGCGAGTTATGCTGGACCATATAGAGGGGGAGGCATTTTATCAATCAATAAAACTGCATAATAAAAGCCAGCCGGCCGAAAGACCTAATCGACAGGTTTGCTCCCGGCGCTAATGATATCTATACAATTACGAGGATCCGGATCGTCTCTGAATCTCTTTCGCCACGCAATACCGTATTTCCCCTTTTACAAATATTCTGCCCCAGACAAGCCGTGTTCAAACGGCCTGAACGCTCTGCAGTTTATTTGATGGCGAGGAACGTAGACGTGGAAGCGACATAGTCGGGGTAGAGCGCCCTTTGTCAGGCCCTTCCATAGTCGCACAACCTCCTTCCGAATGGCATCTTATAGCGGTCGACTTAAGCTAGAGGTGTGGTTGTAGCAGTGCCCGTCCTAGGAGAGGATGATGCGACGCCGTCAAAAGTCGCGACCTAGGGACAACCCACTCAGGGGCCCCTAAGTTTAGCATATACATGGTATCTCCACGTATTTGCCGCCACCCATTTATTGCCCAGGAGGAACCGGTATAGCTCCCTATATCTCTCCTAGTACACTCCGTGATGCGCCCTCATATTAAGTTCGTAACGAAGAAGGAGGTGGTAAAGTCGTTGATGATATCTGTCTGCGACTCTCTTCGCTGTTATGGTGTGGCATCGTATTTTCGGTCTTGAATGTCGTTTTCCCATAGCCAGCTTCGCCGGCTGTGTCTCGGTTCAAGCCAGTAACGGCCGCAGCCACATCAGCTAATGTTCCCGCATCGCCTGCCAGGTTGTTCGCATGCGGCTGCCGCCCAGTGCTTAGGACGGTTGGAGATGCGAGATTGATATTAGGGGGAGGCTGCGGGAATTCAACCTGCAAATCCAAAAGGCGAGACTGTAGTTGAATGATATACTCTCTTAGAGCATAGTTGTCGTTTTGAATGGCTTTCCAAGTAAGCTCCAACTCCCCATACTCTCGCACTTGTTGTTCGAGCTTTTTGATGTAGTGCTCTTTCCGTTGACGGAAGGCTCTCTGAAACGCCATTGTCAGCTCCCACTGCGATTCTTTTGTTGCGCGGCAACCGCACACTACGTCTTCAACTGAAAAGGCACGGGGAACGCCAGCGGGATATACTAGCTCACCTGTGCAGCTCTATTCTGGGCAGCGCGTTTCGATTGTGACAACTCGCGCTTCGGCCCCTTACGTCCATCCCCATCTTCATGCTCTTGTGCTATAATGCCTTGCGCAGCCATGCTCGTTGTCGAAGGCGATCCGGGCCCCGGGCCGGGTTCTTCCGACGTTGAAGAGGCTCCTCTCTGCATTATTTCCGGCGCTGGGCCAACGTTTGGAGGTTTGAAATGTAGAGGGCTGTACGTCTGTGTACCTAATCTACCAATGTAGCCATGTGGCCGGGAATGCGGCGTTGGAGATGGCTGTATGTCAGGTTGGCCGGAATCGTGGGCTACAGGCACAACGTTCGAAGGGGCCGGCAGATTATAGCTGGCTGGGTTCGGGTCAGCGTTAACGCTCCCTATCCTTTCTCGATTCCCTTGGGCGCACAGATGGTCAGTTTTTATTTGACAGCCGGGCCAGCGCTGTTAAGAAGCCTGCTCCCCATAAAATCAAAAAGGAATGAAATGGGTCGGTGAAACCGCAGCTTTCCAGAGCAAAAAGGCACCGCTTGATTGCAACGCGAATGGGAAAGGGAAACACCAATTCAAAAGAACAAATGTCGCGTACAGCTGGGCAGCACAGACAAAGGAAGGGTATTAATAAGGGCAGTTGAGAATGATGGAGGCTGAGGCCCAGTCGTGCACGGGTTGCTTGTTAACCGCCAACAAGCTTTGCTTCACTACCTGGAGTAAGGTATGCACTACGCATTACATAGCCAGCACAGATAAATGCCGTAACCATGAAAGGAGGGATTAAACGGTTTTAGCATGGTTGGGTGTGGCACAACTGGTCTGATACCTCCAAGGGTGTGGGTTTAATAAAAAGAGAGTTGACCGGAGGGTGTGGAGGGCGGCCGCATGTGAAGAAAGGGCTGCGCATAAAGGGCTAACTTCAATGGTCATAGGCAGGCTCCCCTGCCCATGTCGATGTTGGTAGGGAAAGTGCGGAAGTCGAGGGTGGTGTTTCCATCAGGCTACATACCGATAGGGGAACAGACATGAACAAATGAACAATAGCAGTAAAGTAGATAGGTGGGTTAGGGATAGGGATAGGTTAGGCAGGGATAGGGATAGGATAGGCTAACCTTAACGTGCGCTGAGGGATGAGAAGACAAATTCGGCAACATACCATGCGCATTATTAGAGGTGTTCTCCATCTTGAATGTGCTGACTCAGCTTCAGAAAATGTGTTGCACATGCAATGTAGCCACTGGCCTTGGTTGGGGTCGATAGTGAAACGTGGAGGGGAAAGTTGCGTAATAATAATTCTGGGAGTCTAGAGGAGTACCGTCAGCAATTGGTGAGCAATTGGTGATGTGCCGCATTGTCGCGCAGGCCAAGTGCACTCCGCTAAAAGTCTTGGTACAAGGCAATCAACCTGTGATGACAAACAACATCAAGCAGTTGCAAACCACCAGCAATTCTCGCCATCTCACGAAATGCAATGGAAGGCTGCTAGATATGCAAGCAGCCCCCAATCAAGTACTCCTTTCGAACGGAACGGTTGTACCTGGCGGTAAGGAAAGAGCGGTGCCACTACAGGCGACTTACCAACAGATGAACCCACGAAACCACGACGGCTCGCTGATGTATACGACCAAACTTGGCTTCGATATATGCAGCAGAGGCCGAGCGTTGCGGCTGCTTGAAAGGTCCGACAGGAATACTCTGCTACATACAGAGCATCCAGCGTCAAAATGACCCCAGACTTCTAGCCTGTTACTTTCACGGGAGCAGTGGCGATTCGGAGCCACTTGAGTTGGTTGATCTCGATTTTCCAATCTCCGCCGTGGAAAGGCTACAAGTTTGCTTGGGAATGAACGAACGAACGAAATGGCAAGACCTAGGTTGATGCGTATACGTAGGCAAGCACACACAGATAGATGCTGCGCGGATACGGTAGGTAGTGGTCGTGCGAAGGGATCCTAAAGCCGCAAGTAAGTGACGAGTTGACCATCAAAATGCTCTTGACAAGAATACGCCTGTCTTGTTATGCATACATCGGTCAAGATTTGGGTCTCAGACACAAAAGAGATTTTGCACACAGGGGTTACTGAAATAAGCAAGCGGGAAAAAAAAAGGCAGTAAATCGGTATTCTGTGTTGATGGCCTGAGGTAGGTAGGACCGTAGGGAGGTACAGAAATGCAGCAGTAGAATGGGAAGGCGTCAACAGCAGTACCTGGCAGATACCTTAGGTGACAAAATCGCGTGTGTCCAACAGCCCGATACGTAAGCAACGCGAGTAGGTACGGAGTACGGCAGTACAACAGGGAGTAAGTACTACCACCTGTCCAAAGGATAGTACAGCAGTACTAAGATTACATTGTATGTTTTACTGCAACCACTTACCTAATTAGGCCCATTTTATTAGTCAGGCCACATACATGTAGTTTATGCTTTTCCCTTTCATGGCGTTTCCTCTCTTCTTTATCTTGGTAAATACTAACATACCTACATGTACGTTAACCTAGGTAGCTGTTTCTGGTTAGGTTTCGGTGCTGTACCTTTATTCCATGTACACGACACGGGAAATATATATTATATACATGTATGTACCCTAGACCTCGGTTATAGGAGATGATTAGTAAGAGAAGCTTACCAACCAGCCTTTTTGGTAGTTGTTAATAAGGCGTAATGTATTGGATAGGTAGAGCCTTCCACCCGTTGTGGTTACTTAATTCAGGCACTATTGGCTCAAGTCTCCATCGGTCAATGGACCAACAATGTTTTCTTTGCATTCCCGTGGCAGGCTACCCTCCCTAGGTATCGGGGATACTTTCCAGGATGGGGGTAGGTAGGAGCCTAGGAGGAGGCATGGTAGGAGGCACGGTAGGAGGTACAGAAGGAGGTGAAGTACTGTGGGATGTACTTATTTAAAGGGTAAGTGTGTAGGTATGCTGTGCTGTACAGCAGTATCTTTGCGATATTGAAACTGGCCTTGCAGCTAACAGCCAATTGCAGGCATTCCGTGAAATCGAATCTGCAGATCCTTGTCATCGTTCTCCTCCTCTAAGCGGTGTCCATAGTCTGCCGCGGCACTCCCGGAAGCACTTCAAGTGCTCTGGCCTACATTCTCCTTCCGTCCTTCTTTATCTACCTACCTGGAAGCCTCTTGCAATTGTCCGGTGCGACGTACATACGTTAACATGTCGGGCTGGCAACATGCCTACCGAAGTGACTAATTTGCAGTCACCACCCCCGAGATCTTCCTTGCATAGAATGGTGACATTTGCAACCTGTCTTTCGTTGTTTATTCAGGGGTTACAGCTAACAGTCTACCTAGATTAGGTATGGGAAGGTGCGTCTGTGTAGTACTTGTACTGCTATCAAGACGAAGCTGTACTGCTGTAGCCGTTTTGGTTACATGAGCTTTAGTAATCACACTGCCGATCCCTTCGCGTCTGTGCCGCTTTGCAAATTACAATGAGATGGACACGCGTATCGAGAAACTGGAGCAAGAAGGCGAGGCCTGCAGGCTGTTAGGCTGTCAGGCTGTCAGGCTGTCAGTGTTGTCACTGAACTCCGTGGTCTGTCCGTAGTCTCCGAGGTACGGTCTCGACAATTTCCCTTTTTCGTACTGCTGTACTGGGCTACTACTGCTGTAGACTACCGTCGTATACTTCCATAGGTAATAAACAGGACCTTGCTCTCCCTAACCCAATTAGTCCGTCCTGATATGGAATGCTAGCAAGTATGTAAGCGAACCCGACCAGGCGCCCGCTACAAGGCTCCACCACCCCGAAGCGTTGGGAGATCCGCCTGAAGATCTGGTGATTCTCCGTGCTAACCTAGGTAGGTATTTTGTTGTACAGCTGTACCTATTAGATAATTAATATCTTCGGTCGGAATGTGGTACAAAGCAGGATCAACAGCGCTTGACTTCACTCATGTCAACTCTCATCTCGGGCCGGCGAAATGGGGTGCGTTAGTCACGAATGCCTATCTGGGCAAAACGGAAAATAGCCTATTGCCCAATCCCTACAGCCTACAGCAGTACAGCAGTACCGGTATTTGCAAATGGCTCCCTGCGCTTGTTTTGTGGACCAGTGTGCCAGTGGTGTTCGGCTTGTTCCCATTCAGGACCTTCCACGACTTACTGGTCGGCTCAAGTTGCTCGGCCTGTACTGCAGTCCCTGATTACTTACTTATGTAACTCGCTCAATACAACGTGACACAGCACATGTCTCTCCCAACGAGGCCCAATAGGGTCGGCGGATTGGCTGAGTTATCAAATCACCAGTTATGCAGTGCGACGGCTGTTACGGTTTCCGTGATGCATCCTATTCGGTTTGTCGCCGGACTTATTGTTTCCTGGCAGGACCATTAAGGTTATTGACCCCACTCCCGCGAGCGGACTTATACTCGTCACGTCACTCGTGGCCAGAAGGTTACCAAAACGGTCTGTGGAAGGTCGAGGACAGGATATCAGGACACCGCTACCAGCGCCTTGCCATCCTGTCCGTCGCTAGATCTCTATCAGGAGTCCTACTCTAGGTTGGATTAACTGCTCGACGTGGTAAACGGGCAACATTGTCCTCGATGCCTTCTCGAAAGGATGGTCTGGTACGTAAAGCCTCCCCAAACCCAGCCAGCCACATCAAGCCATTACTGCCCACAATATGGCTGGCGCTACCAAAGGTGTAGGCAGGCAAGCCTTGGAGTCAGAGAACGGTATGGATCGTGCAGATTTGGAGAAGTGCCTATATGTCAAGGTATCGGCTGAAGTACCAGATCTCTTCCATGTCCGTACAAGATATGTAGGCTATTAGATGTGCTTCGTAAGTCCTCTGCCACTTTATTACTCATCACAGGGCCCATATGGTATCATGTCTCGACGATAGGTGTCTCCATAGCCTACCAGTTTACTTTTTGCCGCCTCTTTTCTCGGGACTGTGAATCTATCACCATCTATCCGCTCCGTCACATTATCCCTTTCCTTTTCCAGCCCTTGTTTCCCAGTCCACCTTGAAACTCGAATATAGGCAAGAAACGTCATAACTATTAACCAACACCTGGTCCAGGGTTTGAGCCCTCCACAAGACAGCAATGAGGTCCCAAGTCCCGAGGCGGATGTCAGGCTGTTGCCTATGCCGCGCCCCCCCAAGTGGCATGCATCCATATGCAATGCTTACTTTGCATTTGAAGAGAGAGAGACATACATACATTTGAATACCGGGGTCTTCGTGGGCTCGGTAATATTGTGTAGGGGGTTATGACACGAAGGGAGTTCGCTGCCCGAGTACATCGGGCGCGTGTCTCGTTCTGAAACAGAAAACAATGGGATATATCGATATCTGAGTAGCCCTATCTTCCGATACCTACGACAGAGAAACGCTCCCTGCCATGAGTCCATGACGCGGTACCTTGGAGTCACACCAGTCCAAGTTGACCTCGATCATCAAGACACAAGTTTAAACTCTAACGAGCCAATAAGATAAGCCCGACAAGATTACTGTTCTTTCGGCTGTTTCCGCCGATTGGCTTTGCCCTTTCCAGCTGCATGTTTCCTTTGACTGGTTCCCGAGCAGATGGAATGGGCATGGGACGGCAGCTTCAGCAAAGGGTTGCATATCTGTATTCTACTTCCTGTTTCCTCGCTTGAGTAGCGGCAAAAACCGCAGTGCTCGCATATACTACTTTAGCATGTCGCGACGCGTCTATAGTGTTGATATACGGTGTATATTACTGTTCTTCTGTTGTGATCGTGGTTTGTTGGATCATTCCGGCCTGAAAGCGAAATAAAGAACCCTCGATGCAACCCAATGGGCCTTACTTCTCTCTCTTTGCGGAGTCTCTCACGGCCCGGCCGCCGTAAGGCTTCAACTGGCCAGATGTCTTGTGAGATATGCAGTCTGCGTATAGGTAACAGAGTATACTGATACAGTATACTCGACATATATGTCCAACGTTACTAGGATAGATGTTAGGCTAAGTAGGTAAGTAGTCATCATGCAGCACAATAAATACATGGTGTCTCGATACTACCTCACGGTGTTATGTGAGGCTTGTGTGTAGGTTGTGGTCTGTAGGGTAAAGTCGGCGAATCCTGTCCGGACAGTCAGCAATTCCCAAGATTAGTAGTAGGTACCTCTAGGTGGTTTATCCATTGCATGTGCCACACTCAAGAACAAGTCCATAAGTAAGTTAGAGACTAGGCAGTTAACAGGGGCGGCGTTGCGACTTCAAGTCCGGTTTTCGAACCGCCATGATCAGATATGATCACCTGCTTACATACCTCTATCATCATGTGTGCATCAGTACGGAGTACATAAGTAGGTGTGTGAATAGCTGCCTGCCTGTCTTGCTCCTATTTTCATTTCTTGAAGTGCCATGTGATTATTTGGCAATTCCGAGCCCGTCTGGATATGAGACGGCGTCTTGTGTATATGGGAGCCTGCGTACGCTGCTCGGTGTCGCCTCCCGTACATACCGTGAATAGGCTTCACGAGGCACTGAAGCAGGCATGCCTCATCAGCGCCGTTGACTTGCGCGTCGTTCTGAAACTCTGCTCAAAAGACCGCAAATACGGGCATATATACTGTCTAAGCCGAGCGTTTGGCAATGCTTTACCTCAGGTTTAGCTAGTCACACCCCCCAAGGATGCTCAGCAATTATAACCACCAAGTTTTACCTGATTCTGAGATAACACGCTGGTTTAACATAAACAGGTAGAGCAGTACTGCTGTACCTTATGTATGTATGTGCGACGGATGATGAGCGAGACTTGTAAATTCCAACTCTACTGGGCACTTATGTGACAGTCTTATATTAGCACTGCCGGTCTGCTGTATCCAGTGTCCACAAACAAAGGTGGTGTACCTCCTATGTACATATTATCTACTTAATCTACTTACTCTGGGGGCAATGGGCATACACAGAGTTTGCACATTCTTTGATAAATGTATAGCTGGCCCCGCTTGAACGCATGATCATAACATATCACCCACATCACAACTGCTGTAGTATTTCATCACATTGCGTAAGCAACTTGCATATGATGCTTAATTTGATGCAACACCAACTCTTGTAGCTGTATTACTTCATCGCATGGCCGCACCTGCATCATCAATAAAGCTCTGATCATCACAAACAGTCCCAACTGCAACAAAGAACTGACTGGGGCCAAGTCACATACATCTCACTTCTTCAGACGGATGTTTGCCCGTCACGCTAGCGCAACGCTGCTGCGTCGCACGAGTGCTTCATCACTGTTGATAAGCAACAGCGCGAGAGTGACTCGAACCTTGGACCCCATCCTGCGTAATTGGGGCGTGGCTGCGAACCGTCTGTCACCATCGCCCAACCTGCGGTACCTCCAGTCCTCACGGGCTACCTCGGGCACCACCAACGGCAGCGCTTACCATCCCGCCATGGAAGATGACAGTACGAGGGCCAAATTCTCAGCCGGGGCGGATGAACCCGCGCTGAGAACTGCTCTCCGCGGGCTGTTGCGCTCAGCAGGCAAAGGAGGCCGCTGGTCGTTGACAAACAACGGACAAGGCTTGGAGAGGGGTTTTAAGTTTAAGAACTTCGCAAAGACGTGGGTAAGTCGGAGGCCAGAAAGTCTATTCCTTCCCTGCCCCTGTCCTTGTTGATGTTGGAACAACTGAGGCGTGAACTCTTTCCCCATTACGTTGACTGGCCTTGTTCTTGCAGGGTAGGCATAAGGAGCCTATGCGTCTCGGGCCTGGAATGCCAAGGAACCAACAACACGTGTTTTGACTCGATACAAAAAGAGTCTGTGCCGTATGACATGATTACCTAGCTGTCGCAGCCGGCTCGTTGGAGACGTAGAACTGTCGCTGAAACTCAGCCTGCCGTTACTCTCCGCTTGCTGACAGCATTGAATGATACGTCAAGGTGGCATGTCAGCCTCCACGCTGGAATATTCCCCGGCGAGACGCCTACCCAATTAGGCTGCATGAGGCGACTCGACAGCGGGATTAAGCCAAAGGCACGGGCTACGACTTGCATATGTCTCTGGTTCGACATACTATTCGTCAAGTTGATGTCACCACCCATCTCCAAACATCATAAGCCTGAGAGTATTCGTTGGCTGCACAGCAAAGATGTCAAACCCCAACATGACCGGCCGTCCTGGGCTAACACCTACTTCATTCCAGGACTTCATGACGGCCGTCTCACTGCAATGCAAGTTGAAGAATCACCACCCAGAGTGGTCCAACGTAAGTCGATAAGCTCATGATGGGTAACATTGCCCCCGTCGCGCCCCTTTCTGGATGCCATATGCAAGCGGGGCACTACATAATCCTTGCTATGACATGCCTGATCCCTCTCCCCCCTTCTTTTGTGGTGCTGTTACCAGCCCGTTCGCGAAGACCCCTTACCTCGAACACACGTAGCCACACATTACACTGTTATTCCTTTGTCTCCTTGCATGAAGTTGCGTTAGTCATTTCCCGGGATGAGAAGGCTCCGGCATTCCTGGATGCGGCATCTGAACACAAAGAACCAAGAGTAATGATCCTTTCGGAATCCTATCACCGATCAAATTCTTGCCCAGACACCTCCTGCCTGGAAAGCCAACAAGCAATGAGAGAACAACTGTGTATTGCAGGTTAGATAGGTGCACAAAGACCAGAGCTCTACGCGGGAATCTCGCCAAGTTGAAGGAAACGAGAACGAAATATCCACACAATTCATTGTTGCAGAACAGAACACCAACGCTCACAATGACATCCCTCTTAACTTCGTTCGACTGTCCTGCAAAGCCTCGTCTCGCTTCACTTTTGAGGAAGAAAACTCGAAGAAACCCACACTCTGACCCATCATCTGCTTCCTCTAGGTTTACAACGCAGTGTACATCCGCTGGACGACTCACAGCCCCGAGGGTCTCTCGGCCAAAGACGTGGAGCTCGCCATCCTCTGCGACTCTCTCGCGCGAGACTTTGGCGAGGTGGCCGCAGTCGATAGCGAGACGTGTGCGCTTAGACAGGCATCCGATCGCGTCGTCGTCGATGCGGGCGACTGTTGCGCGCCGCCGGGTAAGAAGAAGCACTGAGTAAACGTCGATAAGGGAGTAGGGTGTAAGTAACCTGGGAGGAACCTTGATTGCTACTCCTTCGATTTGTTCGTTGGTTTCCCTTCGTTCTGTTGCGTGGCCCCCCTTGGTCGAAAGTGAGAGATGTGATAGACAAGTAAAGGGCCGGGGTAGGGGGGTGTGCGCGGGCTTTGGGCATATTTGAGCATACCGCTTTGCCCTTTTATTTTTCACTATATCCAAGTCACTGTCCATATGAAAACATATGGATATACTGCTGTATATGGAATGGCTGGAAGGACGCATACCATCACTTACGGAGTCGGTTAGGTAAAAGAGGCTGCGGCAGTGCATGTGAGCTTGTCCCTTGATACTTTAGTCTTCCATGAAGAGTCAGTCATATATCCATTCCTTGTCTATCTACCTACTTACCTACTTACCTACTTACCTACTGTATCACCACATTGTATTATACAAGGTATGCATGCTTAGTGCCTGCCTAGGTTAGGACATTTTACTTTGTCATCACACACATTTGCTCGTTGTGCCTATATAAAACCCTAGGTAACCTAACCTAGACATATCTGCCTCTGTCTGCTCTACTCTACTCCTCCAAGTATGTTTGGACCTTATTCACTTTTGCACCGACTTGGTATAAAAACTAACCTACCCGGTACTGTGCTCACTCACTTTACCTAAGGTTACTTACTTACTACCTGTCCCGACCTCACCTACTTGTACTTCTCGGCTCTCGGAAAACAAAACACGACAACCTACTTACCTATGTACGCGATGCTGACTGAGTCTGCAGTTTCGTTTCGTCTATTGGAAATCATACATACCTAGAAATAACAATTACCTACTTAACCTAAACATATGTTTACAAGACCCAAGTTCTTTTGCTTTTTGCTTACTTATCCTAGTAAGCTTGTCTGGTCAGGGTTTCGACTAGACTAGACTAGACTACCGGTACCGAGTAGAATAGTAAGTTAAAACAACCTAATCATCAATCACCTTACAGCTTGCGAAACCCCATGCGCTGTCCACCAATGCAGAAGACATGAGGCAAGTAAATCGGGTAGCTAGGTAGCTACCTGTTAGCTCGGCTCTCCCATCACAATCATGCAACACGATGTGAGGTAGAGGGTGCATGCAATAGGTAGGGGCCTCGTAGGGTCTTGTGAAGGTATTGGGTATTTTTATTGATTTGAAGGCTTTCTGACCCCTTCAGGCGTATTAGTCTATATGGTAGGTAAGTAGGTAAAGCGGTTATTCGTGTCTTATCATCGTTACAAAGGGCGTCTAATCTAGAACCGGCCCTATCCCCCTTCGATCTATGATTCCTAGGGGGTTTTAACAGAATGTTTTCTGTAGGTTGTTTTTTTTGCTTTTGCAAGTGGTGCAGCCAGATTGCTTGCTATCCCATGTTCTCTTTGCGACTTATGCTCTGCATAATCTCTTTTCGCACGTTAGTAGAAGATCTGCTTTAAGCAACCCAGGGAGATGACAGACATCTCCCGTTATCTGTACAACACGTCTTGTGTAATTATTCCCGGCAACTTCCGATACGGTATGGTGATTTACTCGGCCTTCTTGGCCTTCAAAGCCTTGAGCTTCCTCTCGCGACGGCGCTTGGCGGCCTCGGGCCCGGACTCGGTGTCCATGACGTAGTCCCACCAGCGGAAGCTGGAGGCGTAGTTGCCGATGAAGCGCTCGTGGTGGGTGTCGTGGTGGTCGGCTCCGGCCCAGAACGGAAGGAAGTGGCGCAGACTCCAGGGGAAGTCGTAGCCGCTGTGGGCGTCGATGGCCTGGAAGAGACGGCCGACGATCCAGACGTACATGGTGACCAGGTGTAAATCACCAGTCAGGGAAACCCAAAGGATGGGGCACCCGACGGTGCCGAAGGCGAGGAGCATGACCTCGATAGGCGAGGCATACTCGGCGGCCAGTCCGAAAGGAGCCGAGTACGTGTGGTGGAGCTTGTGAATCATCTTATACAGAGGGCCGTAGTGGAGGGCGCGGTGCAGCCAGTAGTGCCATGTATCCTCCATGACGAAGAAGATAGCAATGTGTAAGGCCATCTTGCCGAGCGAAGGGAAAGGGACGCCGAACTCCATGCCGAAGTAGGTCGCGATAGGGTGGAAGAGCCAGATCTGAGGAAGCTCGACGGTGAAGTGGCTCAGGAGAACAAGGCTAGCGCATTCCCATTGCTCCTTGAGTGTCGGTATTTTTTGCTGTACGACTTGTCAGCCACCCTGTGTAGCGCTTTTTGCACCATCCATCTTGGTATATCAGAATGTACGCACGTTCTGGATCTTGTATTTGTTGAAGTAAGGAATTCGGTCGATTATCATCCACGGAATACACCTGCCGAAGTAGAGAACCTCGTGCAAAACGAAGCTCATAATACCGGTCGCGAGTGTATCGTTCTGCATCCATAAATACCAGGCCTACAGGGATTGTTTTAGCTATGCGGGTTTCCGAGGTTGGCCAAAGGTGTGAACTAACAGCCCAGAGACGTTCAACAACGCTGAGTTGGACATTGTATTTCGAGACTTCTTCGAAGACACTTGAGAAGGTCTCGGGGTGGCTGAAAGCGCCGGCTAACGTTGCGTTTCTACATTATTCATGCGAAGTCAGCTATGAAGCTCCGAGTATTGACATGCCACCGAAGGCGTACTGCGGGTAGAATAGGGGTCACTTACAATGTCGCCATGATGATGGAAAACAAAGGTGGAAAGCAACCGCAAGTTCCTTTAACCAATCCCACAGGAAAAAGAGCGAAACAAAAGATCAATTCGCCAGCTCGCCTCGCTCTGTTGCAATGAGGGAACTCGGAAGGGAGCGCGGGAAGCTGGGAATTCTTAAAGCTCAGGATACAAGGATAACTGTTGAGAGATAAGGAGTACGATTAGGAGATCCCCGGCCAATGGAGACCGCAATTAGCCAATCATCAGAGGTGCCACCATAATGAGACCACTGGAAGTTTTGAGTCCCGTCGCCAAATAAGCGGGACCTTGAGCAGTAGTAGACACTTTAAGGGGTCCAATCTCGTCGAGTTCGTATTCGGATTGTCCACTTAAGGCTTAAGCACCCCTTAAGAATGGGACTTGGTGGCAAGAAGGGAAATTGCATCTGGAATAATGATGAAACGGTCTCACATTCCCACCTTCTGGCCCAAAAGTTCGACCCCTTCAAGTGCACCAAGTGCCGCAAGTGCGCCTGCCAGCTGCCAAACTTTCACTCCCAACTTTGTGCTCCCCTCGCCAGGGCATGTCAGGCACATCCGCAGCAGGCACCTGCCTAATGACCTCATCCCTTCTGTTCTCCCTACAATGGGCGTACAACAGTGGGTTAGTACAGTATGTACAGCATACATGTAAACCTCTTCCCCTGTGATGTGGTTGCTGGGAAAAAAGTAAACATTGAAATCAGGCCAACAATATTTATGCATATCGGGTTTGTCTGATAAGCCACAACGTTCTTACTTCGGCTTGTGCGGTGTTTGATTCTTTTTACAGCTCTCAGCAGTCGTACACGGTTTCGTAACTTTCTGAGCGTATTCTTATCCCTCTGCCCGCCTAAGGAAGAACCCCCTGAGCACTTTGATGATTCAGTTGTGGGCTTCTTCTCTTGGAGTGGCGTGATCAGAACAGGGGGATGACGATCGACGCATGCGCTTTCGAATACGTATCAGCCCATACCTACCACCAAGGCATCCTTAGAACATATAGCGGGCCATTTTTCGAGTGAATATGTCAATAGTGGAGGAGTAGGTCACAGCCTTGTCCCTTGTCTCAACCCAACCTGTTCGTTCTGTCTAGACACTTCCCGCTAACATGCACCGCCCACACCAAGTCAAATCCGTCGCTTGGACGGGCAGCTTGACCGCATCCCATTCTCAAACCTTAGCGGGCCTCACGATGTCAGGACTGAGACTACTGCGGAACTGGTCACCACCCGGGTGAATCATTTACTGAGAGTCATCAAGGCCTTTTCGGCAACAACGAGCTCTCAGGCTATTTTGCCTTCTTCTCAGCTTCAGCACCTCCTCGCTCAATCTGAACTCTTGTCGGATCGCTCAGACGAAGCCCTCCAGCCAAGCCAGTATGAGACGGAGCTCGAGTGGTTACTGGTCAGCAAGGCCACCGTCCAGACCTACGGGCTAATCATGGACGCCCTCTTGGGCCAAATCATCCCCTTGACCGACCACATCTGGTATTGGGACGATGTTCTGGCGTCGCCAACAAATAGCACTCTCTACATGGTTCAGACATCCCCAGCCCGTCTTTGGACTTGGTCTTGGGAGATTTATGACAGTGCCAAAAGCCGGCTCGACCGGTACACGGGTGGCGACGCCACAATCTTCGAGTCGGAACCCATCAACTCCGCCACCGCCGGTCTGTCACACCAGTGGCGGCAGTTCTATGCGATGGTACAGGAGAGCATTCTGGAAAGATCGCTAGCGAACGTGCAGCGACGGATAATGTCTCCCTTGGCCCAGTGTCGTGCGGAAGCTCGGAAGAACCAGTCGAAGCTCAGGAAACTGCGCGAAATGGCATCCAGCGGGCTAGGCGTGCTCATCGACGAAGGCCTCGTGTTCGGCGGCACCGGGAGCGATGACGGTAAGAGCGACATCATCATGTCGAACAACCAGGAATGGAAGGGAGTCGTGGAACGGAGTGTTGCGCTTATGGACATGGTGCTCCGCGATGTCTTGAGCCTGGACTTGGGCGTCACAGACTTCGAAGATAAGGTGTTTGCAGGTGTAGACGAAGATCCCGAACTATCGATCCACGTCGAGGAAGACGAGGCGCGCCGCCCCGTGGTCGTTGCCCGGCGGCTACAGGAGTTGCTGGACACTCACCTACCCGCTCACATCACCGTAGCGCAGGAGATTGTGGCAGAGCATGGCCGGCCGAGTCGGATGGTCAGATATTGGCTGCCCGCAACCGCGCTACTGCTTTCTTCAACCACCATATTGAGGATATTCGTCAACAGGAGACAGGAGATTGTGGAATGGATACAAGGCTTTGGCGCTACAATTCGCGACTTCTGGCTCAACTGGGTCGTAGAGCCGGTGCGCAAGATTATAGCGACGATACGTCACGACGCCAACAGCGAGATTGCCATCATGAGCCGCGACAGTCTCAGAGCCGACAGGGAGAGTCTCGAGCGCATGGTTGTGGATTTTACTCTTGATAAGGAAGGTTCCGGGCTCGGGGCATCGTCATTCTCAGAGACACAGGTAGCAGAAATCAGGGCGAAGGTCAGAGAGGGCGACGTCACCTCTGTCCTTCGGGCTTACGAGAAAGATCTCAGGAGCCCGCTGATGGGTGCCCTTCGCGGAGACCTCGTCCGAACCCTGCTGATTCAGGTCCAGAAAACGAAGGTCGACGTGGAGGTAGCGATGAGTGGCATAGACTCTCTGTTGAAAAGTCAGGAGCTGGTATTCGGCTTCGTCGGACTCACCCCTGGCATACTCGTCTCTGTCGGCATCGCGCGGTACCTCCTCGGCGTCTTTGGCGGGCGGAGAGGCTTCGCGGAGAAGCGCAAGGCTGGCCGATGCGTGCGCGTGCTCCGCAATATCGACCGCATCTTTTCCGAGGCCACCCCGTCGCCCAACAATCTTCTCTCCTACAAGGATCACGGATTACTCATATCCGAGGTTCACGTTCTACGCCGGCTTGCCAAGAACTTACTGCCCGCCGATATCGAAAAAGACTTCTTGGAAGACCTGGAGGATCTCGCCAATCTCAAGGGCATCCCGTCTCAGCTACGTGCTCTGGACAGAATCAGATGGGCCTATTCAAAGTGGTTAAAATAGATTTATATAGATGCGCAGCATGCATAGCGAATACCGAGCCTGGCACTCCACTTTCACGGGCGACAATGTTTTTTTTTCCAGCGATAAGCATCTTTTATGAGAAAGAAGAAGAATACATGTCAATATTCACAAATGCGTTAGATCAACTGTCTCCCTTCTCTCGTGGAATCCAACACCAAAATCAGATATTCATTTCTAAAGCTCCATCTGTCTAAATCGGTTGCCAGTACATCTTCAACGGCACCGCCTTGGTGCTAACGTAAACTACCCCTTTATCTTGTCCAGTGGGGGTCGAGGTGGCGTAGAAGGATGCAGCGCCGTTATACGTGATGTACTTGCCATCGTAGCCGAAGCTGGTCGACGCCAGGCCGGACGCGCAGCTCAGCGACCCGTCACTCAGGACCTGGCAGGGCCCTTTGCTCGTCTTCAGCGTGAAGGTCTTGCCGTCGCTGTTGGGGGTCGCGGTGAAGGTCGCGGGCGTGCCGCTCGCGCGATACCAGTTGCCCGCGCTGATGAGGTAGCCGTCGGGCGACACTTTCACGTACGCCCTTCCCGAGAGCGCGGCGCCTGTTGGTTGCGAAGTCGGCGTTGCTGTTGTCGTGCTGCCGGTCGATTTGGTCGTGGTCGTCGCCACTTTCGTGGTCGTGGTGGGTGTGGAAGTGGCATACTTGGGGAGGTATTTGATGCCTGTGGAAGGACAGGTGGAGCCGGACCCGACGGGATCGACGGGCGTGAAGGTGCCGCTCTGGATGGAGCCCTGCACGCGGTAGTGGTACCAGAGCTCGTTCAGGCTCCCGCTGCTGCACCTGATGACGACGTCATGGCCGGCGTGGTGCGGCTTCAGGGCGGCCTGGATGGCGGCCAGGGTATACGTCTTGGTGGTCGAGGGCACGATCCCGGCGGCGGCCAGGAAGTCGTACGAGGGCAGGCCCTTGAAGATGTCGACGGCGCGGTCGAAGAAGTCGCCGACCTCCTCGGCGGGCCGGTACGAGGCGCCGTAGCAGGAGGGCTCGAGCGTACTCATGCACGTGCCGTGCTTGCCGAACTCGTGCTCCCAGAAGGACTCGTCGTCGCCCTTGTAGTCCTTCCAGTACGTTTGCATGTACTTGAGAGTGTCGGGCGAGTCCTGCGCTAGGATGGCGGTGATGTTGGTGTATTGCCTGTTGGGGTCGCAGAACTGCTCGTAAGAGCCGTCGCAGTTATCAGGCCTTGTTCGTGAGACATCGTCAGCGACATGATTAGAGCAAGAGATCCTCATCGTCGCCACACCGGGCAAGGGGGGGCGGGACTGAGGGATTCATACCAGAGACCGTGCAGAGTCCACGAGTTGGCGGGTCCGGTGGAGGGATTCGTGTCCCAGAACTGCGTCAGCAGGATGTCGCCGCCGGGAGCGTTGAAGCAGCAGAGGTCTTGGACGACTGTCGTGTTCGCACAGCTCAAGGGCAAGTCGGCGGGACAGCTGACAGACGACGCGACCGAGCCGATGGCCAGCATGGCCTCGATGAGCGCGACTTTGGACAGCATTATTTTAGAGAATGGACTTGAGCCCTGGTCTTCCCTTCTTTCGCTACAAGCCCAGATTGCCTACCCGCAGTTCTTGAGGCCCTTGATGACGGCCTGCCCTGAGGAGAGAGAGAGTATTGTAGCATGTTCGGGCTGCGGGATCCTGTCTCTTTTATGTGCGTGTGTTTGTAGGGTGTCATTGGACCAAAGACATCGGCGTACGCGCCGCTCTCCGGGCGCGCAATGTGTTTATCGCCACTACTTGTGCCTCGAACAATGCCCCATCACGAATTGAGAAGGTCGAAGTTGTTTAAAGGGAGAAGAGAAGTCTGGAATAGATCTGCCAAGATAAATCGGGGAGGTATCCATCCCCTTATTCCCCATTCCACTGCCGGTTAACGTCATAGGACGGACCCTGTCACACTTACCTCACGCTCTACCTTCCACCATTTCAACATTTCCGACGAGCTGGAAATGCGGGCAAGGCGATATCGACCTGAACCGGTAGATTGAACCCGAGTCGCTTGGAAACAGGGTCGACTATCTAGGTATGTTCCAGGCTTTCGCTCTAGGCCTGCTAGATTTCGAGCTTCCTCTTCGGGACATTTGTCTTGAGGTTGGCAAACAAGATAAGCGCCCGCCGCCAGCCTCCGGGCATTTTGACCTGGACGACCGGCAGCTGAGGCTTTTCAGACGACCTATCAGTGGTGGGCCAAGTCGAGGACGTACTCCACGTGATAAGGTTGCACCTTATTATTCGACACCGCCCAGACTGCGTTTGGTTAAAGAGACCGCACGTCTGGATTGCAATATGAAATGCCACGCGGTTTGGTATCAACCTTCGGGGTATTTATTCATCGGGCGTTAGCCTCACCTGGTTGCGGAGGATAGGAAGCTTCATGGCATCAATCAAGATCCAACCGTCCACAACCTCGTATTCTCGTACGTTATTCCAGATTGTCTGATATCCGTCCGTTTCTTGCTTCCGCCAAACTATGCGTTGGTTAAAGATATCTTCGACGGGCTATTCCGATAAGGCTTGTCTAGCTTCAGCGCTCAAAAAGACTTAGGTTAACGACCTTACCTTTCGGTCCTTAGCCTCTCCTTTGTCGCTGAGGACTTGCGGATAAAACGGGGTGACCGAGATCTGTAGGCTAATAATCACTCCTGCCCATATTCCATTCCCACTGCTAAGGACTTGGTCTGCGCGTGGTCCGAAAACGGGTGCTACACAGTTACCAAGTGCGTGGTGGAATATTGAAGCTGCGTGATCTCCTCGACGGAAGGACGGTGATGGGTTGAGTCGCGCATGGCAGACGGCCGATTTCGAGGTTGACTGTGTCCCCACTTGGACTTTTAACTCTATTCCAACCACAACGCGTACTCGTCGAAATGCGTGCTCGCTTACAACGTCCTGCCATCGAAGCCTCTGTTGGCCACTGCGGCATCCAGAGCCAGCAGGTAGTCTCACCGCGCGGTCCCTTGAAAAGTCGGAAGAATTTGGTTGAGGCAGAGCATGGGAGAGACACCCCCTCCAGAACCTGAGGACGGCGGTGTATCGTGGCCACAAGCCTTGCAGGCGTCCTCATCAGACCTTTGACTACTGCGTCATTCCCTTCCTATATTATATGAAGACATGTCCCTCAGTGCTGCGACACCATCACGGCAAGTTACGGCCTTTGCCTCTTGCGGGCTGGCAGCCAAGATCCAAGGTACGGGGTTGGATAAGAGATCACGCCTTCGAAAAGAAAAGGTTTGTACAGTATGTCTTTGACTCTCCATGATTTGTTTCTACCAAAGGCCCCTATTAAGAGTTCAAGTTTACTACACAGTACAGGTTGATACCGAGAACCTAGACTAATACTCCACGCCTAACCTAACTCTATATAAAACCTGACCATCCCAAGCACCGCTTGACTGACAAATTCCATCTGACCTTAACTTGATAAGCCTTGGCAACCTTAAATCGTCTTGAACAGCTGTACAAAGTAGAACTCCCAAGCGGCTTTTCAAATTTCAACATTGATACCTGGCACTCCTGGTATTTCCCTGTGGAGGCAAGCAAGAGCCCATGTACCTACCATATTAGGTTAGAGGGTAAGTGAACGACGGTAAGAAGCAGCCAGCTTTCATTAAAGAAATCATACTGCTGCAGGTTACTGCTGTTATGGTGTACGTTTCCTGACAAAACTTGATCCAACTTGCCAAGAAGCACCGAGGTACTGTGTAGGTGCAGCCGACTAAGAATTTGTATGTGATAAACACTCCGTCATCTGTTCCTGCCTCCAAAGTCTCGCATTGTTCATCATGCTTTTGCTGGGATGGTGATAGGTAGAGCACCGTTAATGTACAGCCTGGACACATACCTCTCCTACTAGTAACCTGGGCTGTCTCCCTAAAGGTAATCAAACCACCTACTGCTGTACCAAGCCTGCCAATACAACACCTAACATACCTACTGCTGTGGTACTACGAACAGAATTACCAGACTTTTCCACAAACAAAGTTATTCACCTTTCGACTCCAGTTCCACTTCATAGAAACAACCTGTTGATGGTACCGCTAGACCTGGCCTAAGACAATTAAGGCTAGGAGATCTCAGCTTTGCCAAGACCTGCTTCAACGTCTCCCATCCAGTAAATGGATGGTACCTACTGCCCTCCCGTAATACACTGTTTCATACCTACATGCTACTGCTGTACACTCCCTATTTACACTACGCTACTAGATACCACTACATCACATTACAGTAACCAAGACCAACACCATAACATCTCGCTGTAGTCATCGACATTTGTCGCATCTGCCAGATCGCCAAGTCCGGTCCCCCGACGATTCGCGATCCAAAAACTGTCCCGGTCTCGCTTTCTAGTGTCCCAGCACAGAGCCCTGGTTATCGACTTCCTTGACGGTCTAGTCTGCGCTGCCTGTTGCTCTCCTTATCCAACGACCAGAGCCCACCCGAACGTCCCTTTCTTGAACGTCTAACGCCCATTCACTATAACAACCCCCCGCCGACTCTTCTTCCGTTGCTTTCACCATGTCGAGTAACAGAAACTACGACTTCTTAGTGGGTTAACCCGGTTATCGATCATCATAACGACCCTCCGTGCCGCGTAGAAAAGGTTCCGGGAGAGATGATCATGGCTGACCCCATATCTTTGCCCGTCTAGATCAAGCTCCTGCTCATCGGCGACTCGGGCGTGGGGAAGTCATGCTGTCTGTTGCGATTCAGCGAAGATTCGTTCACCCCCTCGTTCATCACAACCATCGGCATCGACTTCAAGATCCGGACCATTGATATAGATGGCAAGCGTGTGAAGCTGCAGATATGGGATACTGCCGGCCAGGAACGATTTCGAACTATCACAACTGCCTACTACCGCGGTGCGATGGGCATCCTCCTCGTCTACGACGTCACCGACCAGAGATCCTTCGAGAGTAAGCCATATACTTCCGCACCCCCCTTTTCCCTACAGGATTCGAAACAAGCCCTCGTTGTCAGAGATGGCTAGCACAACGCTGACTTTCTACTACAGACATCCGAACATGGTTCGCCAACGTAGAACAGCACGCTACCGAGGGCGTCAACAAGATCTTAATCGGCAACAAGTGCGACTGGGAGGAGAAGCGTGTGGTGTCAACAGAACAAGGCGAGGCCCTAGCGAAGGAGCTAGGCATTCCGTTCCTCGAGGTTTCCGCCAAGAGCAACATCAACATCGAAAAGGCATTCACCAACTTAGCGACTGATATCAAAAAGCGCATCATTGATACCGCCAAGACCGATCAGTCTTCTTCAAGTGTTCCTGTCGGTCCTGCAAGCACGAGCTCTGGTGGTAAATGCTGCTGAAAGGGGGGTGTTTGGGGAGGAATGGTCCAGGGCTTGTGGCCAGAAGACAGCCGGGGAGGAGTGTTGCAAAAGCGCCACAGGGCTCGCATACAAATGCTATGCCGCACTATGCCCTGACCATACATCTACAGGCGACAGGGTCGGGGGTGACATGTTTCACTTTGAGCGTCGAATAGTAGAGTGACGACATGGATTACGAAGAGCGGACACATCGTGGAGAACTGCTCCTAATTGTCGACGAACTCTATCACCAAGGAAGAGGGAGCAAAGTAAGTCGTCGTTTTGGAGGACTTGGTCAGACAAGCGTGTGTGTTCCGCGATAGATATCAGGAAGAAGCGCAAAGAAGAGGGCGCTTTGCCTAGCTTCTGGAACTTGGGGCAAAGCTTTCGTCTGCTGGAGTTTGGTTCATAATGGGCTTTAATACAGTTTTTACTTTTCAGTCTCTGGTCCTTTGACGGGGGGCAGGCACCTCTTTTCCCTACGCATTTGCCATCTGGCCAGTGGCTCCGTGCTCTTGAAACGCTCAGAGGAGAGTACATCACGTGGGTTTCGGACGAGTAGGCCTCACCAGAGAAACGACGCATTGATTATTCTACTCTCCTCCCATATAGGCTCGTTGATCTCCCTCCCGCCCATTTGTATGGTCAGCTCTCGGCGGTGCCAGTTGCGAAGGAAGCGGTGTGCTTCAGCTTTATCCTCGAACGGAATGATGAACCGGGGGAATTTCCTGTTCTTCTCGTTGACCTCCTCCGGCTGGCCCATGGCCTTGTTGTAAAGATCACGGTCCGAGGCGCCATCCTCGCCACCCGAATCCCTCGCGTATTTCCCCGAGTACATGTCGTCCAGATTGCTCATGAGCTGGTCGAATTTCTCGTTCGACTTGATGACGCTCCTGCCGAAGGGCAATATGCCCTGGTACAGATCCGTAATGCGCCAGGGCAGGTTGCGCTGCTGACCGTCGTGTTCGATGGCGCGGCGAAGGTTCGGGAGCGACAGGCGGCCGCCGTCGACGCGGATCATGACCAGGAACCTAGACCCGGTTACGGCGGCCAGGGCGTCGACGATGCTGCCCTGGCGGTACACCTTCTCCACCTTGTCCGGCAGCATCCTCGAGACGGCGACCTCGCGGCGTTGGCTCGGCGGCACGAGCGTGAAGGACCGTATCAGCTTCTTCACCTCCTCGCCGTTCTGGGTGCGCTTCTTCAGGCCGCCTGGCAGCGGGTCCAGCATCATGTGGGCGCGCCCGTGGTGCGCCCGCGGCACGAACCGCTTCCCCAGCTTCCACAGCTCCTCGATCCTGTCCTGATACACCATGGCGGCCTCGTGCGTCTCGAAGAAGATGTGGTAATGGCCCTTTGGCTCGAGCGTGTCCTGGTCGCGGGCTTGGATCACTGCAAGAAGGCCGGACGAAGCGATTAGCTAGGTGTGACATTTCGCGGGTATAAGATCAAATATCTTTGTTCTTACCTTTCAAGATACCTCCTGTCCAACCTTCCAGGTGTTTCCCTTTCAGACCAAGACGCATGAAATCGCTCTCGTTGAGATGCTTGCTTGCAGCTGCCAGGACTAGCACGGCCAGACCGCGATTGGACTCGGATGTACCAGGAGCGGTCGATGTAGGGAGACTCCCCTCCTCTCGTTCGCCTTCTTCGTCATCATCTTCTAGGTCCTCGTCGCCCAATTCCTCTAGCAAGCTCTGGCCTGGACGGGGCGGCTCTTCGAAGAGCTGGGCGGCCCAGCTGTTCCTAGGCGCATCGGGATCGGGATCGAGCTCGGACTCTCGCTTCAGCTTCGCCTTGGCCAACTTTTTAGCCTCATCGGGGAATAGCTCTTCGAAGAGTGACTTCTTCTCCTTCTTAGCCGCTTCCGGAGTCGGGAGTACGCTCTGGCCAGGCGGTTGAGTCACGTCCGTGTCGTTGTCGTTGTCGTTACTGGTGGTGTTGTAGCAGCGCCTGTTACCGTTTTGGTTGAGAAAGGCGGAGGTAGTTGCAGGTTGCCATGCTGCAGCTACCGATCGCAAGAGTGGCCGGTAGAGCAATCGTACAAGCATGAGGTGCGCATTGTAGAGCACTGTATGCTGAACTCAGGATCAAGGGGTTATTGGGACGAGAAAATGATCCCTGCGTTTGAATTCCAGATTTTAGTAGCACGACTTCCAGCGCCCCGTATGTAGAGTTATCTGTACTGGTTATTTGCATAGCCAGTATGGGTGGTACAAGTGAAGTCTTCGAACTTATAACAAGCTCACCTACTGTTGTAAACTGCTGTATATAACACAAGGAAACCATTCTGATTGCCAGCGACATTAGTAGTGCCGTCCACTTTGCCTGATATATAAGTAAGTTATCGTATTCTTCGGTTTGCAGTCTGTTTGGCACTCACGACTCGGCAATTTTAGTGAAACGAGAATGGTATCGAGAATGGTATCGGACTTCACTACTTGTCCCCTGGGTCACCCATGATTAGAGGTCACCACTCCCATGAACACCAGTGAATATCGCCATTCCACTCTGGAGCGCTCCAATACTTCGCGCTTAGAAAGTCGGGACTTGGCCATGGAGCTTGCGAGTTCCGTATGTTGTTCTACTTCTAACACAGAGGATGTCAGGGTGATCTATAAACCTGCTTCAATTATGCAATTAAGCAATAAGCCTCTACGACTGAACAATCCAGTCTGGCATTTAACCCTATAATTGACCCGGTAGCGCCAAGCAAGTCTGTTGTCACGAAAATGGGAAGCTTTCTCGCCCCTGGAGATGCAGCTCTCCATATATGTTGAAAATTAGGATGCGTCGCATCCCAATTTTGGAGTTGCAGCCTACGCGAGGGCTAGGAGCCAAAGTGAGGTCCAGGAGCCAGCCAAAGTAAGGTCCAAGAAGCCCAGCCAAAGTGAGGTCCAGAAGCCAGGCAACGTAAGGTCCAGAAGCCAGGCAACGTAAGGATGAGGAGCCAGGCAACGTGAAGTCCAGAAGCCAGGCAACGTAAGGTTGAGGAGCCAGGCAACGTAAAGTTAAGGAGCCTACACTACCTAGGCCACACCACCTTTGAACTGCGTGCCTTCCTTTCACTTTACAGACCTAAAAGTCATAGCGTTTATTTAGTATTAGTAGTCTTTAGCAAACATCTTCCTATTGCGCAGTAAGCTATACAGTCAGTCAAGAGTGCAAGGCACGTTGTGGTTAATATGTTTTGCTTAACCACTCAGACCTTTGCAAAGTTTTTTTCTGGATAGCAGAGCGGGACCCAGTTTTTAAAGTTTTTGAGAGTACCCCGTTGAAACTTCTCAAGCTTTACCTTCCCTCAACACTTCAACTGTGCATGCCAATTTCGTGTATTCGGAAAGGTAACGCTTTCTAATTACGTGTTTCGGGAAGGTAAAGCTTTCCAATTACGTGTTTCGGGGAGGTAAAGCTTCCCAATGACTGGATAATCCAGTCTGCCGTTTACCCTACAATATCCGACATAAAGCTTCAGACGATATAAAAAATTCATATTCGGAGTGATCGTTTTCTCAAGAAAGAATGTGAAATTAGTTATTTTCTTTATTCAATTTTTTACAGGAAAAATGAAGGACGAATACAAGACACGCATTCAGCCGACCGATATGGTCGGGCAGAAAAACCCGTCCCACAAGAACGCGGCCAAAATATTTCTGCACCCCTCAACGTTCGCCCAGGCTGGCTTTACGACGGGACACTCCTGTCACGTAGAGATCAATGGCGTGCAAAGGGAGGCTGTGGTCTGGCCAGGCGACTCCAAGGTCGCCAACAATATCGCCTCTGTTAGCAGGGTCTTTCAAAACGCCACCAATCTGGAACTGGGCCAGATGATCCGGGTCGTCCCCGGTCCCGCGATACAGAGTGCCCAGACGGTGGTGGTTAGGGAGACCACTGTGGATTGCCCTCCTCTGCCCGACGCTGGTGCTGAACATGTGAGGTGGCAGTATTATCTTGAGCATAAGCTTGGTAAGCATCTGTTGTACCCCTTTATGAAAGGAAAAGGAGGAGGAACAGCAAAGGGCTAACTGTCTACGTAGAGGTGGCCGATTATATCATGCCTGGCACACCATTTGATGACGTCTTTCTAAAAGGCGCAACGCGCTCCTTCGTCGTTGAATCTGTCAACGGGAGCACGAAATCAGTGGCGAAATACGACCCTAGCACCACAGTCGTTGAAATATCCAACGAGGAAGCAAATGCAGTCGTAGGAAGGCTCAGGCTCGAGCCGCTTCCGACCATGGGTCGCCAGATCGAGCAGTTGAATGATTTCTTCGACGAGTATGATATGGACCTGGAGAACAACGCCATTCCGCCTTATACATGTGGTATCGTCATCGACGGCAATCATGGAACCGGAAAAACCATGCTTTTAGATCACATAGCAGCGGCCCGATGGGGTCGTGTCATTCATATCACGAAAGCCGTCAAGCCCTCTGGAATCCAGGCCACGTTTGAGACCGCCCTAGAACAACGGGGCGCTACGACAATCCTGATTGATGACATTATGACTCTTATAGGAAAACAAAACACGAACAGATCAGGTTATCTCGAGGCTTTCGAATCAGGTCTCGACAGGCTGGCTCAGAAGGCCAAGGAGGATAACCGGCGGCCCAACGTCGTCGTCGTAGCTTCTTGCCTTGATTTCCTTGATCATATCCCATACGACCTACAGCGCATGGGAAGATTCTGGCAACATGTCAGCCTCCCCACACCCGACGCGCCAGGCCGGGCGGATATCCTGCGCTTCATGAACCCGCGATTTCCACCAGAGGGCTTCGATAAATATATAACTGACCTTGTAGATCGCACGCACGCATTTACTGGAGGCGACCTGCGAAATCTGATTGCCAGAGCTATGCATGCCCGGAGAAAGCGTGTCGGCTCACAGCTCGACAAGCCACTCGAGTGGGAGGATGTCACGAAGGTGTTTCATGAAGTTAGGCCGTCTGCAATGCGGGATATCAACCTAAAGCCACCGACAATACACTGGAGCGACATTGGAGGCTACGACGACGTCAAGCTAGCGCTCAGGGATGTCCTGAGAACGCCCGCGGTACGTGCGAATGTCTCTTGAAGAGAAAGAATTACGGAAGCTGACGAAGGAACATCTATCTAGGACCTCCAGGAAAACCAATGGGTGCCGAAAAAGGGCGTGCTACTCTACGGGCCGCCCGGCTGTTCCAAGACCATGACGGCGCAAGCCATGGCGACGGAAACCGGGTTCAACTTCTTCGCAGTCAAAGGCGGGGAGCTGCTGAACATGTATGTCGGAGAGACGGAACGCGCGATCCGCAACATTTTCAAGCGGGCAGCGGAAGCCAGCCCGAGCATCATCTTCTTCGACGAGATCGACTCTCTCGCAGGGACGAGGTCGGGGGGCTCCGGCGGCAGTGGCGGCGTCCAGGCCGTGAACACGCTGCTCACGGAAATGGCCGGCTTCGAGGAGCGGGGCGACATCTTCGTGCTGGCGGCGACCAACAGGCCCGACGCGGTCGACCCCGCCCTCCTGCGCCCCGGTCGCTTCGACGAACTGATCTACGTGCCGCTCCCGGACCTCAAGGCGCGGGAGGCCATCATCGAGCGGATGGCCAAGAAGCTCCGCTTCAGGGATATCGACGTGGGTGAGCTGGCCAGGATGACGGACGGCTACTCCGGCGCCGAGGTTGCGAATATATGTGGCAGCGCGTTCAACCGAAGCCGGGCGCCCGGGGACGAGGCCACGGCCATGGAGGTGCTGAAGGCGAAGGTTCGTGACACGCCGAAGGGTGTGACGGATGAGCACCTGAGCTATTTCAAGAAGTGGCACAATCAGAGAAAAGGCCTGTTTGAGATATAGAGTACTGCCGTACATTGAGTAGTACTTAGGGGAATAAATCAAGACAGTGTAGGTTAGGAGGTCATGTGCTTCGCTACTTCTTATCAACATACCTCATAGTACATAGACGATCGCTAGCAGACTTCTGCGCCAAGAGCTGCCAAATGTGAGTGTTAGTATCTATGGCTGCCTAGACTACCTGCTTAACCCAGATATGTCTACCAAGTATCACCTCGTGCATACAGCAAGCACCAAAGGTGAGTCTTGGGTGTTAATAAACCCTTGGGACCACCTGTTGATAATGGATAATGAGGTGTTGTACAAAAAAAGACACATTGCTGATAGTCTTGAAGCCCATGTGTATCTGGCTCAAAATATCAGATTTCTGTACAGCAGTACAGCATACATTACTTGCCTTCATTCCTGCTTTTACTAGCGCCATTTCATCTGACGCGCGTGATGCTACCTACGGCCCTGCGTGACCATGATTCCCCAGCAAGCAGGTGGTTGACCCCTGTTATAATCTGCGATACAGATGCCAATGTAGGTAGTAGGTGCATCAATCAACGTGAAAACTGACTCACTCACAACGCCGACTCCAACACTATCCGATCGAGTGTGTGTGCTGCTGTAGGTTAGCGGTGTATGTTAGGATGTGAATGATCTCGCTCTGTCTCTGGTTCAATGGTTCCTGCGTTTGTTCTGGAATATGATTCGAAGTTTAATCTTCTTATAAGCACCCAATCAGAATCTTATTGTATGTCCGGGCTATATGCAATGCACACTTTCGAGTCTGTGACCAAGGTTATGTGCCTAGCCTAGCGTGCCAAGGTCTGCGTAGGTGGATTCCTTGCAAGTTCAAAAGTCTGGTTGGTAGGGCAGAGGATGGGATGCACCGTGTTTTATTAGGTTAGGGGTGTAGCCAGGCAGGTCTACAGGGGAAGGCGGACCCCTGGTTGCAGAGCATTGCATCATCTATTCAGATTCTGTATCAGATCGCATGGTGCTGGAGGCGTTCAATGATGCATGAACCGCGATTGCCAAATGCAATTTTGCAATGCCCATGATAAATGAGGGCTTCCATTCAGAACAACATCCATTCACCCACGTTCGACAACACTTCTGCATGTCGAGGTAGAGTCTGTATGTCAGGCCACGCCGCCACCGGAGCATATCCTCCCATCTTACCGCGCTCTCTGACGCTGCAACATTACAAACGCCACAACGCCGCAATCTACTGCTATCTCACGTACTGACACAACATTTTTTTGCTGGCATATGTAAACCAAGGGGCAAAACATGACAAAACTGTCGCCAAAGAATTTCGCCTGGTACCCGTCTATCTACGCTACATGATAATCAGGCGAACAGTTGCCATTGCCGCCATTGTCCTAATTTCTGCTGCATGAAGCCAGTCTTCCACTCCGAGAAAGAGAAAGAGAGAGAGAGAGAGACTTTTTTGAAAAAGAGTCTCACAATCTGTACCATTTCCTGGGCGTCACTAAAGACTCCACATCAAGATGTCCTCTCTCGAGGCCAAGATAGTTGTGCTTGGTTCGCAAGGCGTCGGCAAGACGTCGCTCGTCATGCGCTATTGCAAAGGCGCATTCAACCCAGCGCAGACTATTTCTACTGTGGGCGCCAGTTTCATGACCAAGCGTGTCGTCGATACGGATACAGATACAGTTGTGCGCCTACAGATATGGGACACGGGTACGTTTTTCTCCAACTCAATCCTAGGTATTTCATGCCTTTCCACGTGCTGATCTAATCACCCATTCTGGCCACGTCGAACAGCCGGGCAAGAACGATTCCGGTCGATCTCTCGTCTCTACTACCGCGGGGCCAATGCCTGCATTCTTTGCTACAGCATCACCGATGCGAGTTCTTTTGCCGAGATGGGCATGTGGCTGACGGAGCTGCGACGGAACCTCCCGCCCGATATCGTATTGCATGTGGTAGGCACGAAAGCGGACATTGTCGCTCGCGATCCTTCTCGACGCGAGGTGCCCTTTGAGCGCTGTATAGCATATGTCGCCGAGAATCTGGCTCCGGGTCTGGGTTCCACGCCACCCCCGACCGCCACGCCCATTGGACTGACGGGTCTGCCGCCGCCGGCGCCGTCAAGCAGCATCCAGTCGTACATGACGGGTCCGGGGACGTCGGGATCGGTGATAGCGACACCGCTGGGGCCCGCCCCCTCGAGCGCACCAGAACCGCGCAGCCCGAGTAGCAAACGCAGCAGCGGGTTCTGGGGCCAGGAAGTCGGGTGGGACGCATGTCACGAGATCAGTGCCGAGAGTGGAGAGGGTGTCGAGGAGGTGTTTCGGGTCGTGACGCGCAAACTCGTCGAGCAGAACCGAAAGATGCAGCAGGCCATCGCGGCCGCCATGCTGACGCCTGGGCTTAGTCCTCCCGGGGTCGAGGGCGCCGATGGGTACTTTGACGGAGTGAATCCAAGAGGAAGCTTCCGGGTCGGCAGAGACCGGAGGAGCTGGCTCTTCTCTCCCGGCTTCTCTCCCAGTATTGGCATCGAAAGCGCGGGGAATGCGCAGAGAAACACACAAGATGGTGATGGGGACGATGATGGCAAGCGAGGAAGGCGGTGCTGCTGATGATGCAGTTTATGGTGGTTTTCTGGCAAGCATGGCGCGGCGTTCAAAGGCGTGACGGTTCTTCTGATCTCATTTGCAACTCGCATGGGTTGACCATTATGGTCAGGATGTCTTGATAAGGATTCGATAAATCCAGCACCTGGCGTGCTTCTTTGGCTTGTGTCCTGCATCGTGCCGTCCTGCTTCATTATTTCCCGACAAGTGGACTTGAGTAGGCATGTTACGTAACGGTCCATACATTGGTCCATTAGGTATCTACAAGATGTACCTACCTTACATCTAGGCACAGGAGGGCGTACCTACTAGGTAAGTATGCATACATAAGGCAGGTTAGTGAGGTTGTGCCTTCTACTGGAACCTGGCTAAAGGCTGTTGTCTGTTTTACAGTGTTCCTGCCTTCCTCCGCTCGTGTTATTTACCTACTCTGCCGACCTCTTCCAGTTCTTCTCGCTTTTCCCAAAAGTGTCAGTTGTAAAAGAAAACTCTCCGGACCATAATCAGATATGTTATTGCAAATCATACTTCCAGCGCTTCCACTAAAGGCACACGCTTGTTATTTGAATCCTTTATCCTTCTCTCCCTTCTAACCTAATATATTAAAAGCCGAGATCCCTTTAGGCTGTTCCGCAATCACAATGGCTCAACTAGGTGATGTATGTATCGTACATACGATTGTTTATCAAATACTGACGAGACACGAATAGCTGCCTGTCGAGCTATTCTGGCTCGTGACAGATTATCTCCAGCAGTGTGAACTTGCAAGCCTAGCGCGCACCTGCCATGCATTCTATAACATTACTAACCCCGTGCTCTACAAGAAAGCATGCTAGGCGGATGCTACTCTCATCATAGAACAGGATGCACAAAGCAGGCAAATTTGCCGGACAAGGAAGCTATTGGCAGCCGGCAACAAGTCATGGGCTTTGTTGACAAACCATTATCACCCTGCCTCTTTCCACGACTACCAAGACCGTCGGAGTCTGCATCAGCGCTGCACCGGGCAAATTACGGACCGGGTCCTTGAATTTATTTACCAAATGAGGGACTTATGGGCGAACCGAGCGAATCAAGCTCTCTTCGGACACATCCCCGGAGTATTCCATTTCGCTGGACTTCATTGGGAATACCAGGAGACCCAAGTCAGAACGCCAGAAGAATACGACTTTCTTGGCGAATTCGCATCCCTCTTCGAAGCTGCCAACTTGGAGCAAGGCGCGGGCCAACTTGAATACATCTGGAACCCAATGCATATGGCTATCAACTCTGGAAACTACAGGATGGTCGAGCTTTTTCTAGACCACGGCGTCGAAATCAATATGCCCTCTATTGGCGCCTGCGAATGCCGACATATACCGTCTTTCGGTTCTTCCATTACCTTGCCCAGACCTGTCCCCAGACCTGTCTGGACGCCTCTCCACCGAGCGATCTGCAGGCATCGGTTTTCAATTGCCAAGCTCCTCCTGACCCGTGGGGCCTCTGTCTGCCTCGAGGCGGACATGGTCGACGACTACGAGAATGCGCTAGTTTCACCCCCCCGGGTATGCACGGCCCTCCACACGGCATGCTACGAGGGCTGTTTCAACTTGGTGCGAATGTTGGTCGAAGGCGGATACCAGTCCGTCACTGTATTGGATCGAGACAGTCAAACGCCGATTGAATACGCATTCTTCGGCGGACATTTCAAGGATATCATCCCTTACCTGGTCAGGAAGGGAGCCGACATAAATACGACAGTGAGGGTCGGGAGAGTGCGCGGTCCCTTACTTGTCGTGGCTTGCGCGCTTGCCAAGTATGAGCAGGCGATGGACCTGCTAAAACTTGGGGCCGACGTGAGGGATTGCCACACCGAATAGGAAAACTTCACCCCTCTGCACCTTTGCGTCCGGAGATTCTGGGATATTGGCCCACGGGGCGGCCGGCGCGCCCGATGGTGCGATCAAGCCCACGAACAGACGCACCCTCGCCGCGCTCTCGCCCAGGCACTCATTGCCGCCGGGGCAAATCTGGAAGCGAAGTCGGACTCGGGCTAGACGCCCCTTGCGGAAGCAGCGAAGGCACGCGACTTGTGGCTTGTGAAAGAGCTGTTACGAGCAGGCGCGAACGTAGCAACCCCTTTGCCGGACGGCTTAACACCCCTGATACTCTGCTGTGATTCCGGATTCATTCGGCAGCTGGATGATGGCGGTGCCGACATAGGCCAACATGAGCTCCCCGCTGTAAGGTTGATCAACCTTTTCATCGATCGTGGGGTCGAGATCAACCAGACGGACTCGGGCGGTAACACAGCCTTGATCTGCGCACTGACTCTGTCACTTGAGCACGCCGACACGACTCAGTTGCATGAGACGGTTCGGGCGCTAGTGGACCAAAAAGCCGACCTTTGCAAGAGGGGCCGCGCCCGCGAGCTTCCCTTCCATATCGCGTTTGACAGAGGCTGGACCGATATATGCCGGCTCCTTTTCAATAAAAAGGTGAGAGAGCAGCTCAGCGACGACGATCTCATGAGCATGAGGCACGAGATGAATTGGATGGAGTACACATTGGGGAAGCGCAGTAAGCGCGTGATCGCCGCTTTACAGGAGCTTCTCGAAGAGCTAGGTCTGGTACTGCCGGCGTCTGGTACTGGGGGCTGGGGTTGAGTTAGCAGCCGATCCTGTCGGGCGTGTTCACACCATATTTCCCGGGCTGGTGCTCGTCGTTTCGGGTGCTTGGAAAGAACACAAATTATGATAGTATGTCAATCTTGTTGGAACTTGTTATACGAGTTGACTATCTCGACGTAGGAGTTCAGAGGTTCAGGGTTATTTTGAAGTAGCGAGAGAGAAGTATGGATTTATACAGCGAATCAGTATCCCCAGAAGCGCAAGTATATTAGTCGTGGTTATTCCTACCTGCTAGCTAGACTAGTTGGTGTCTGCAAAGCTTAGATTGAATGAATAAAGATCACCTATATTATATAACAATGATTTTGAATATGAATATATATATAACTCCAAAAGAACCGCAGAGCAAATCTAGTATTTATACAGCCATGATGGATCGCAATCACCTAGGTTAGGTAGGTCAAGTCCCCGCGCATAATTCTATTTAATTAAATCATCAAATCTTTTTCTGATCGATACTTCCGTCTGTATCGACCACGTCCACTGTTTTCGAGCCTGCCGCGAACCCTGAGTCGCCGGGCGTGGCGCCTTTGCCGAGCGATGCGCTTCCGGGCTGTTTGTAATTTCAAAGAGTTAGCCAACATAGAAAAAGGTCACATGTTGTTTGGGAAAGTAGGTGAAAGCATTGGTTTAGTAAGACGGGGCGGTTGGAGGGAGGAGAGGAGAGGAGAGGAGAGGAGAGGAGAGGAGAGGAGAGGGGGGAAAACAAAAAAAAACGGTAACAAAAAAGGTAACCTTACCAATGTCTTGTCCTCACCGCTACCTCCTGCTACTGCTACGCCTGCAGTCTTTGCTGTGGCAGCGGCAGCGGGGGTATTGCTTGAACCGGTGGCCTGTTTTCACTTTGTTAACAAAGATACAGGGGAAGGATGATGCTACTCAACACAACAGAACACAGGGCTTGGGGGGATGGGGGTGATAACAAAAAAAAGAAAAAAGAAAAAAAGACTTACAGACTCGTAGATAGCGTCGTCCCCGAACTCGGTATGCGGCATCGCGTCCGCGGCGCCCTCGTCGAACATCTTCTTGGAGCCAGACATTGTTCGATTGTGATATGTGGAAGGTGTGACTCTTTCCTATAGATTGACCTCTCTCGAGTAAGGAGTTATTTCGTTCAGGTTTAGGCGGTTGTTTTAATTTTCAGTTGAAATCTGATGTGTAATTTACGAGAAACTGAGACGAGAAAGAGCAGGTCAGTCGTTTGGTATACTAATATTTAACGTAACATCATGACCTATAAACCAATGTTTTCGGCGGTGCCAATGTCGTCGTGCGTGTAATAGGTTACGTCATGACGACGTTGTGTGCATATCATACGTATTCGGGGTTGGAAGGAACTGAAGTTTGAACCCACCAAACGGACGACGTCAATGGGATTGGAAACAACCTACGGCCAACCGTCAAACGGCTAACCTAGAGCCGCATGGCAACTTCCTATACGGAAGTTATTGACAGTAGTGTTAGGTAGGTATGCATAGAAGTAGGTACGTAACCTTGGGACATTTGTCGTCTTGATAATGTTGTACTGCTGTTTTGGTGATAATCCTAGGCTACCTCCGATTGGGAGTATCAATGCTTCTTTAGGTTAAAGGACTATTCAGGAACATCTACAGAACGTCATTATCCCGTTCTGAAGGTCCAGACAACCCTATACCCTTCAAATCAGGGTCTGCGACAACAAGAGAGCAATCTTTCTCGTCATAACTGTATTGTTTACAAAATATTTACATTAGGGATATCATATGCACATTCGCCTTCCCGGCATCTGCTCCAGGGCAAAACTTGCCCTTGCCAGTTTATGCTTTGGGGTTTCTTGCAGCACCGCAGTTTGCGACCCCTTTTCACCAGACGAAAACCACAATGGCTCGCTTGCGGAATTTCGAAACAACTCCTTTACCGGTCTGATTTACCCACACCGTGATGCTTGTGACCAATATCAGGCATCTTCTTCTCGGGGAACTTGGTGAACAACAAGTCTCTCAGCTTGTCGACAGGCGCCGTCATCAGACCGACCACAGTCTCGAACGGGGGCTTGTTGGGGGCGCTGGGGTGCGACCGCGTCGGCGTGAACATCTTGGTCTGCTCAAAGTGCTGCGCCAGCTCCTTGGACTCCGTCAGGCTCAGATTGCTCTCCAGCTTCGGCAGGTCCGACTCCTCCTCTTCCTTGATGTGTTGCTCGAGGTTCTCGAACAGCGCTTGCAGGGTGGGGATGTAAGCCGCGTCTTTGGGCTTCAGCTTCTGGAATTCGTATAGCTGCTCCTTGATCTGCGACGACAAAGAAGGGAGATTAGCGTCAGCTGAATTATGATATTACCATGGGGTAGCGGAAAACCTTACCTCTTGGTGCTGGGCGCGGTCCTTGTCCGCTATACTCGTTCCCTCACCGGGGACGTCTCTCTCCATGGCGGGATAGACGACGATCTCCTCGGCTATGGAGTGGCGCGCCAGTTCCCATATGAAAGCGTTTCCATATCGCTCCTGCTCGTCGGGGTCCTTGGAGCTCACCGCACGGTTATAGTAGTCTTTGAGCTGCTTGTGGTCCTCCTGGATCGCCTGGCTCACTTTGAATATCTGACTTGTCTGGAGGTTTTCTGTCTTGGAGTTGGGGAAGCTCGACTCGGCATAATGCCGCCGGATCATCGGCGCCGGCGCTCGTATGCCACGCTGGACCACACCGGGAGCGGCCAGATATCGGCCTAGACGAATCGACCTAGAAAGCATAGTGGTGTGTGAATGCTTTGCTTGCAGATTTGGTTGTCGCACGGAATCTAGGGGCTGTATGCTGTATACGTGATATACGTGGAGGCACTGGAGGGGATGGAGACTGGAGTTTGTATTCTGTCCTAATTTTCTGCTTTTAATACAACTGGGCAAGAGGAACAAGATATCGTAAGGATCTAGACTACGACCTTTCCTTCGCTTTCATATATATGTACTTCAAGTCGTCATCCAATCCAATTCTCTCGGTTTGCATTGGAACGGAAGGTTGGAATGGATATCGACAATTTGTGTGATGTATGTGTGATGTATGACGCTGATCGACGTCACCTCTAGCGCACTGTGTATGTACTGTGCGTAAACTGTGTGTCAAGTGTGGGCCGTACTTTGGCAGTTTCATCGCGCCTAAAATTGGCTCAGCCCTTACTGCTGTACGGTGTTAAGTTTCATATGAAGCTGTCAAAGTATCAACTTGCCTTGTCGCCTCCTCACAAGAGTCGCCAACTTGATCGAATGGCATACATAGTACATGGTCCATTTGGCATGTCCCGCTGAACTGGCTTCAAGCTTTCAATATCATTCATCAACTCAAAAATTGCATTCCTCGTTGTCCTTCCCAGATTGAGAATTACTGGACAGACTAAACCCGAGATCTGCCCCAAGAAACCAGTGTTGACGTCAATATGCTACTTGTATACCAAGCTTGAAGTGAACGAAGGTCCTTCAAACCACTGTGGGACCCCGTAGGCTATGAGTTGAATTTGTGCAAGGACCAACCAATCGACGTGAAGAAGATAGTAAGTGATGCGCCATGGGAAAGGGGATCAGTGATCACTGTCTCTTGGTAGCCTTCAAAATTACGAAGGCGGGGTCCTCGAAGAAAGACTTGAACAGCTCCGGATTCTCCTTGACCACCTCGGCATTCTCAAACGGCTCATTCTTGATGTCGATCAACCCGTGCTTCTCGAACATTTCCGTCGAGCCGGAATACATCACCTCCATCGAAGAGCCTTCAAAGTCGATTCCAAGAGCAGTGAAGACGAACCGGTATCTCAACCCCCCCGGGATTTCCTCGTGGTCCTTGTACACCACGCCGAGCTCGCCCGTAAGCAGGCATGGCGCTCTGGGATTGCCGGCCCGGGTGCAGAGTAGACGCCCGCCGGGCCTCAGGTAGGAGGCGACGTTGCGGAACATGCCCTCAAGCATTTCCATGCTGCTGGCGTGGTCGAAGACCCAGTTCGCCATCAAGATGTCGTACTGAGGGTGCAGGGGGAGGTGGCTGAGCGGCTGCGAGACGTCCGCCTCAAACCAGCGGATCGAGTCACGTCCCAGCCCCTTTTCGATCTCTTGGCCCTCTCGCATCATCTCGGGACTATAGTCGACAACGTCGACGGCAGCCGCTCCGGCGTCGAGAGCCATGCGGGCCTTGAGACCCGCGCCTCCGCCCAGGTCGAGGATCACGGCACCCTGGGTAGTCGGATCACTCACGGCCGCGCCGAAGAGGTCCTCGTCGATCCGAGACATCAGCGACTGCTTGTCATAAAAAGCTTGATACTCAACCGCTTTTGCGGCGTAGTCACTCTTCGCAATTTCGTGGGAAGCCATCATATCAGGTTTCTATAACAATCTAGGTTACGGGGTTGAATGGGAGATTCAGCAATTCCAGAACGCAAAGTATAAAGCGTGATACTCGACAACAGAAACGCCGAATTCGATCAACGCATGGCTGGGTGGGCGCATGCTGGTTTTACTTCAGGTGAGGGGAAGCCGTCTCTCTGATGAACCGTGTAACCTTCGCAAAGTGATACTCTGCGGCTAATTTACTTTTTGATCATGGGCTGGACTGTTACCCAGTCTTTGTGTTCGGCAGTATCTGGGACCAATGACAATCCCTCGATGTTATCACTGAGGTACGCGGGCTGGCCTGGAAGACAGCTCGCCGCGGATCACACCCGGTCTCTTTCAATATTAACCGAGTCTACTGTTGCTGCAATGACATTCTTACACCTGCAGCAGAAACACTGAAGAATCCTAACTTGACACACGTGGTGGCCACACCCATTCTTGGGCCACCAGGTACTTCGAAGGTTGTTGCTCATTATGAATCTGCTCATGCCTTCGCCGTCTGGTCTGCTACTGGTATCACGAGCGCTTATACCTTGTACGTAGAGTATAGCCAGTAGACCTGCCAGATAGCAGCGGAGGTGCAGGGCTTTTCCCCTCTCTTGAAATTGGGCTGTCCTTGATGGGGTGGTCAGAAAAAAGTGCGAGACGGGGAACTAGCCACAGTAGAACGTAAGCGGCAGAATGCGATACGACATAAGCCGAGCCATATCTCTTGGTGGTTGAGGGCGGCGATCAGCTTTGTTGCCAGTACGAACGCTGCTGCTTGAAAGAAGAAAGACCTTCGTAGCTGCTTAGGTATCGACCTAGGCAGATAGAGCACACACGATTGGCCAAGGTAGTGCTGACATCGAGGGGACGGAAAGAACTCAATGCACCGAACTGTTCCCAAACGTCCTTCGGGACAGTGATGCCTCGGATCGGGATGAACCGGCTGCCAGTGACTGAACATGTCTAACAAAGATATGGCCTGATCCCCTTGCGCAGGCATGAACAAAAAATCAAGTGCAGATTCGAATCCAATGCCACTGCAAAGGGGCAGAGCACTGTCATAGCTGCATGCAAAAAATTTCGGTGAGACGGTGGTGGAACGGCATCCTACATGAAAAGACGCAGTCAATCGAGTAAAGGAAAAAAAAAAAAAAAGACATGCTAGGGACTCGACCCGGCTCATTGAGATTCTGCCATCGACCGACTTTCGCATCAGAGCATGACCAGGGAAGCGTGCAGCGTGCAGCCGCCACCGATGCAGTAGTTAGGTCAGTGATTTTCAAAGTCACAGCGCCGATGTGTTCCGAATGGCGTAGGTTAGATCATTCACCAGGCTTAGCACCTTATGCACGTCAGGTCGGCCCTTCTCGCCCTGTAAAGAATACCATTCTGCTTCCATTTTCCGATCTTTCTTTTTTCGTTTCCCGGTCACCCTGTCAATTACGGCTTCCATGGGTATGTGCATAAATCTCCTGACTGGGCACTCGCGAGTCGCAACGGAGCTAGCTTATCGGGAGAGCAGAATGGACCCCCGTATACGTCTGGTGTTGCAAAAAGTGCAGGAGGACAACGGCCTGCTCGGAGTTATAGGCGTCCCCGGCAGGTCGCGACTCGCGGGATACTAACCCGTGCCGAGATCTGGATATTTAAAAATCCCGCTGTCATACAAGATATTGCACCCGAGCTTGTCAGGGCCATATCGTGCGCGCGGCCTGAATCCTGCGTTTAAAGTGCCATGTGCGGTTCGATCATCGGCTTGGGGATTTTGGTGCTGCACTGGTTACAGCCGACATCAAGGCTGTGGTATCAAGGAGGTAACATGGGGCGACCGGCAAGCCGAAGAGGTTTAACGCTAACCTAGAAATTAAAATCGTGTTGTGTAAAGGCTCAGTAGCCGGCAATGGGGGAGTCGAGGAATTGAAGGGCGGATCCGTACACATTCTGAAGAATCCGTTATCTGATGATGTAGCTATCCGAAGGTCTCACCGCATGGGCTCTCTCCATAGGGGACACAGTTCCGATGAGGCAGCCAACCCCCGGCCAACTCCTAAGCCGGAGATTGCAGTGTGTGCCCACCCTTCACTGGCTAACTGTACTTGTAAAGGCGATTTGGTGCCCCCGAGGTCGGCGATAAAAGGTCATATTTCAAGCATTATTCGAATCAAGTTATAAGCAGGCGGTCCTTGGTTAGCCTGGTCTGTGGTTTGAGAGTATAGTTTTAGTGAGCTCTGTCAAGGTCTGTCAGCTGTCGTGACACAGATAGCAATGATGCCCTTTACCAGGGCGAAGTCCATAGGGCTAAGCCCAGCCTGTATCCTGGGCCGGCAGTCCTGGGTGTAATGGTGATCTGGAAACATGCCGACAACAGAGATCTGCCGTGAAAGGAATACGTCTTCCGAAGTCTCCATATGCAGACATCCGGTTTGTTGCATTCCAAAGCGCCAAGCAGGCGAATTTACCATTGTCTAGGTGCAACTCTGGCGCAGGCAGAGGCAGTCATGGTGACATGGTTCCAAGAGAAAAATCTTCCTCAGGTTCAACCGGTGAATAATTCCACTCGAAGCTTGATACTGTGTAGAACTCCCCCTCTTAGCTTCCATTCCCGTTTATTGAGCACACCGGCAGTGTATGGGTGGGCATTGGATAGAGTCATAGCGCTGTGAGACAATCACTTCGTCCGCTCGCCTTGATGGACTGACCAGGAGGGCGCTGCGACAGGCGTTCAAGCTCGTTTAGATCTTAATTTAAGGAGTGGGTGACTTTGCAGACTCGAACCAAGATATCCCCGAGTCCCCGACCATACTTTCGACCTTTGTGTTCACTGTGTACCCATGACTGACCGCGAGGCAAAGGAGGCGTCTGGGAACAATGCCCTTGGCAAAGCTGAATTGTGCGAGGTGGTGATGGATAGGTCGACACTGTTTGACATCCTTGAGGCAACTGACTGCTACTTTTCTCAACACCGTTCCTGAAATGGCCATGCGGTAAGAGAGTGGCGTGTCCAAATCAAAAATCTGAAAAAATTTGCTTTGGGCCACTAGTATCTGCAGCCACATTGCTTCTGTACTTCCACTCTGTGCTGTAGGGCAAGGTTCAATAGGCTAGGAGCGGAGTTAACGACGGGCTGGGACTCGGAAGGACAGAAGACACAAGGAAACGTGGCGGCGGGTAAGAGAAATTTGATGTTTCTGCAGGAGGGTTACACGTGAAGCAGTCATTGTGTGCGGCACAGAATGGAATGAGGAGGTGAATAGATCGTCGTCCAATGATATCAACAATCAAACAGGAGGCCGTTGTGAGTTCTGTTCCACCTATTCTGCTCGACTTTATGCAGTCGGTACCTCTACATGTCTCGGGCGGTCAGCGATGTTTTTGGGTATTGTCTACTGCCCAGTCAAAGGGTACCAGTCTGCCTTTTGCAGGTGTATCATTGGCAGCCCTGTTGTCGACATTACCTCCCCGAGGCACATCAGGCTTTGGGCTGGGTCTTCACCGCCTGGATAGCGTCGCCCGCATATCCAATCAGATGCGTGGGAAGAGAGCCTGACCCCGGTTGATGAAACAGCCTCGTGGCTTTGACGTCCGCGCAATCGGTAACGTATGACGTGGGCAAGAGCCGAACTAAGTGATACGATGGAAGACGCCCGAGTTTAATGAGCAATTTTGGAGCCTTGTGTTAATGTGGACAGGCACACCACGTAGATCCGAGTGACTGCCCTGTTGGCTAGGATAAGTACTTTGTACGCCGTGTAATGTTGCCTTCGTTCGTGCCCTGTTCTTAATGGTCGGTAGATGGACCCGATCTGCCAAAGGCCGAGGTGCTGCAAGTAGACATTGGGGGAGAGGCTGCTTGGAAAGTGCTTGCCACGGCTAGTACTCTCACCCTCTGATCACCGGCTCGGTCTTGTGCTGGTTGAGGATCCTGCGTAGTCGCCCACATCTGCCTGCTGTACAAAATGCAGAATAGACATTCTCATATGCTGGATGAAGTACAGCAGTAGATGTGTCCCTAGACCCTGCCGATAGAGCCGAAACAGTGGAATGTACCTACCTTGTACCTTATGTACCTAATTAACAGAACGAAGCTGAAACACCCTAATTGTTAGAGTAACTCTAAAGAGGTGCCTAAGGCAGGTACATGTATTTTATGTACCTACATAATATGTCGACAGGCAGCAGCATAATTAAGCCTTATTATTAGGCCGTATTATTGCTGAGTTCTATCACCAATAAGAGAAAACTACAAGTACATAAGATGCCATATAAAACCTGATGAAACTTATTCAGGGTCCACTTCTCTTCTTATATCCCAAGCATATTAGGACGTGCTTGACAGACCAGCATATCTTACATGAAAGCAGCTAGGCACTTGTAGAACAAAGTTGAAAAAATGTAAAGAAGTAAACTGTCGGTGCAATGAATTAGTTCCGCATGACAAGAGATGCCGTGACCCGAGCACGTAAGGCACTACCTAGTTCACCTAGTGTCTGTACGAGATGCTCTGAAAATAGGGACGGGCCAAGCCGATGATAAATGTGGTCTCCTGCTGTCTGGCTGTGCAGTTATACAAAGTACATTAGTGCCTCAATGTACCCAAGCTCGGGTAGTAGTGGGGCCCACTGTCAGCTGTAGGTTGGGTGTGCAAGTAAGCAGTCCTGACTGCCTGGTCAGCTGATCTTCTTAAGGGGGGTTTGATGGGCGCAACTTGCAACTTGCAAGACAGTCTGTTGTTACATCCTTACTTACAAGTAGATGCAGAGTGGCCCTGGCTGAGTTCCAGGGTGGACAGTTCTCTAAGACATCGCTATACACAGTAGATCGGCACTGACGGCTATTCGTAGAATAAATCGGTAATAAACTCCTCAGTATTATGAAAACACAGCTCTGTTTAAATATGTTTAGTACTTCAAGCAAACTCATATATCCAGATAGATACATAACGTTTACTGCCATACAGCTGCCAGCTGGATATCACAATATCAACCAACCAACTTGGGAGGTTGGGTTGTCAATCTTTGTCACAACTGTTCTTCCACCATCGTGGTTAGCCCTATCTAGGGAAGAGCGCTAGTGCTAGACAAGGATGATGTCGCGTATCGACAACAATACATGGAAAATATAGTTTCAAATTAATCAATCGGCCGTGGTGATCGACAAGGGCACAGCCGCTACCCATTGGAGTATGACTGCTCTACGCCTCTCTCTGACCCGAATCCTGCCGACCTGTGTGCTATCAAAGGGGACAAAAGAGAAAGAGGGCGATAGGGTGAGGAGGCAAGGGAACTTGGACCTGGCTGGTTTGATGCCAGCAAAAAAGCCTGAGTCGCGTCATACAGCAGTCAGATCCCGCTGTTTTGTTGGAAGGTAGACTAGGACTTGAAGTCGTTAACTGTCAGATTGCCCGGTACGCTGCAGAATCTACCGGGTACAGGCAGACAGGTACGGAAGCCAAGTTCTGCTACGTATGCTGTACGCCAATGCTAACAGGTGAAAATTCTCAATTACCTTACTAACTACATAGTAGGCATCCAGATAGCACTGAAAAGCGAGGGCCTGTTCTCGTACCTTTAGCTAACCCTCGTCTGCTCCTATACTGGTCCTGGCCTACAGGATAGGGCTTCAAATTGTTTTACTAGACCAGGCTACCCAATCATGCCATATGTGAGCCGATATTAGGAGAAGACTTCTACACGTGGTACCTACCTGCATGCTAGGTTACAAAGGTACCAACCTATTGTAGATCTTTTTAACCCATATCCACTCTTTAGTTCCTCCACGCCTAATAATTATGGCTTGAAATTTGATTATTTTTATCTTGCTACTCTGGCACTATTAGCCTTGCTAGTCTTGGCTAGTGGACAAGGCACATGTGAAGGAAACCTTTAGGTACTTTTCTACAGCAGTACTCCGTACAGCCCCCAAAGCCCAAGTGGTCTCTTACAAAGTAAGTTGGCAAGTTACCAAATTGCCATACACAGTACACAGATTGGTACAAGCCTTTGTCTAGTCTAGGTAATTTGTTAAAATTTCCCTTGTCTCTGTTCTCTCACTCTCCTTTGATCTGTGTGTCCTCCGGGCTCCCTGCTGGAGTGACGATAATGAAGACCATTCACCCCCTGGCCTTGGCCTGGCAATGTGCACACTTTGTCACTTGTTCCCATCGTCATCTTTGCACTCAGTGCAGGCAACGATGGTTGGCAGGGACTATAAAAAGGGGTCAATCATCCCATCCACCCTCTTCCTGTCCCGTCCCCATCGCTCCGATACCGTCATCACCAGTCTAGTCGACGCCCAAGAAACTGCCTAGTAGAAAATTATATAAACAGACGCACTTCCCCTTCAACTGGTCTTATCGGGTCTGCACATTTCATCTCTTCCATACAGACATCGTCACGTCCCATAGCCCCACGTTATTTCTCCTGTTTCGTTGGAGTCCTAGAGACATCTGATACCTAGGCCCCTCCATATCCACTTACACGCGAACAAAAATATACAATCTTCCACGTCTTTCACCATGGCCGTCAACGAACCGCAGCCTCTTGTCAACCACTGCTGCACCTTCTGTTGCAAGGCCGTTGACTTTGGAACCCACGATTACTGTGGTTCGAACGATTCCTGCCACCGGTGTACCGACTAGGGTTACTATCTCCATGTCTGACATTGCCTCCCCTATTGAGAACTCTACAAACACCGTTCGAACCATCGAGGCTGCCACTGTCCGAGATGGTGCAGCTGCTCCAACGCCACTGGTATCCACCGCTTAACCTACTCAATATCTCCTCTGAGATGGCTGAGCCGGTGCGCCGGTGCTACACATTAAGCCCCTGCGCTGGCAACACCTTCCTCCTTGCGCGCGCGTGATTTCACCCATCTCTCACCTTCCCCCTGCGTCGCCCCGCACGGGCGGCATATAAGGCTGATTTTTGATCCGACTCTTGCCTTCGCCAGCTGCAACCCCTCGTCGGGGTTTTGATGCAGGTGTGCCTATTGCAGACATCTCTGTCGCCTCTCGCGCCTTCGCCACCAGTCATTCTGCATAGCCAAGCGACTTGTGCATATTTACCTCTTAGCGTGCTATTTGCGCTCTCACCCCAATACACCCTCATCTGTATAGTTTTGGTCTGGGCTCAGGATAAGGAAATTGGCAACTGGATAGGAGCCATCGGCGTTGTGCATTTATGGGTGGATTTTGGGACATGGTTAGGTTACCACAGTACCTCCTCGGGGTCATAAGGCGTTGGATCGAGCGGATAGGTCCGGTATACCAATTAGGATTCAGGGCAACAGCCACACTGGGCGTTGTGAATTAACTTATACTATCCTATCTTTTTTTTCTTCCTCCCCCTTTCCTCTAGGTCTGGGTCACATATCGATAGCACCATTACTACCATGCATTACTGATTTACTAGCATGCAAAGCACCACCCTTTGTTGGTTCTATACATTTCCAATCGACGTGGGGTTCGCTGGTGCTACTCCCCGCCTACCCTTAAGATTATTCGCGTATCTATGTATTAGTAGTACCTAAGGTTAGACTACGTCTTTTGCCCTTTTTGGTCAGGCCCGGGGGCTGCTTAGTTTTCGTAGCCTGCAGAGGAGCCTGGCGTGTCCTGTGTCCCTTCTCCACGAGTTCGCGAACGACAGCCTCAACTTACCAAATTCCTTTCCAGGTAACAGGCACGAAATGCCCATTAGCGTATGTAAATCGAATATCGCAATATTGTGTTTTGTACTGCTGTACACATAGACGACTCCTGTTACCAATCACAATGCTAGGATGCCTTTTTGATCGGGAAGAACCGGAACGTTCTATGATGTGTTTTACAGCCAACCTGAGCCTATAGCAGATCTTCCGGCATTTCGAGATTCTTTCACCCCAAAACGGGCTGCGAGTTGCGAGTGATCTCCGGCTTCTTCCGATGTTAGATAGGTATGAAAACTTTGGGGCTGCGTCAGCTGAGGAAAAAGAAAAGAAAATCTGGAGATTTCCATAGTGCGCTTTGCTGTGGGCTGTTGTTTCACTAACTTCTTAAGTGGTGTAGGTAATATCGCTTACCTACTTCTAAACCTAAAAAAGAAGTCCAGGCAGTCCAGATAGCTGTTAATAGCTCCTGATAGGCAGCCCTGAAAAATATTCTATTGATCCCACTCGTATACAGCAGTACAGAGTCTATACTTGGATCTAGCGATTGTGACAGGGGTTTTGAATGCACATGCTTTAGGAAAAACCATGGACTGATGCCCTAATGTGTCTTGGTGCTGCGATGCTAATGTTCACGATGGACGGCTGGGTGGCAAATCCTCGGTGGCCGTGACATACTGATTTGCTCCGGAGGCGCACCGGACATAGCATACACACAGGTATATGAAGCAGGGGCATGCATTGCACACTCGTTCGCGACCTTTCTTCAAAGCGGTGAAGCGAGGCAGTCAGTGACCACAACGGTTGATAATAGCTGACATAGCATCACATCCAGAGACTGCCAGTCATCCCGCAGCAGGAGAGACCTCGGCAATTCGACAAAAAAAGAGGCAAGGACATACTAAGTAGACCCTTGTCTCCCGTTTACTATATTTGACTGTCGAGCTGTAGACTTAGGTACTTGACGTACCAGGTAGCTGGCATCCCACGTTCTCTCCTCTTTCATGCATATTCTTCGTGAGCTTATCTTGCCCACGATACATACAGTCCCTACCTTATGGATATGGCTTATACCGACTTACAAGTACCTAACCTACTTAGTCTACATTCTTTTCTATTCTTGGTGATGTGGTCTGGTCACCTGGTCAACTTTTGTTCGACAAGCAAGGCTACAGCCATGACATGATGCGACAGCAAAAAGTATCTATATAGCCTATCAAACTTTCCTCGATTTATGAAAAGTGCCAACTTATGCAAAGGTCACCCAAAAAAGAACGGAACATTCCAGATAAGGGATGTATGTAACCCCACAAACCCCGGCCCCAATAACTTGGTCCTGGCACCCGTCCCGTCCTGTTACACCGCGTGGTAACGAATGATAGACTAGAGCCAGAGAGCAGAGAGCAAAGGTACTTGGTAAATAGATAGTGCATGGTATGTGCACCAAGGATGGATCGTTTTCCTGGTCGAACCGTAGGTGGGTTGTGTGTAAGCCAGAATCGAGACCAAACAAAGCCTGGGTTTGCCCATTTCGCCCAGCTGTAAGAAAGACAAGCGGCCGCATTTCTTTTGCGCCTCCTTCATACGGTGTGAGGTTTAGAGCTTACGTGCCCTCCAAATTCCATCCTGACCCCATCTAACCTAGGCCGTACCCGGCCTAATATGTACGGCACGGCACGGTACGGTAGAGTTCGCGTTTCGGTGAGCCCGCGGGGCCCCGCCTGGTTAAAAAAAAAGGTACATAGCAAGGGAAAGGGAGAGAGAGACTTAACCTACTAGTATCCCGGGCTTTTTGCTGATTACCGAGGACCGACCCAACTGGATGGGTGGAATTGGGGAAATCATTGCAAACCCCTGATTTTTCCTTGACAGGGGGTTGGAACTTGATAGCCCGAGTCTGATTCTGTATCCATGCTGTAAGCAGTTCAGGCGTCTCGTTTCTTGTCAAATAGGAATTTCTTGCCTACCTATTTACTTAACACAAGTAGGTAGACACGCAGATAATCCAAAAGATCCTCAGAAGCTGTGCCATTCATCTACCTTGGTTTCTGTAAACCTAGTTTGCAAACAGCAACGCCATCCACCATGTTCTGACTTCTGCAACAAATTGGCCAGTTTGAACTCTGGTGAAAGGACGTTAGGCGAACAACATCTGGACCAGCCGCCTGGTTCAGACCAACCTGTCCCTTCCCGCTCGTGTTGGCAGGGCTACAGTCTATTCTGATGCATGCAGTGGTTTGAGGGCTCGCCACTAGCATCTACGTCGTTACAGCAAAGCCTCTCGAGAGATTCCCAGGTTTCAGGCTTGAAGGAGTAAAATCATCCAAGCTAGTTAGAGTACACAAACAGGCGGTATCAGTCAGACTACCTACACATTGTAGCTAACCTAGGTCAACGTACTCACTGTCTGCAGTCAGTTCCCTTATGAAACGCCATTCAGAATCTAGGCCTCGAGATGAGCCGGGTTACCGTTGCCGGCCGCAGCCAGTGGCTTGATTTGACACGATACTCACTGTATTTGATTGCTACTTATTTACCGAGGCAAGTATAAACGGTGGCGTAAAGTAAAGCCAGTTGGCAGTCGGCAAGGAGCCCAACAACTCCCATTGACTGGTCTGGTCTTTTCTTGTCTTCTTATAGGTCGGACAGGATAGCACACTGTTCTCTCTCTCTCTCTCTCTTTTTTTTTTTTGACGCCGATGGCGGCGCAGCTTACTTGTTATCACACCATCTCCAACTCTCCCCTCCCCATCTCTTCGCTTCCCCTCATAACCACGACTTCAGCTCTCATACCTGCATCTGCAGGCTAGGTATGTAGGAGCAGTCACCGACATGGCGATCTCTGTTCGGTGGGTGTCTTCGGAACTTTACCAAACAGCCACCCCTGTCATAGATAGACATGGCCATGCATATCGCGCTGACGTATCTTCAGGCTGCAGCTTGCATGGGAGGGAAAGAAATAAATATGGTTTCAGGCTTTTTCTTTCGGTGTGCAAAGGTCCTTGCCGTCCATAACTGGAGTACTTGGGTAGGCTAACCTAGGCACTTACATGTATGCCTAGGTCCACGCATGGGGAAAAAGGGCATCTTTAATCGAGACTCTCCTAATATTACGCCGCGTCAGGTTAGTTAGTATTGAAAGCCTTTTTCTTGCCTTTTTCTCTTTTCACGTTTTCTCTTTTCTTTTTTTGCTGCTTGTCACCACTTGTATGTATACTTACGTACGTACCTATACAGATGTAAAAAAGGGGCTGGTCATGAGCTTACTAGATAGCTTAAGAAAAAATAACTCCCATGTCAACAGATACCGAGTGTCAAGGAAAACATGCAGATATTAGACTACAAAATACATATATATTGTACCAAAGCCTTTCCCCCCCTGCGACTTCTCCGAGTGGCTCTCGATTTACGTAGCCTGTGCCTTGGGCTAGATAGCCACTTTTTGTCGGAAGCTTCGGATAATTTGATTGATTCCATGGCAGATCCGGGGTGCATGATGCAGAAGATGGGTCAAAAAATGCCCGTTACATTAAGTAAGTATCTACAAGTAGATACTACTAGGTTAAGTAGGTTAAGTACTTACATGTAGGACTGCAAGGTGCTGAAGACAGACAGACAGACAGACAGACAAACGGGAGCGGGACAGTACCTACGTTTCTGTACTGTGCGGCTTACTTACCCCTATACTATCTACCTTGCCTTTTCCCGAGACGAGAGAACATCTCTCGGGGACCAAACTTGTCAGACTTGCAGAGATGACATTTTTTCCAGACACCCAGAGCTCAGAAGGGGGCGTAATATGAGGCTTGACTACAATGCCAGGGTACTGCAAAAGACCCCTGACAGCAGTCTAGATAGTGGTCGAAGGCTAAGCAAAGAGACTGACTGCTGAAAACATGGCAGATGCAGATGCACCCTGTACGTGTTTAATGTAAGTATTCAGGTAGTATCTAGAGATACTTACCTTAGGCTCTATGTATGTTGACATGGGGCCAGATCGATCTTTTTTTCTGCCACAAGCTGAGTCTTGAGCCAATCATTCTTTTCTCCCTGTACACACATACACGCATACAATATCTATTGACCTCACACAGTCTGTGTATCTAGAAGGTAAACAACAAGCAAAAAGTAGGCAACCTCTGGCCCAGCAGCTTACATATTTCGGAGGAGGAGGCACCGATCTCCAACCTCACTAGGTGCAATCCGCCAACTTTCCTAACAAAAAAGCCTAACCCAGGAAAGTATCTATCTAGTGAAGGGTGTCAGAAACGTGCCATCTTCAAGCAAGCATGCCGATTAAATAAGTCATTGACAAAAGACCCGTGCGAAACTGGCAGCGATATGATTGAGTAGTAGTGGCTTCGGAACCTGCAGACAGCAAGTTGCATGAGTCTGTCAACCATAAGGTCTACTTATCTAAGTACACACGCAACACGTATCTACCGAGCGATCTGAAAATGACCCGTGCGCAAACCGACTATTTGATAGGGCTTTGCTCAGCAGAAGGCAAACGGAAAGACTACCTTGCTGGCAGGATCGCTTGTGTGGGAGCAATAGATAAAGTAGGTTAAGGCGTTCAGTGATACTTGTCTCAATACTTCCGTCACACTTTTCAAAACTGGTAGTTGAATGGGATAGAACGACTGACTATAATGCTTCTCGGCAGACGCTTCGGACCTTGATTGAATTTTGTTTTTTAAACACACCGCGCTCACAGTAGTAAATGGGTAGTACTCACCCATTCCCCCCTTATAACCCTCTTTCCCGTGAAGTACATGCCGTGCAAAGCGGGCAAAACAGCCAGGTCCGGAGTTAGAGTAGTATGTATCACCAAGGCATCTACCCCCTCGAGGCTGGCAACACCTACTACAGGGGTGGCTGCTTGCGTCCTCGTCCTCGACTTCGACCTCTGGTATACCGATCCAGGCTCTCGCACAGCCGGTCGAGGACCCATTTCGGCTCGGGGGAATCAGCCAACATCGGGCTGTCTTCCCCAATCCACTTGAAAAAGACAAAAAGAAAACTTAGTAAAACAAAACAAACGTTTTTCGCTGGATTTGAGTAGGTTAAGGATTTTTTGCATACATCCCAGTCAGTGATATAGTTATAATAGTCCGGCCCCCCATCGTGCCCCTCAGCATCATCACCATCACCTTTTGCGCTGAACGAGATGAGGTTCTTGAAGTGAGCCCATTCGCCATAGGCGTATCTCTTCTTCGGATCTCCCCCGACGTCCTGCGCGACGGATCGGATGGCGAGAGCGAGTTGGCGCGCGAGTTGGCCTTCGGTCTCCTGTCTCTGGGTCTTATCGGGCTCTCCAGATTCAGTCCTCTCCTCTCTCCTGATTCTCGCGTCGGTCTCGATACCCGCCTGGTGACGATTCGACTGGTTTAGGGTATTGGCTTCTAACGTCTCGTGTTTTGGTTCGTGACTCTGTGATGTGGAATTAACCAACCACCCCCTCTCTCCCTGTAAAAAGGGTTTGGAAGGAGCTGCACGAGTAAACATTGGAACGTGCAAAAGGGAGAAAAAGCTAAAAGAACAAAAATAAAGAAAAATACCTGAAATCCAGCACGTGCACGGCGTCTGCGCTGCCGGCTCTGCGACAGGCGCGTGATCCAATGGTTGGGGTTCGCGTGGGAGAAGCGTCCGAGGAAGCCCCTCTCGGGTAGCAGGACGTTGGTCACGCGGTTAAAGTCGGCCACCACGGTGTCCGACAAGGCGTTGATGAGGACCGTGATGGTCGGGACGGCGACGAGGGACCAGACGACGAAGAATGCCTTGCCGACGTTCGATCTGGGGACCGTGTGACCGTATCTGTTTTTTCGTGTATGGGGTTTCCACTCAGTCCTTAGTATGCTATTGTGGCCTTCTCTATCTCCGGCATCTAATCCATCCTGGACAGACAAGGGGTAATTTATAATTCCCTTTCAATCAACTTACCCTACAGTCATGAGAGTGACGAAGCAGAAATAGAAACTCTCGAAGTACGTCAGGCTCCGCTGCGCGTCCTTCTCCGCGTAGACGAACACCAGGGCCCCCAGCGTCCACAGCGGGACGAACACGCAGAGCGCGACGACGAGCTTGTAGTATCTCTCGAACCGCCTCATATTGTCCTGGATCCCGCGCATGGCGTCGAAGCGGTCCCTGTCCCGTACGAGGACGAGGTAGCGGTGTTGCCTGGGCTTCCTCCTCACCATCCGTGACAAGCGCGAGGCGAACCGATGCAGCCATGTCCAACGATACCATCGTGATTCCTCGTGATGGTGTCTTCCAAGGTTCCTCTTCCGTGCTTCGAACGTCAGATTTCTGCCTCTGACCTTGAACCTTCCGTACCGGGTCAATGTAGAACGAGCGATAGCAGTAGGACCAGTGGCTGCCCGGGTCCACCCCTGCCGACCTTGACTCCTTCTCAAGGCGGGCGACTCCAAGGATGGTGGCAGATTCAAACGCTCCCTTAACTCTGCCTCGTTGGTCACCGTCCGCCTGAAAGTGTCCTTCCTGACGTGTTCCGCATGTCTCTTCATGATCTTGTTCTTCGACATCCGCGACATGTACCGCGAGACACGACTGATGACGAGGCCTAGCTGCACGACACCGACAAACTCGAACACGAAGAAGAAGGCCCGAGCCGCCGTGGTGCCAGGCACGAAGTCGCCGTAACCGATGGTTAGTACGGACCGTTAGTGGTGGTGGACTGTCAGCGGCTGAGTGTCCAGCTGGGTTAGGGCGTAGAAAGGCAAAGAAAGTGGAAAATCATCCAAAATTAAAAAGGGGGGGGGGGGGGAGGGGGGAGGGGGGAGATTCCAGACGCAGAAGTCAACGGTGACTTACGACATTACAGTAATACACGGCATCCTCGTAGCCCCATCCCTCGAGAGAGGAGAAGACGGCAGCGCTGCCGCCGAGCCACACGAAGAACATCATGGTCTGCAGTATGAGCGTGCGGTCGTCGTCGTTGAGGTGGAAACCGCGCTCGTAACGGCCGAGGAGCGACCCGGCGAGATTCGCGGTCAACATCGCCGCCCCGAGAGTGTACATGACCGAGGCGATGACGGCGTGCCAGAACCCTTGCGAATACGTCTGCCTCGGAGGCACGGCGGGTATGTAGATCCCCACGCTGGCGGTGGCGGTGATGAGCTTGACATAGGTGATTACCTAGGGTGTTAGCATCGCTGGCGACACTGAGGTGGGAAACACGTGTCGTCAGAGGTAGAAGGAGAAAAAAGGGAGGGAGGCTCGCGCTCGTGTGTGTGTGCACGTACGATACCGGAAGCGAGAATCCAGAGCACGATGGAGCAAGGAATCGCCGTGGTATACCGCACCCTCCTGACGAAGTGCAACAGAAGAATCAGGTTGCCGATGGAACCGCAAGCCAGGGAGACACCGTTGAGGGCCAGCTCCCTATTTGAACATTCCTGTAAGAGATCGTGTACATAGTACAGGTATATCGTGTACCTATATGACCAGGACAGGGGAAGCTCACCACCTAGGGTCCGGAATTGAGACACCCTGACCCTCGTCAGTGCCGGGAAGCTCCAACCGCCAAGGGGTGGCCAGGGCCGCGACTGAGAGGAAGTTCGACAGGGGACCCTGAGTCGCCGCGAGGATCGGCACGGCCGTCGAGGCGAACCACCAACTCCTGCAGTCTTTCTGTAAGTACCTATTTCTCTGTCTATATACCGACCGGCGCTTGAATTACCGTGAAGCATTTTGCAGCGTTGCCCCTGGGTCGACGCCATTGTGAGCCGTCGGAACTGGGTCGCGTGGCCCTGGTCCTCCTTCACTTGTATGCGCTCTGTCAGCCGAGGTCCCATTCTCTGCTCCATCAGCTATGTGAACCTGATCGTGCATGGTCATCCCATCCCACAAAATAAAAGCAGGCACTGCGGACAGGTGGCAAGCATGAAGAACGCATTCAGAGCATGGTTCTACCGGCTTCGGTAAAGCTGTGACATGTGTACATCGCGACTCATTAAACTTCGAGATGACGTCTCGCAGGCGTATCTTGATAAGGGGGGTTTGATAGTGCGACTGTGCAGGGATAGGCCTCGATCATGTTAAGCTCAGATCTAATATACAAGGCCTATGCCGTCCATGGGCATAACTTTAGCGTAGCTTAATAAGACATGGTATCCCGGGCTGGATTTATACAAGTACAATTTCTTTCGAGGATCATGCTCCAAGCAAGTTAGGATATCTGTCGCAGATCGCTCCTTGCGCCTCCAGGGAGGGAACATGCGCCCCAACTCGTCGCCATTTACGAGCGACAATGCCTGCAAGAAAAACAGGGTTTTCGCTGACAAACTACGCCTTTGCGTCGAATCAAGGCTAAGCGGAAGAAAGCAAATATCGTGGCGAGACGAAGCATGAGGTCTCGCTAGGGGCCATGGCAGCCCAACCCCAGTCGCCGGGCGCGGTGTTTCATGGTTGCCGTAAGTGGTCCTGCGGTCGGCCAGTGACGGGATGGAATCTCCTGTTCGATACCCAGTTATGACAAATGTCTCCGCGCAGGTTCCGCTGTGTTCGTTTCGGCGTCGCCACGGGCAGGGACACTGGCTGATGGCCTACACATTCGTCATAAATCAAGGAGATGCGACAGAAAGGGTCGATCGGAGTTGAATGGTCTGTGGGCTACTCCCAAGCTTTCTCTGCTCTAGAAAGACCCTGGGTGCGACCGTGCGAGAGTTGCGTGTTGCCTGGCGAATCGGAGTATCGGACAACGTATCTGGGTGGAAGAGCTGTGCCCTAGTCTTTTTTCTTCTCCGATTCCGATTCTAACGCTGAAGCCTTGGGCTCGGCCCGTTGCTTTCCTATCGCTGTTTCTACCTGCCAGATCGCGCGCTCAAGCTCGACTTCCAATTCTGGTATGTCGAGAGCCTCTGCGAGTTTGCGACCGCTTGACTGGGTCAAAAGCATTCGTTCGGGGTCCCGTGGGTGGGAGGCGTCGGGGTCGTGTCCGTCTGTCTTCTCCCCTGCTGATTGCAAGACGGGTGGTTGTTGATGGTATATCACATCCATCTTCTCGGCAGGGGACAGGGTGTAGAATTTATTGGAGAGGAGCCATTGGAGGTGTTTCCCCCCGGCTAAGGCTCGGTAATGGGACCAGGCGCGGTAAACAAGGTAGAAGAAGGGCAGGTTCGGAATACTGGATCCGCACATTAGCAGTTCTTCACGAGACTGGGCAGAGGGAAGTTCATGGATATTGAGCCTTACACGGGCACGAGGGCAAACGGAGCACTGATGGGCATGCCGACAAAACACCATATCATCCTGGATCTGTGCAGACTCTCACGTTCCGTCGCGAGCGTTTGCAGTACTCTGGGCGCATCCGAAGGCGAGATGACGGACGGTGGAAATACGACATGATGCGATTCTTTGCCCATCGCTTCTTCCTCCCTCCTTCTCGTCGACAGCGTGGGGACCGACTTGAGACCCCACTCCTCATAGGGTATCCTCCGAAGGGCCCTGTTTCCATACTTAACGACCGACTTTTGCCAACCACTGTCCTTCTTCTCCCAGCCCGCCCATAGCTTCGCAGCGCGTGCGGTTATCTTGTCCGCCCATGGCTGTTTCTCTGCAGGCAAGGCTTGAAGCTTTTGACAGTATAATAACGTTCGTCGCGTCGAGATAGGAAGGAGGAAGAGTCGCATATTTCTTGTCTTCGGAGTGTAGACGAAACAAGTATCGTGTGTGAATTGAGGCGTCCGACGCCGTGTGAAAGTGAGTATCTATGCTGTACACTCGATAGAACAAGACCTGTCGATGAATGTGTTGCGCCCTCACTCAACAATTTACCACTGTAACATGGTGAAACTGACAGGTACGGGAGGTTTATGCGATTTCTTCAGGCGTTTTTTTGGCTGGCGCGCGTCGTACCTTTGTCAGCCTACCTACAGGATTAAGTAACTAGTCTACAGCAGTAGTGGTTACAAGTAAAAACGCTGAGACGACCGATGACATCAGCGAGCCCAACATAGCAAACCGACAATACCACGTCCCTATTTCTTTACATACATAGTACTTGCATGAGGATACACCATAGAGCGTATGTAGGTACCTTACCACACAGCACACATTATTATGTACTTATGTACTGTGTTTGTACATCATACCTACACTTGGTATTGAGATACCCATACTGAAGATAATATGTCGGTACCTGACTTAAAGGAAGTACACTGTGGGTAGGTGTGTGTACAGTGTTAAACTTGCACCATACGTCTACCTTATTCTGCACGCCCAGCTAACTGAATATCATGTCAGGAAGGGTAGCTGGATAAATATCTCCTCAAAAATCTCAACAGACCTCCAGACATAAGACGGCGAGCATTGAGCGCGGTCTGTCTTCCTCCTTAATGTCGAGTTGATGTCGAAATTGCTGCCTTTGCTGTAAGGCCTACGTCACACAAGTTACTTACCAAGTATGTATGTATGTAATTTGTAGGTAAAGCATGTATGCATGAAAACGTCGACTTTAATCTGGAATGCTATTTCAAGCCCAGAGGCTATCTACACAGTGTATATATATTGTGCTGTACTTTTAGCGGCGCGTATATTTCGTACTTTTTCCGATATTAGCCTGGCATGACACATAAAATACAGGTGACCTTAGCTGTACGAAGTACACTGTATGTATCTAAGTATGCATGCAAGGTTTCTTTAGATTAGATTCTAGGGAAGGCTATCTGAACCTCGATCAACAACTGCAACTTTGGGTTGATTTGCTCTTTCTCCATCTAATAATCGAACCGTCAACTTGTAGCTCCGCTACCTGCGTTTGTGCGCGTTGGCCGGTGTCCGACACGTTGTAATCCCTTCGTTTTCTTTCCTTGTATCTCTTATACCTTGTTCTTACTCTCCCTAAGTACAGTCTACTCTACTATTTACTCTGGCGCCGGGCCGTTTTGTAGCTTTTGCTTATTTCAACTTGGATTCTACACTGGGCAGCCGAGGTCGAGTGTACGCTTCCGTGTATATTTGGATTGTTCCTGCAACTTCTTGGACCGGCCTCGAATGGAATCTGGCCGAGAACAGCCACACCACAGTCCTTTTATTTGTCTAATCTAGACTCTGGTTGACATTTCCCGACGTTCAAGGTCGGGATCTTGGCGGGGAGGTCACAGACTACTCTTATGACTTCGATATCGGCTTTCTTTCCACACTCGACGAGAGAGGCATCTTCGCCGAGGGCGGAACCCGGCTTCCACCTCGAGCTGCCCGTTATCGCATCACGCCCGAACATCTGCTCCTCTACGCTTCTGCCTTCTGCAGGTGATATGACTGTGTTGCTATCTCCGAAATGGTCCCGAATCCACTGAGAACAACTGTCCCTGCCTGGGTGGAATTGTATGATGAAGATGTTCACGGGGTCCGACCGGATAATTTCATCAGTTCCCCCCAGGCTGCCGTACATCCAGAGCAGAACAGAGGCAACCACCCGCTCAAGCGCCGCGTGTCGCACGATGGTTATGTTGAATGGGTGGACGAGAAACATGGGCGTGTCTCCAAACTTCCCGTGTTCCTGAGGAAGCGGGCAGACCGGCCTGGTCGAAGATGGGATCATCTACGGACCTCGGAGCCCGTTATTATGGGCCTGGGATACCGGCCACCTCATGAAGATCCCTATGACCGATGGCGCGACTTTATTCATTCCTCCTCCTACGGCCGCGATCCAAATGACCGATGTGAGATCGTCGGCCAGGACATGCTCAGCCAGCTGATGCCGGGTCTCGACCAACCTGTGCGGACCCCGTTATATCCGCTGGATCCGAAGCCAAGCAAGTCTCGCAAACCTGCCTGGTTCATGCGGCTGGGCAACTTTGTCCTCCGACATCCCATTGCGCCACTCGTTTTCCGTCTCATCGTCCTAATAACTACCATATCCGCCCTCGCCTTGACGACGGTAATATATAGAAGAGAAAATGACCCTAAAGCCGCCGGGGCTCGACCGGAGACGTCCCAGGCCATTGTCGCCATCGCCATCGACTCGGTGGCCATTCCCTATATCCTGTACATGGTGTGGGATGAATACACAGGAAAACCTCTAGGTCTCCGGGCCCCAGCCCAGAAAATATCACTTACGCTCCTCGATTTGGTCTTCATCGTCCTGAAGTCGGCAAGCACGGCGCTGGCCTTCGAAGCCCTGGTTTATCACAGCGGGGACGGGCAAGCGCAAGATCCTGCAGACAGGGCTCAAGAGTTGCAGTCCCTAGATCTGGCGAGGGGCCTAGCAGCACTGACACTTGTTGGCTTGATAGCATGGATTCTAAACTTCACTATAAGTATCTTCAGGCTAGCAGAAAAGCTGGGGGGCATAGAAAATGCACCCGATAAGTAGGTAGTCTGCCTTGCCAGCTATGCCAAAATCATATAAGATACCCACCAGACCTCCATTACTGTTGTGCATTATGAAGCTAGGTCTGCGCAGGCAAACTTCAGATGTTTAATCGATGCATTTTACATTGCCTAGTAAGCAGGTTTTTGACTTGCATAGTATCAATACTGATGTTTGTGGTCTTTGTTCCATGGTATTATTTTTAATTTAACAGTTCGAGCCTTGGGGGCATGCACATGGCATTTTCGAACTGGTTGTCTACGGCAGGGCGTTTTAGTAGATATTCTGTCATATTCTGCTGTACCTAACCTAACTTGAAGGTTTCAACTAGGTCTGTCTTATGCAAATACTTGATCAGTTGGGCAACAAAAGTAGCAAGCAAAGATGCAAGATTCTGACTGCGTGCTCGTTACTTTCAGATCATCAACAGTATTCTGTTGATCCTTTTGTCATTCAGAGGTATGTTTGACATTTGTACTACTTGTAGGTTACCTATGAGGGGTAGAATAAGATTGTGGAGGGGTAGACCTTCTACCTGTGTCGGGTTTGTCATGGTGTACGCGGTACTGTACAGTGTACTGTCGTACTACTGGAGCAATTACCTTAGGTAATAGAATATATCTTTCCATTCACGCTTACTCGGCGCATTCACGCATAAATTATCAGCTTGAATGAACCTGCTAGGATTGAGCAAACCCCAGTCCTTACCTAAGGTTAGTACCTCCACCAGAACCAGCAGGTAGCCTGCTTGCTAGGTGAGACTACAACCTACCCACCTTATTCGTTGGACCAACATCTTGTGGTTTAGGTGCATTCACTGTTGCGCATCACCTTCAATAACAAATCGACAGTTCACTTACCCCAGAGCATGCAAAGTCCTGTCATCGTGCCAGCTTTTCCTTCCATATCTCAAATTTACGATCACTCTTCCTGCCTACCTCTTCGGACTTTCCCACACTTTGCGGCTTGACGCCTTCCCGACCTACTTTACGGACCGCCCTAGCATCAGCCTTACGTACCTACACAAAGTCGAGCACCTTCTGTCTGGTGCTTCTTGTCCTCATTTCCCTGGAGGTGAAAGCGAGCCTCAACTGGTATTCCGACTGGCACCGGCCTGTTCCATATTGCCGCCGACCCTAGGCAGCTGGATCCGGTATAACCTGGTCAAGCCTAGCGAGCCAGCGTTCGCGTTCCTGGTGTAGGTTGCTTTCCCGCTTCTTCTGAAGCTGCCTTGAAGTGTCTGAGGCGACTTTCGAGCCTGCGCCGACTTTGCCCTGGTTACATATTGTAACCCACATCTTCTTTACCCGAAACGCAACATAATATTCTGTTTTGCTGTTCATCCACGCTGTTCCCATACTGTTTACCATTACCATCGATCTTGTACCATACCGCTCTTCTACCAGCATTTGCATCATCACTTCAGGGTCTTTGTTCGCCGCAGGGAACTAACATGAGATGTCTTCAGGACAGCGAGGTCAGCGACCACGCGGCAGAGCGCGACCAACGCGACCCAGTCCTCTACACCAAGCATTCACTCCCCCAACCCGCCCTGGCGTTTCTTCCAACATGGCAACCAACACGCACCGCGGCATGCAGATGCCTCCGCAGCCAAATAGAGAGGATATCGATGCCACGTACGTTGCTGCCCATCCGTTTCCTCCGGTGGTATGGCTCCGCTAACTACCCTCAGGTGGAACTATGTTGAAGTCGGTATCACGAAGATCATGGTAAACCTACAAGACGGCATGGAGCTGGCAACTGTACGCGATTACCAGATCTCCGCTGCTCTCAGAAAACTGGCTAACCTAGTGTTGTACTACAGTATATGGGCATCTATACGTGCGTTATTCGGTCTTTCCCGACGGTGCTTTGCTAATGTGATGCAGTGCCATCCACAACTTCTGCACATCCCAGAAGGCTACAACGATTTCGGCGCCCGCGGGTGTTGGACAAGCTCACAGAGGAGGTAAGGTCCAGTCTCGAGCGGGTGTTCCTCCACAGATACTGACTTGATCTCTCGGTAGCACACTTGCTCGGAGAAGACCTGTATCGGCGGCTTACGGAATATCTCGACAAGCACCTAGCTGAGCTATACCAGGATTCCAAAGCTCACGTCGACGAGGCACTTCTCGCGTTCTACATTCGGGAATGGGCCCGATACACGACAGCTGCCAAGTACATTCATCACTTGTTCCGTTACTTGAATCGCCACTGGGTCAAGCGTGAGATGGACGAAGGCAAGAAGAATACGTATGATATCTACACGTTACATCTTTGCCAATGGCGGACCAATTTCTTTGCGCTCGTGCACGGGAAGGTAATGGATGCGGTGCTGAAGCTGGTCGAGAGGCAGCGCAATGGCGAAACCATCGAGCATGGCAAGATCAAGCAGGTGGTGGATTCCTTCGTCTCGCTGGGCCTTGATGAAAACGACGCAAGCAGGACGACTCTGGACACCTACAGGGTACATTTCGAGAAGCCCTTCCTGGCGGCCACGAAAGCCTTTTATCAGCAAGAATCTAAGCAATTCGTGTCTGAGAACAGCGTTGTCGACTACATGAAGAAGGCCGAGGCGCGTCTCGAGGAGGAGGAGGAGCGGGTCAAGATGTACCTTCATAACGACATCGCGGGTCCTTTGAAGAAGACATGTTGTGACGTCTTGATTTCCGATCACTCGGCATTGTTGCGGGACGAATTCCAAGTCCTCTTGGACAACGACCGCGAAGACGACATGGCGAGAATGTACAGATTGCTCTCCAAGATTCCCGAGGGTCTGGACCCGCTGCGGCAGAGGTTCGAAGCCCATGTGCGGAATGCCGGATTAGCAGCTGTGACCAAGGTCGCCTCGGACGCGGAGAAGCTCGAGCCAAAGGTCTACGTAGAAGCCCTGCTCGAGATCCATACCCAGTACCAGACTTTGGTCAAACGAGCGTTTTCGGACGAGCCCGAGTTCACACGATCACTGGATAATGCCTGCCGAGAGTTCGTCAACCGCAATGCCGTCTGCAAGGCTGGCACCAGCAAGTCGCCTGAGCTACTGGCCAAGTACACCGACGTGTTACTACGCAAGAGCGGAACAGGCGTGGAAGAAGCCGAGCTCGATGCCACGCTGACACAGATTATGACGGTCTTCAAGTACATCGAGGACAAAGACGTCTTTCAAAAGTTCTACTCGCGCATGTTGGCCAGACGTCTCGTACACAGTAACTCTTCGTCTGACGACGCAGAGACGAGCATGATCAGCAAGCTGAAAGAGGCGTGCGGCTTCGAATACACCAACAAGCTCCAGCGCATGTTCCAGGATATGCAAATCTCCAAGGACCTCAACACCGGTTTCCGGGAGCATACCAAAGCGCTGCAGCTGGACAAGCCGCCGCTGGACTCGTCTTACTCGGTACTGGGAACCAGCTTCTGGCCCTTGACGCCCCCGAACACGACCTTCAATCCTCCGGCCGAGGTTCAAGCGGACCTCGACCGGTTCTCCCTCTTCTACAAGAACAAGCACGAGGGCCGCAAGCTTACGTGGCTGTGGCAGCTTTGCAAGGGCGAGCTCAAAGCCAGTTATTTCAAAGCGTCCAAGACGCCGTACACTTTTCAGGTTAGCGTTTACCAGATGGCCATTCTCTTGCTCTTCAACGAGAAAGATAGCCAGACATACGAAGACATCCTGTCGGCCACGCACTTGACGAACGAGGCACATGACGCTGCCATGGGCGTTCTGCTGAAGGCCAAGGTTCTGCTCATGAAGCCCGAAGGCGACAAGCCGGGACCCGGAAAGACGTTCCACCTCAACTACGACTTCAAGAGCAAGAAGATCCGTGTGAACCTGAACATCAGCACCAAGACTGATACCAAGCAAGAAGAAGCTGATACAAACAAGAACATAGAGGAGGATCGCCAGCTGCTATTACAGGTAGGACTCCTGCTGATGAACATGGATTGTGTCGTGAATAACGCGCTAACGCTTGGTAGTCGGCCATTGTTCGTATTATGAAGGCCCGGAAGAAAATGAAGCACCAGGCGTTGGTGAGCGACTGTATCGAACAGATCAAGTCGCGTTTCGTCCCCAGAATCGTAGACATCAAGAAAAACATCGAGATCCTACTGGACAAGGAGTACCTTGAGCGGTTAGACAACGATGAACTCGGCTACCTCGCCTAAAGTGGCTATTCTGGAGGTCAAGGAAGGCCCACAGGCTCGTGGTAGTCAACGAAAACATCGAGTTCATCAAACATGGGTTTTGCACAAATGCCCTATAACTTCCCTTACTTAGCATTGCTGTCTCCGCCGAATTCACATGTAGCCAGAAGCATTGAGTATACCGCATACCCCTATCTTCCCGGCCGCTCAGAGGTCTCAACACCAGAAGCATGAAGTGGTCAGCGCCGCCGTTTTCGAATCATTGTCTGGGGAAGAATGCGACTTGCAGGGTCTCTGGATTGTGGAATCTTGGGCTTAGAAGTTAGAGGACCAAGAAGCGGAATGGCAGCAAATAGGGGTAGAGGGTGTCACACGGCATCCGTCCATGGCCATAGGTAGTGAGGGATGGTCATGGAGAGGTCTGTAATCAAGAGCCACCCGGGGAAGCACATCGTCGATATTAGGGACAAACAGTTTTTTGCAGCCAGATGCACTCGAGAGCCATTGTCCCTAACTAGGCCGATGAAATTACGCAAGTCTAAAGGGTCGGCAGTTGTATGCCCGATGGGCCCGATAGGGCGATACAGAATCCTATAGACGAAAATAGCTATATGCTCAGCGGCTTGTTTGTTTCCAATCTTGTGACTGTTAATTTATTCATGATGTCTTGTAGTCAGCGCCTCGAATAAGTTTCAAAGTACAAACAAACACAGGGAGACCTAAGATGGCTAAGTAACCTATCGTGTAGTACACCGTGACCACCCAGGAGTAATGTGCCGGGATATATTATGATTGTCTTCTTCTTTTTCTTGGCTACTTCACTGTGACGGGCTCGATACAACCAACCTGGTATACATACATCGTATATCATCAGGCTAACGTAACCTATACGTATGCCACGGAAAGAAAGGGGCCATCTAAACAAATAGTTACTGATGCAGTTATCTGTTATACAAGCTACCTAGGTTAGTATATCAATACGCGGGCCGTTCGTCGTCTTCTTCTACGTAGCGAGCCTTTGAATTGAAGCAACAGCATACGTGATCCCATTCGACTTGAGACGCCAGATCGCCCACTTGAAACTTGTGAATGAGAGCTATTATAACCAACCAACCACCCCTGTCCAGTGTATTTCATTAATGATTAAAGTATCCCCCTATGGAAACCCCTCTTCATCCCGTGAGGAAAGGGCTAGGTTTGTTGTTCTGCACAAAGCCCACTCACACATCCTTTTACTCCTTCTAGCTTAGCGTAGCACACAGGCCTGCTGCTATGTATATCCTTATGCGCGTTCGATTGGAATCGGACAGTTTCTTTGGATAATATATATGTGCTTTGAGCTTTTCTTTCCCCAGAGCCCATTGTTTCGGGCGCAGTTATACCGCCACTACCTATGTGGTTTCTATCTTCGGCCCCTGAGCTGCGGTATTGGGGACTGTCGTAGAGTGCGAGTTCCGCGGGCTAGTCGGATTTGACGAGCCAGTGTCGTCGTCTCCGGACGTCACGCCGTCTAGGACGCTCTCGTCAAAGCTGTGCTGTGTTGCCGGCCTGGCCTTGCTACCATCAGCTGGGTCCACACCTCGCCGTTGCGTTGTTTTCTCCAGGGGTTTCTCGACACCACCTGACGACGGCGCTGGGCTGCTTAAAGGGGTAACATTCTTCTCGCTGCCGGCGTCGCTGAGGGCGTTGCTAGACAGCGTGTTCCGCTTGCGCACACTGCCGAAACCCCAGCCCCCGCCAGAGCCGCCGCCGCTGCTGCTGCTGGTACTGGTACTATTGCTGGACCGACCCCAGCCCTGCTTTCGCTTTTGCTCTGCCCATGACGTCCAGCTCCCGATGTAAGCACCGGCCCTTGCCCCAACAGAAGCCGCTGTCGACCTAGAGCCGTCCCCGTTCGTCCCGTTCTTCTCCGCCTCTGCCTGTTCCGCCTTGGCTTCTTCCGCCCTTTTCCTCTGGGCTTCCCGCAGAGCCTCCATGTCGGCGTAGAACTTGTTGAAAAGAGTGCTTGCCTTCTCCCGTCCCGCCGCCAGATTCCTGCCCAAGACTTCTTTGCCCACGGCGAACTTCTCGTCTAGATGAAGGTCTTGCACTTGCTGCTGAATGCGGCGTTGCACGTCGTCTATGCTAAGTCCTCCGGCGCAGGGGTGCCTCGGCTCGACAATATCGAATAGGTGAGAGTCGGTGTTCGCATTCCAGAGGCGATAGTTATCGGTTTTCATCCAGTACTCGATCCATTCGTCGCCAAAGTCACGCGACGGGTCTCCTTCGATATGCGGAAGAGTGGCCTTGGGATTCTGGGCGTTCTGCGCAAGAAAGTTGCGGTACTTAACCGAAGAGATCAGAGACAAGAGATACTCTTCGAACTGGAGTCGGATGAATTCCTCGCTCCCACGGTAGCCCATCGTCTTCGGCCGCTGTGGATTTGTCTCGTCCCACGTATCGTTTACTTCCTGCGTGACGAAGTCGATCCATCGCCGATCGGCGTGAGAGAGCACCAGTGCGCCTCGGAGAGAAGGGGACGTGATGTTGATAGTATCCTCGTCGAGATTGATCAGTATATCGCTATATCTGTCTCTCTGCTGCAGCAACAGTGAATTTGTGCTGCCGACTACGTACGACTTGGTACCGAAATCGGCCAGGAGATCGAGTTGCTGGAGCGGTGTGTAGGGCCCAAAAAGACTTCCCTGCGTGTCTCGCTCGTCAGTCTGGGGGGGAGAATCGAACTGAGAGTTCGTGTTATAGATTATACCTTGCCAAAAATTTGCAAGGGCAACCCCATGTATGCCAGCAGAGAGTTCCGATCACTAGTACGTAAGCTCGTCGGCCGGGCGAGGTTTTGTTCGTAAGTATTCATATCCGGCCCGGCGCAGTCTTGCAGGTTTCGCAGTAAGCCCGGTATTAAAGAAATTAAAGAAAATTGCATCATGCAAAGGCGTTCACATCGTGATCCAAAAAATAACATCTGCAGAAACGTCTTATTTAGCTCTGTCTTGGGTGGCCAGATATTTGCAGGGACTTTACATACTTTAGGTTGTAATAAGCAGCATTTAAACAAGACCAGAGTTTGCCATCGGAACTCTCGCACGAGCTCGCGGAGGCTCATGCCGAGGTATTGATCCCTATCCAGCTCTTCCAGCTGACCGCGCGCCTTCTCGTCGGCTAGGCTCTCCTGGAACCTTCGTAATATTTCAGTGTCGGTGAATTCCCTCTGGGCGAACCAGGCGTTCGTGACGACGGAGAGACGCTCCCTCAACATGCCGAAGAACTGCGGAGTGTCCGCTATGACAACCACAGCCTTCTGGACGGTGGAGCGTGTAACATCGGGAGGTCGAACAAGCAACTGGGCGGCATCCATCTGCCTGGTGCACGATATACCGAAGAGCGAAGTTGCGGGCGTGCCATCGGTGGCGGGGCGTAGGAGGGTGAAGTAGGAGAAGTCTTCAGTCGCACTATCGATGTTGTCGTTGTTTCTGTCAGCGCTGGTTTCCAACATCTCGACTGGAAAGAAATCCAGGAATATTGCTTACGCATGGGCTCCGTCGCTTAGAGCCATGAAAGGAAGTAATGACCAGTCCCACTCCGCCGCCGGGTCCCGGCCCTCTGCTACGCCAAACCATCTTTCCACCTCCGGCCCTCTATGATGGTGGAAATCGACGACGGCCACGAGGGGCGCGAACCCCGGATGTTCAGCATTACTGCCCTCGGCTTTGACGTCGGCGGTTGGGCTGGCCATCGCGACGACCCAAAGAAGGGGTCGAGGATGAGACTTTGTCGGTGGAAATGAGTGGCAGACGGTTGGCGGCGACACTGTTACGAATAGGCCTGTAGATTCTCCCCTGATGGCAGTAGCAGCTATCGTCTACAGCAGAGCACGAAAGAGACGCGACATTCCAAGCGGTTGGCAAGAGCACAAGCAAATGAAGCCAGATCAATGACGGGATCGATAGAAATTAAGGTATTGAAGCTAACCTAGGTAGGTTCGGTAAGTGGTCCAAGCAAATTTCCAATGTAGCTAATGGACGCAGGCCGTCGAGTACCAAGCTAATCAAGTACGATGGTCATAGGCCAAGAAACTGGCCATTCAGGATGCGCGGCAGGCAGGTCAGAAGGAGGGAAAAGGTCGAGGAAGTCAGGGGACCCTAACCTTACAAAGTAGATACTTAATTAAGTACGTAATTCATTAGGGAGAGCAACATAAGCTAGCAACCTTCAGCCTGCAATAACAAAGGTAACCTTACTGCGTACACTTGAGAGGAAGCTGCTGTCCTTGCCAAATTGCGTTTCCTCTTGCAGGCAGTTATAAAGAATACGGGATTGCAAAGAAATATATTCGATATCCGGGATTAAGAGGATAAAGGTGGGTCTTCCAAAATCACAGTTGTACAGTAAGTATGTATTCACCTTATTTGCCCAGTTAAGTTCAGACGGGATTAAGTACAACTATACTGCCCTACTGATGTACCAGGGAACCAGCTGCTCTTCTGTGGTAACCTGGAGCAGAATCCGTACTCACAATCCGTGATCTGGAGCTCTGGTAGAAGTTTCGGCAGGAAAGCGCTTACTTGTACAAGTAGTCTAAATGTCTTTTTCGGGTACTGTACGGCCTAGTGTATCCCACTACTCCTCATCCGGCAGACGTCGGTGGGCCTTGGCACATCAACTTCCCCAATGTACAGACGAACAGTGTTGAAGAAAATCAACCTCTCCAAACTCTTGTGTACGGATTTCGACGCACTGCCTGCATCTCGAGCTTTCCTTTTGCTTATTATTTAGATAGTCGTACAGTTTCTTGCCCAATGGCTTCAAAATTCTGGACATGAAAAAACAAGATCTGTACAGAATACCTACTACTGTACAGCATCCTGCTGTACATAGTACTTAAGTACGGCTGCAGAGTACACGTACAAGCAGTCCACATCCCCAGGCTTTAAACTACCACAATTCCAATAGCGGTTTAGTAGCATCTCAGTGCCGGTTGGGTTTGTTAATCTCATATAACTCTAATGAGTGAGTATCATGCATGACCTTTCGATTTGACTGTTAGACCTATTGTACAAAACTCAAAAACTTAAAACATCACTCACTCACTCCCCTTCACAAGACCAACCAGCAGTCACTCGATTATATGGCGTTATTTAGTTGACAACTTCCAAGTCAGAGAGCATGGGAAAATGTATACACACCACATCATCCGTGCCGCATCGAACCCGACCTTGTAGGTTAAGTTGTACCGCATGGGACGTGGCAAGGAGAGACATGCCACCTGTCTTGCATTGCATAATAACAGACGACTCACATCAGTTTCCCAAGAGGTAGGTAACTTAGTATCAGTATGTATGCGTGTTAGGTTAGCAGGTTTTTGTGCATAAGAAAACTGTATGAGCTCCTTTTTTCAATATTCTTCTTCGTCGACGATGAGTAAAGTATGTACCTAGGGGCCAGAAAACCCCGGGTACGCCACTCCATACTTAAGTACCTAGCCTACGCGGGAAGCTAGGAGCTCCGATGCGTTTATATTTTTTTTCTACATTAATTGTATCGGAACGCCTGAGTGGGCTGGAGGACATTGACATTGGAGCGTAATAACGATCTCTTCATCGGCCTCCTGGTGCTTCCCAACCACCCCCTTACAACACGACATGCAAAGCAGCACACGTCTGCCAGCTTGCTGCCTCTGCAGTGCAACCGTCTCCGAGTCTGAAACCTATGCATAGTTACATACCACTACCGTCTCTTATCTATCACCCGCTACTTTTCAAACGTGATAGAAGGTTTGGGTTTCATTTGAACCAATTTCTACTAAAGCCCTGGATAGAGGGCACTGAGTAAGCAACCTAGCCGTATAGACATGACCACAAGACTATGCTTTGTCATCACTACCCTTCTTCGAAATCTAGTCACCATCACCCTAGAAACCTACCCCATCCCTGAAACGTTGGTGATTCGCAATATATAACCCGAGAACAAATAGTCAGGTAGGTATTCGTATAAGCAATTTCATCGTGAGACAAGAAGCTCGGAAACGACCTTCGCGAGAGCCCAAGCCTTCTCCTCCTCGAACTTGCGGCAGACTATCTGGACGCCTACGGGCGCGTTGTGGTATACCTCGGGGTCGTCTGTTTTTTTTTTCTTTTTCGATTAATTACCAGTTCACTGAGTTCTAAGTCTATAAGATATTTTTCCAACCCAGCAAAGTGAAGGTGTCACTTCCAGGGGTACCTTTTTACAAAAAGGGGGGTGGACAAACAGCGTAAAAAAACAAGAACCACGGGGCTTATAAAAACGACCTGCGAGGGAAAAAAGAAGAGCAAGATTGAAAAGGAGGTAATGGCATAACATAAGATATGCAAAAAACCATAACAGAGTCAAAAAAAACTCACAATTATGCCAGTTCTGCTCGTCCACTCCATTCAATGCCTCATAGTCATTATCGAAGGGGTCGAGCTCCCGATCGGCCGCCGTCACGGGGATGACGGCGGCGCTGTAGTTGAGCAGGTTGACTATCTCGGTGTAGCCTACGTAGTGGTATTTTCCGGGGATGACGGCCGCGTGAGGCGCCACGGGCATGATGATGGCGTCGATGATCTGCCCTACAGAAGGAGTAAACGAGATATAGGGAGGTAGGTTAGCCGATGTCTTTTATTGAAGGAAAGTTGCCACATGACAGAGATGAAGAGGACGGGGGATCGACCTACCATCTGCATCCCCAGTCGAGTTCCAATAATCCGAGTACTGCGCCTCGAGCTCGAGGCCCCGGACTGTTTTCTCCTGGTACTGCAACAGATCCGCTGGCGTATGGAGAGAATATGACCGCTGTAGGGTTTCGAGCAGGGGTTCCCCGGATATTTCCAGCTGCTTGTGGATATCGTTTGCCCCGTCTGCTTTCACGAATGAGTCCTAATAATAGTCGTGGATACAAAAGTTAGCACCCCGTTGGCAAAAAAAAAAAAAAAAAAAAAAAAAAAAAAAACAGAAGTCAGGATAAATCCCACTCACGTGAATCCCGACCCCGACACCATGTTGAAAAGGGGGTTTCCACTCAACGACCTAGAAATAAATGGAACCTGATGTCAGCCATACAGCGGCACCAACAATAGCTGTGTTCGTGTCTCCTTAAATTACCTTATATCCCGCTTTCTCAATCGCGTCCACCACCATCTTCATCCCACGAGAGATGGGCGGATGGGGCGTAACCACACCGTCGTTCCAGAGGACGCCAAACTTCAGCCCGCCCGCCACCTCCTCTCTCGCCTTGGCACGGAGAAGGACCTCATCAGCGACCTCCCTTCTCCAAGGGATCGGCACGACGGCGGGATCCCTCTCCCACGGCCTCGTGCCGAGCACGCTCTCCATGCCCAGCGCGACGCCGTCGACCGAGGTCGAGATGAACCCGACGCTGCTCCTGTACGTCGTCTGCCCGGGGTTCGTGTTCGCCACGTCCCTGTAGCTGAGCCGCTCGGGCGTGGGCTTGAGCCCGAAGAGCCCGTTGAAGGCCGCCGGGATGCGCACCGAGCCGGCTATGTCCGTGCCCAGGCCCAGCGTGCTCCCCCGGAGCGCCTGCAGCGCGCCCTCGCCGCCCGAGGACCCGCCGCACGCCAGGAGCCGGTTGTGCGGGTTGGGCGTCGCGCCGATCATGTTGTTCACCGTCTCCCCGAGCATCAGAGTTTGCGGCACGGCTGTTTTGCAGTAGAGGATCGCGCCTTGCGAGAGCAGCTCGCGCGTGATTTGGCTCTCGACCTTGTGCGTCTTTTCACTGTCATGCACGCCACCTTTTGGGTTTGGTGCAAGGCCGGAAGTGAGCAAAGTCCGAAGTCTACAAAAGTAGTAGGTATCAAGGAAGGATAGGAAAGTACAAGCTTCACTCACAGTTCTTCCCGATCCAGCCCACGTACCCCATACTCGTATCGACGCCCTTGATATGGAACTGGTCCTTCAAACTCATGGGCAGGCCGTGGAGCGGACCGACAGTCGTTCCATTTCGGGCGTAATAGTCGTCGAGCTCCTTCGCGCGCGCCAGCGCCTGGTCGAAGAGTATCTCGTGGAGACAGTTGCCCTAACTCGTAGTATTGCATTATAAGTGACCAAGTCGAAGCAAGCATTCAACAGACTACCCAAGCTTCCCAGGCTCCTAATCGTTAAGCTCCTCTAACAAATGAGGTTGCGCAGTATGCTGGCAGGGGCATACATACAACCTGGTGAGCAATGGCGGCAGCCTTACAAAAAGCGGTCGCAACCTCGAGACTGGACAGCTTTCCTTCCCTGATGGCGTCGACGATCGGCACGCTATCCATGGACACGATAAATCTTTCCGTCGGTTCGAGGAACTGTTGGGTAAATGCGCCCGCCAGCTGCCGTTGCCCAGATGCCCGTTCGATATCTGCGCCACTCAGTCTCCATCTCTCGGGTATCGCGGCAAGGATGCTGGCCCGTTTGGCCGCCGCCTTATCCTGCCAGGTCCCTTCGGAGGCAGCTGCCATATCCACAATGCTACCTAGCCGAAATGTCAGTCCTGTAGACTCTAGAGACGAGACGATGGACTTTTGGAGAAAGTGACGGGACGTTGGGCTGTAGAGAGGGACGGGGACGGCATAGAGATAAGTGAAGATAAGCTGAGTGGCTCGGCACTTCTCATAGGAGTCGTCACATCCGGGCGTCTGTGGTAAGTAACTCTCAGCTCCTGTGGGTTGGCTGCTGGCACGACTCACTCCGAAAGTTTCACAGGCATATCGCCATGATTAGTAATCTAACCTACTTGACCCGCGGGCCGCTTGCAACTGCATTCGCTGCTGATCTGCTCATCTGTAGTATTCGATGTCTCTTTTTAACGATACATAAGGACCTACTCCAGTGTCCTTTCAGCAAGTGATATGGGTTGCATCATGGCCAGATGCTGCACTTAACCGGACGAGTTTGTCATCAACCCATTACCCATGATGCGTACCCCCTCAACGTATGTACTATCTACACTTTGTTCCCACTCAAATTTGGGAGCAATACAACGTAGCCTCACCTCCAGGCGTTCAGTCCAGCCCAGGGATCGTGTTGCTGCTGCTGTTGCTGTGGCTGCGTTGTCCTCGGCATACTGCTGCCTTGTGGTGCACCATACTGGTATTCCTGCTGGTGCTGAGGATAGTGAATGGTTTGTTGTGGGCCAAGTGGAGGTGGTCCAGGTGGCGGCGGAGGCGGTACGAAACCGGGAGGAGCGTATTGTTGCGGTTGCTGAGCTTGTGGATTTCCGTACGTGCTGTATTGGTTCAGCGCGAAGGATGTCTGCGTTGCCGGCGGCGAAGCTGGTCCTCTCCCAGCCATTCCCATACTGAAGCTTGTCTGCGTCGGTGGCGGTGATACTGGGCCAGGGTTGCGTCCCCAGTTCCCGGGATTGTAGGCATGCTGCCCAAATTGCTGGCCGCCTTGTTGCGGATTAGGGCCAAACGACTGCTGAGGTGCTGGCGTGTAGGTGCTGTTGGGCGGAGGGCTGGGGAAGCGAAGGTAGCTGCCTTGGTTGGGAGGTGGTGAGTTCGGAACCTGGTAGTGGCCAGCAAAGTTGGCTTGTGGATAACGTGGAGTATTAGTGAAGGTGAGTGGCGCAGGCGTTGGCCGCGAGGATTTCGGATTCGGCGGTGATGATGAGTGACCTGGGTCAACCGACATGCGTTCCATCAACTCCCGGAGTCTCTCCCGCTCCTTCTCCGCCTGCGAGCTCTTATTCAGTTCCCTTTCCTGCTCGATCTGGTTCAATAACTGGGCACCTTCTGCTCTCCTATTGTTGACAAACGTGTCGACATTCTTTGCGAGGCTCTCGACCGTCTCCTTCATTTCCGAATACCAAGTCTTCGCACTTTGCAGACCCGATTCAAGGTCCAGAAACTCTTGGTATGCCCTCTTGTACTTGTTCACAACGGAACTTCTTTGCCTCTGTATGGCTTCGTACTTGCTCTGCTCCGCCCGCACGCGCTTGTCCTGAAGGAGGGCGTTGAACGAAGCCGTCAACTCTTTCATCAATGATGACTGTTTATGGTTCGCCTGCAAAAGGCGGTTTTGGTGGGGACGGAACTTCTCCAGCTCAGCCTGAAACAACTCCTGTTCGTGGTTCGGGATCGCCTTCCTATTCAGTATCAAGATTTGGGAGATATCGTCGTTGTGTGCCTAAGTAACCGTCAGTTAGTATGGCAAGGCGGAGCGTGATGGCCTCGACGGAGTACTACTTACCCTTTCCTTGAGATCCTTCAACACTTGATTGCGTTCCCTTTTGACCAGGTTGAGCTTCTTCAGGATATCCTCTACCCGGCTGATCTGTTGCGCCACAGTTGGGCCTCCATCGTCGAAATCGGCATCGAGCAGGTTTGGTTGCTCAGTAGCAGGGCTATTCGCGTTGCTGGTCTTGGCTCTGATCTTCCGAACGGCATTCTGGAAGAGAGCATCGACCTCGCCCTGCTGAGCAGCGTCGCGCATCTGCTCGATATCCGTCTCATTCTGGCGGAATTTGGCGTACAGTTGCGTATCGCTCTTTGCCGCTTCCTCCAGAGCTTCTCGGTAATTTCGTATGTCGCCTCGCAGCGTGGTCGTCAGTCGCGAACTGGGCTGTTGTGTCCAGTCGCTCTCGTACTTTGATCTCATCTTCTCGCATACACTCTCTTCCATGTCGAGTTGTTTTGAACACCGGTCCAGCACCGTTATGATGGCGTCCTTGTCGATGTTCAACGTGTCGAATATCGATATCGGGTTCTCATGGCCGGCAACATCGTCGCACCAGGTTCTGAAATCCTCGTCTGGGAGTATGTCTTGGTCGATGCCCCCTTTCAGCACCTGTAAAGCACCCGGTAACCTCAAATAATCCAAGCTGGCAGCCATTTCGCCGTTTGCCAACTCGACCCTTTCTGTTTCTGCACGTACTAGCTTTGCTTTCTCTTCGTCGTACAAGCTCGCAGACTCTGTGACAGCGAAGGGGACGATCTTCGCGAATAGGTCTGGCCCCGTGATACGCTGGATGTCCTGGCCAGCATATAGCTCGTTCACAGGGATCGGTTTCGCCGCGGGGAGCTTGGGCACTGGCACTAAACTGGCCTCCGCCGGTACGGGCTGGTGATAAAGGTAGTCGTTGTCCTTTATCAATTCTTTCAACTTTGCTTGAATCTCGGTCAGTTTCCGTTTCGTGATCTCCGTGAGTATCGCCCCCGTTTCCGAGTTCAGGTTGGAGATCTGTGGCGGCGAACCAGGAAAGCTGTTGGCCAGTTTGTTCGCTTCCTTTGCCTGAGCCTCGGCTGCTGTAAGCCTCGCGACAGCAATACCGTATGAATTCGCGTCTTCGTCCGCTAGTGCCTGGTAATACTGTGCATTGGCACTCATCAAGCTGGCTTTGATCTGCAGAGTAGGTCAGGAACCTGGCCCTTGCAAATGCGCTCTTCAAACGGATCCAGAAAGATCAAGAACGGGGACATACATGAGTGAAGAGAAGCCAAACTCTTTCAAAGATACCATTGTTGACATTTTCTTGTACGCCTTCTAGCGCCTGCTGGTAAAGATATGCGGCCTGGCTTGATAGCTTCGCCAACATGCCCACCTTCTTCTTATCTCTGACCTGCTTCTCCAGGAAGACCTCCTGGGCTTGCGCCAGCATTATCGATATCAATGTTTTTACGGTATCCCTACTCAGATCCGACGAGGGCGCGTGTAGGAAGTTCTCGTTTATGTATGTGAACATGCCAGCGGAGGCTTGGAAGGAGTGGTAGGCCATTTTGAGACCGGCCTCTTCGGACCGTGTCTGCACGGCAGCATGGCAGGATAGGACGGCCGATATATTGAAGATAATGGAAGCCTTCTCGAAGGCAAGCGAGTACTGTGAAGTGGGCTTCTGTGTGAAGGCGTCGCACCTAAAGACAGAAGACGCGGTTAGCGTAGCGCAATGACAACAGCATGGGCATGGCATGGTTTGCGGGGGGGATCATACCATGTGAACGAGATCTTGATGTGCTTCTCGTCGACTGGAAAGCGCAAGTCTAGCAGCTCGAGTTGGCCATAGTATCTGTATAGTAAGTCTCTCCCGGCGGTGCTGTCCTTCCCGGAGCCCCTCATGTCCTGTCTCAGGCGGTTGAGGGTGGCGCACTCCTCGGCATAGCGCTCTGGGTCGTCTCCATACGTATCGCGAATATACGTCTTCAGCGGCGCTATCCAATCGATTTCGTTCGTGGCCTTGAGAGGCACGGACAGCATCGGCGTCTGCGTCATGTTGGGAATGTCTTTGGTGCGAGAGAACGGAAGGGGAGCGAACTGAGAGCTCACGCTCTAGAAATCGATGGCGGAGGCTTCCGTATCAGCGTGGCTGCGTCGCATAAGATTCAGCGCAGTGCTCGAGGTGGTAGATAGGATCATGAGCAAGGAACTGCATGCACAAGTTCGGTAAGCCTGTATGCAAGTATGTATAGGCAGAGGTGGACTGGTGGTGTGGAGTAAGGTTAGGACGTGACGATGTGACGATGTGACGGATGTGACCATACGATGATTGCGCTGAGGGCCGCAGTTGCAGTACCAGCAATCGCTCGGCAGTGCCTGTCTGTACTGTATAGACAAGACTTCGACGTGGAGAAAGGTGTGTTGAAATGGACTCAAATATCGCTATCAGACATCTAAATCAACTTAACTACCTGGTACTCTATGAAGCTCTACGTGAAAAATGAAGGGCAGGGACTTCAACAGAAGGAAAGGAACTCGCCATGCAAAAAGAGGGTTGCGTGGAGTAATCATACATGGTAGTACTGCTTGTACTTTGTACTCAGCAGCACCGATGTATTTGTACGTCTAAGTACGTGAGCCTACGTACAGGATACAACCATGCCCAATATCCCGTGTCTACGGCTACCCAAGCTAAACAGTATTTCTGCTCGAGAACTTTATAGACGATCTTCAAAAAGACCTTATTGACCTATGTATGTACCCGATGGATGTATTTAGAATCGATTGTTGAAGGTAGAGGTCGGCATCCACTAGAGAATGATGCCGCATCGTATCTCATACGCAGGTTGAAGGATAGCCAGTGGCATATGCCGAGTTGGCTAGATTACAGGTAAGCCAGAACGATAGAGGGGAAGAAGCGGTCGGAGGATGTGGTGGGATTGGAATCGGGTTAGGCATTAGCCGCCGTTGGACATGAATTAGGCGCCTGGTTATGGTGTTCTTGATTTCGGCCCTAACAAGCCGCTTCTTTCGAGCTTGGATGGCGGGGTAGGTGGACTCTAAAATCCTTACGTAATTATATCGGCAAACTATTTACCGTGCATGTTGAGTTTGCGCAAGACAACAGGTAACTGAGCTTGTCACAGTCCTCATTTCACCGTTCTTTAATATAATATCTACCTACATAGGTAGTATTGAAACTTTCCATGTCGACAAGATTACCTAAGGCATTGGAAAGGTATCGGGTGATGCTGCGGAATGCCACACTCACCTACTGTTTACCACTGTTGCCATGTAGAAATTGGGTCCTGCAGTAGCGGATGTAGCAGCCACCTGGGCATCTACTTACCTTACTATTTTGTATATGGTCGCATAGACATTTGAGACGAGCTAACTTGCATAAGCCAGTGATTGGCTTGTGAAGCTTCCACGCCAAGTATGATTGCAGGGTTTATTAGACCGCAACTAACCTTAAAGGTTACGCAGAGTGATGTTGTTCCATGCAATAAAGGTGGCCACATCACATGCCTTACACAAGGTGGACAATACTGCTTATGCAGCTGTATGTCCATATGGACACCTTGTACATTCATGAGCTATTACAGTAGTACCTCTGTTTAGGTGTTCAATTTCTGGAGGCCAAGGAGATTTTGTGTGACCGAAAATTGCAGCCAAGCGGCTCCGCCGGCCAAATCTGCGGCCGTCTGTAAGATCGCTCTGTCAAGATCCCAAAGTGTTGGGTTGATGGTAATTTCTCATGCATCATGTCTGTACCACACGCGCATCGATATGCATTTACTCGATCTAAGAGTATGGACGAGAGACAGGGGGAAAAAAACTCTTTTGTATGAAGCATGCAGCTTGGGATCATAAACGAAGAAAACCCTCAACGTTGTAACAACTCGAAAGGAACCGGTACTGAAAAAAAAAAACGATGTAAAGGGCGTTGGGAGAACTGAGATGTCTCTTGCCGAACTTCCTGTGTAATGGATTGATAGTTGGTCAGAATTAGTTGGGTTTGTATTGTGTCTGGTCTATCTTCTTTCCCGGTCGACTTTAACGACTTTGACTGAGGAGAGTTGGCCCTCGGACTGACAACTCCTACCATAGTATACATATAAGCTCCGTATTGGTACATCTCTCAAAAGTCCCCTTTTCGAAGTTTTATTATACAAGAAGAACTGATTAGCTACAACACTAGTACAAAGCTTTCTGAGATTAAGGCGTCTCGCGTTCGTAACTCGATGCCGATGGAACCACCGCTAGAAAGAGTGTTGCTCGTCAGAGTACAGTAGCGGAAAGTTGAACCATCGGTACCGCCGGATCCTGTAGCAATCGTTGTGTGATCAGATGTGATGGATAAGGGGGTGGGCATTTATACAGAGAGTATCGATCCGGCATCCGAAATATGATACATACTACCAAGCGCTTTTGGGACGTCTGATCGAGCTCAATGCGAAGCCGGATTCGGCGTCTTTTATCGGCACTATGGTTTCTTTTCGTCCTTGTTTTTGTTTTCATCAGATTTCTCTTCTGTTTTCTTTTCTGTTTTGGCAGTTGTCTCTGATTGATCGCGATGAGCTGGATGGTTTGTCAAGTTATGCCAAATCGACTTGAGGAACCCCTCGTGCTTGTGCCCTGAGTCGTCATCTGGAGTTGCGTCTTTGCTCGATGAAGACCTGTGTATTGATATTTAGCCTCATATCTTCTTCAGCCATGAGGAAAGAGTGTACGACTCACCCTGGCATCTTGACATTCATGATCCTCTTGGCCGTCTTGTCACCCATCTCGTCGGCTAGCATCTCCATGATTGTGCGCTGATTGGCGGAGAGATACTTGGGCATGGTAACGCGGAACTCGACCCGGAGATCGCCTTTGGCGCCCCGTCGTGACCCAAGCTGCTTCATTCCCATACCGCCCAGAGTCAATCTGTCGCCCGTGTTCGTACCTGTCGCCACCTTGACGTTGACGTCGCCATCGAGGGTGGGAATCTTCACTTCACCGCCTAGCACGGCGGTTGTCAAGGGGATGCTGGCAGTGTATAGAATATCGGAGCCTGCGCGCTTGAACTTTGGATCGGGCGCGACCCTCACCACAACGTACAAATCTCCTCTTGCTGTCTTGGCACCGGGGGCCAGCATGCCACCGGTCACAGGGGCATCACCCTCGCCATCTAGGCGTAGCTTCATGCCGTCCTCGATACCAGCGGGAATGTCGACGTTCAAGGTCTTGCGGCTCTTGACCGCGCCATCTCCATGGCACGTCTTACAGCTGGATCCTCGAGGAACTTCTTGGCCGGTACCTTTACATGTAGTGCAAGTAGAAGCCATCTGGAAGCCACCCTGCATGAAATGCACTTGCGTACCACTACCGCCACAACTCTTACATTCTGTTGATTTCGTGCCGGGCTTCAACCCGCTCCCCGTACAGGTGTCGCAGGTAACCAATGGATGTATCGTGATTGTTTTGCTTGTGCCTTTCGCCGCCTCCATGAAGGATATGTTTGTCTGCACCTCGATCTTCTCGCCAACCAGAATCTCTTGGCCGAAAGGATTTCTGCCTCGACCGCGACCACCTCCGCCGCTGAACGGACCGCCTCGACCACCAGTAAAGGCGGTAAATAAATCCTCAAAGTCGAAGTGGGCCCCGAACCCTCCACCGCCGCCGAAGCCGCCGAAGGGGCTTCCCTCGCCGAAGGGGCTGCCGCCACCAGGATGAGGCTGGCCGTTCGGGTCAAAGCCGGCCGCACCAAACTGGTCGTATTGCTCCTTCTTCTTAGGGTCGGATAGAATCTCGTATGCGGACTGGATCTCGGCGAATTTGTCCTTGGCTGTCGGGTCCTTGTTGGTATCGGGATGGAATTTCTTTGCTAGCCCGTAATAGGCCTTCTTGATATCGCTAGCCGTCGCAGACTTTCCGACTCCAAGGGTACTGTATGGGTCCTTCACCGCAAAAGCAGGCCGGGTTGCATGGAAGCACTACAAGATTATCACTCGGGTTAGTATCGTTGCTTAGATGCTGGGAGTAAAAGCACAGGCTGTCGCTCACCCGTCGTTGTACAGGAGAAGCCGTACATGCTGGTCTAGCAAATGGCTTCCTGGACTGTGCCGGTAGCGAAGACACAGAGCGGCTTGGATTGTTTCGGTGCCGAAAGCTTTCACGTAGTCTTTGCCTTCGACATATTTGAGCAGGGGAGAGCACGCGCAAAGGCAGCCCAGATTTGGCAACAACACCAGTGTTCATCTTAAGAAACCGTACGACAAAGGAAAGATTAAGGTATTAGTACACGATATGTTTCATTTCATATTGGCCTGACAGGAGATCGAGCAGCTGTCAGCACGTCGAGGGTACTGAGGCGATATCGGTTTCTGTTCGACTGGATAAAAATGCTGCAGATTGGCCAGGAGAAGCTTTCAGATGCCTGACTGAACGAATGCGATGCGATGACGCTCCAACTTTTTTTCGCGTTGACTTACTTGTAAGGTTAGCGCGGAAGCTCAGACAAATGGCCCACCCCGCTTAACCAAGACAAGCGAATGCCGAGAGGTCGGGAATCTTCTCCAAGACTCCAACTTTCCGTTAATTGAGAGGCTAAAAGGTTAGGTAATTGGTTTTGCGATAAGCAAATCCTTGATAAGCTTATTCATAAAGCCACCTCCGAACCACCAAAAGCTCAAGATTTGTGATTTACTCTGGAGTCTATAGAGCACCTTTATGTGTCTCAGACCTTGCCGGCCAAATAGTTGTTACTATAGCAATTCTTGTAAAAACAAGTGTCTGTTTACACAGCAAGGGTCTAAAGGCAAGATGGAGGTATTCTCTACATTTGCATATCCCCAGGCCTGCATTTCTGTTTAAGGAGGAACTATGGCCCATTTCAAGCTGTTGTTTCGATTTCGGATATCACTCCCGGGCTTTGTACTGGGTAACTCCAATATATCGAAATCCGTGAATGGTTATAAATTCTGGGAAAACAGCCAAACAGCATCCTTGGATGACAATGCGCACGGTGGTGTGGCTCGGACTTAATTGTAGGCCATGGGCACAATAAGCTGACCAAGGGTTGTAGAAGCCTGAAGCCAGCAAGGTAGGAGAACAAGAGAACCTGTGGCTGTAAGGGATAACCAACCAAACCTCATATGCTGTACGGACAGCAGTTACTGAAGAGAAATTCTACATCTGTGCTCCTCCCCCAATTTCTCTTTGTATTTGTTGTTGGTCCCTATGTACGACAACGGGCGAACGGGTCACAACTTTAAATCCTGTCAAATCAAAACATCTGTACACCAAGCTAAAGCCGAACACATCGGACAAAAGTACTGCTGTAAGTGTTAGGTAGGACAAATGACAAAACTTTCCCATCACCTAGCAACAGCGGTAGTGCCTTATCAAGACTGAGCGCTTGTTTGTAAGAGGCACAAAATGTAGCGGAAGGTACTGAAGTAACCCCAAGTAAACAAAGCTTGAGTCGGCCTGCTTGTTGATCCAACAACTTATAGTACTTGTTGACAACTAAACAGACCGCAGATTGCACTTGAAAGCTGCACTATGTTGTCATATACAGATATTTCTCTGTGCTATGCGCTTAGAAGTGAGTGCCTTTGCGCCGTACATTTCTTGCCTCTATCATGTATGTACTGCTGCACTAAAAACGGGTACATACCGCTGTATGTAGGTCGTATATCGAAGGAAAATACCAATTAAATTGTACTGTACAGCATACACTGTCTCCAATGCACACATGTAATTATCTAGTAAACCCCCTCCTTGGCAATACCTAAAGGGACAACCCGGCCAAAAAGGGAAGCTGCTAATAGACGCTAAGCTACAAAGGTGGTAATTAGTCCAGCCCGCGTATATTTGTGTCGGCCCTTCGGGGTTTAAGCTAGTTGGTATGGCTATGCACAAGATTTTGTGAAAACAAGGTCAGCCCTGAAAGTATTTCTAGTCCAGTCCAGCGGTAGTAACGAAAGATTTGAGACAAGCTCTAGAAGATGAGATAGACATTTATATAGGACCGACATGTATTGTGCATCTGTTAGCAACATAATTGAAGAGCACTTCCGAGTTCCCCAAGCCGCATTTGCTATATGTAAATTAAGCCACGCCCTAGCATCATTCCCATAACACCGCCAATAACGCCAGAAAAATGCAACGCTGTATAAGTAACAACATTACGCAGCTGTTAAAAAGGTCTTCGCTCATGATATATGTATGTGCAGACAAGCGGGCGCGAGTTGAGGATCAGGAACAGTAGGGTCCTGAACCAGCGCTCAAGCACTAACTTCTCCCTGTCTTTTAACAAATATGCCGGGCTGGAGGGTGCACTAAGGTAGGGGAGAGGAGTGTGGTAATTCCTTGTTCCTCTTCGGTTTGACAACGCGCGGATTCTTCACTTTGTGGAGGAATTCGACGATGACGTCGTTCTCTTGGACGCCGACGCCATTGAAGTGCGCTCGCACTGCCTTTGTGAGGTCGTCTTTGGTTTGGCGCCGGAACTGTGCTCGTCTTGCCATCGTGGGCGACTTCAGGCCGAGCTGGGAGTGGGACAAGACCCAATACCGATAGGATGAAGAGAATGCGGTCGGGGTGTCGAGTCGGTTTTCACGGCGGTACTCGTGCAGGACATCGAGATCGAAGGTCGACCATTGCAGCTGATTAGAGCATATTAGCACAAAAGAAAGAGGTTTGTCATCAAGATTGTGACTGTCTTACCCCCGGAGCGGGCGGTGGTTGCGCAGTTGCTGCGGGTGTGGTTGCTAAGCCCTTATTTGCGTCCTTCAAGTGTGAGCCGGTCGAGCTGGCCACTCGCTGTAACTTGCTACTAGATCTGTGCGTAGTATTGGAGCTGTGGCCATTCCGCTCTTTAACACTCGCTGTGTCCGACTTTGTGTCTTCGTGGTTCTGGTTTGCTTTCGACTTGGCCGGCGGCATTGTGAATACTAAGAGGTCAAAGAACAGCAACAACAGATGGGAAGAAGCAAGATGGACTTCGAGGTATCATCCCTTAAGACCTAGACAGCAGAGAGTAGGGGGGTTTGCCCTGACGAGAAGGTAAGAGGTCCAGGTCAACGACGTACTAGATTTTGTGTGTTGGCAAGAAAAGAAGAGAAAATGTCAGAGTCGGAGTGAGCATGAGCAAATGAGCAAGGACCCAAGGGCCCATCAGGGACCACCTGCCGTACCTACGCCATACCGTAGTGCATGTGTCGCGTAACGAGCCGCTAAGAGAACCGGGGTCAACAGGGTGCGTGCTTGCTAACTGTAGCCTGCAGGTACTGTTGTATATACCTGTATGGAGTCATGAACTTTCCACTACAAAGGGTATGTAGCAGTATTGTACTGCTGTATGCTGTTAAAGCATTGCTGCTGGACAGAATAGGGATGCTCTTGCGTAAACGCAACTTTTCAGCCACCCAATAACAATGACGACAGATGGGATGCTTGGACCACCGAGCATCGGACCCTGCAGATATAGCCACCCAATTAGGGAAGTGGAGTAGCTGATTCGGGGTTAGTGCTTGCAAACATGGAGTTGCAAGTTAAAACTGTTGGCAATATGCAACTACACAGTACAAATCCGTACCTCGTATGCACCAAGCTATTACCTTGTCATGGGCTTCTCTTCTCTCTGCCAGATATTGTCTCCCTATGGTCATCTTGGAGATTCACACATATCTCTCCTCATGTTATTTCAAGTCCACAGTCCAAATCATCCAATTCAACCAGATGTTTGTACAAGATCCGGTGTAACACGTGCTGTATGTAGATGTTGAGATCTCTTGTTGGCGGACTCTGGTCTCTGATGCTACATGCGCAAGGTAACAACCATCTGCCATCGCTACTTGGTGTTCCGACATGTTTCTGTCCGCGGTCCAGGTGAAAGCTCGTCGGAAGTGCTCAGCTGCGAAAGGGTGGGATTGTCGGCGAAGCAGGTAGTCAAGGTGTGTCCAGCAAAGACTAGAGATCTTGTTCATATACCTCTCGCGGCCACTCTCTTCCAGCGCCGATCCGAGAAACACCACCATGGACGTAACATTTCGAAGTGATTCGCCAACTCTAGAATCTCCGTGTAAGCTGGACTGCGCCAAACAACAGTATCGTCACCCTGGACACGCCGTGCCATCCTCATCACGTCACGTAAATACGGTGTGCCTCGGTGGCAGGGTGATGCGTGGTAGATACGTAGATATTCCATGCAGGAAGCTACTAAGCTCAACCATGAGCTCCGTCATACCACCGTCAACCCCGGAGCCAAAGCCGACTTCACCTCATTATCTTGTTTCCAGCTACAGTATGAGCTGAAAGAGAATATGTTTTTAGAATCTTTCAAGTTCACAAAAATGAGCATACGCAATGTGTCAGGGGCGAGCTCTGAAGTTGAGCAACAACTGCATAGCATCTTCGATAAGCGCCAGAAGGCTTTGATCGTGTTCACTGCCTCGGCTGCCGCCACTTGTAGGTCGTAGTCGACTCTGGGCGCAAGAAAACTAGGACCCTTCAAGGAAATATTCGCCTCGCTAATCGTGCTTGCTCAGTCTCTGGATTCGCCTCCAACATTTACTTCCCGGCAGTTCCAGATGTAGCCCGTGACCTCGATGTCTCCGTTGAGCTTGTCAACCTCACCATAACGTCATACATGGCATTCCAAGCCATCGCACCCAGCTTCTGGGGCCCGCTCTCAGATGCCAAGGGTCGTCGAATAGCGTACATCTACACTTTCCTGGTGTTTCTGGGTGCTTGCCTAGGTCTGGCAGAGACCAGGAGCCTACCTATGCTCGTTGTGTTCCGCAGCTTGCAGAGCACGGGGAGCGCAAGCACCATTGCCATCGGAGCGGCAGTCATCGGGGATATCACTACCCGTGAGGACCGCGGCGGATTCATCGGTATTTTCCAGGCCGGCCTTCTTGCCCCGGTAGCGGTAGGTCCCGTCATCGGAGGAGCGCTGGCCGGCTCTCTGGGCTGGAGGTCGATTTTCTGGTTCTTGGCGCTGTGCGCGGGCGTCTTTCTCCTTTTCCTGGTCTTGGTTCTGCCCGAGACTCTCAGGCTGGTCGTGGCAAATGGGAGTGCGAGCCCATCGAGTCCAATAGCCAAGTACCCCCTGAAGCTCTACCAGAAGACCACGAAGATCGAGTTCACAGCGCAAGCGGCGCCGCCTCGTTCCGCCGGCACCGCCCGTGTCGATATCGTTGGCCCGCTCCGCATACTCTTCAGCAAGCAAGCGGCGCCCATCATCGTGTTTCTGGCGCTGTACTACGCCGTCTGGCAGATGTCGATCGCGGCGATGGCCGACCTGTTCCTCAGCCGGTACGGGCTGAGCGAGACCGAGGTCGGGCTCACCTTCATCGCGAACGGCGCAGGCTCGATCATCGGCACTCTTGTCATGGGCAGGATACTCGATGCCGACTACCGACGCGTGAAGTGCGACTATGAGCGCCGCGACATGTTATCACAGCCTGTACCTAGTAGTTCTGGGGCAGGGGCAGATGGCGACTCTGGAAATGAACGACAGGAGGCACAGCGGCAGCGCAACTATGACCACGTCGAATTTCCGCTAGAGAAGGCCAGGCTGCGGCTCCTCCCGCTCCTCGCCCTCCTGCAATGCGCGTCGGTGCTCGTCTTCGGATGGACGATGCACTACCCGGAGCGCGTGGGGGTCGCCGTGCCGGCCGCGACGACCTTCGTGACGGGCGGGGCCCTGGTCTCGGCCCAGTCGGCCGTCCAGACGTACTTGGTGGACCTGTTCCCGGGGCGCCCGGCCGCCGCGACAGCGAGCCTCAACCTCGCGCGGTGTCTGCTCGGCGCGGGCGCCATCAGCGCCGTCATGTCGGCCGTCGCAGCCATCGGTGTAGGCGCCACCTTCACCGCGGCTGTCGGACTCCAGGTCCTCGCGCTGGTCGGCGTCGCGGTGCAGTGGCGCTGCGGCGGCCGGTGGAGGAGGGTGGAGGCTGCTGACAATGAGAAGAGAGGGTTACAGTGTTAAGAAGATAGAGGCTATCCAGCACCTAGGTAAGTTGGTGGTTAGACCTTACTTACTTACCTATGCCATTTGGAAACTTTTCTGCCTATTTACAAAAAAAAAAAAGAGTGCACAATTCGTCTAGGAATTTAACTACATATTGCAACACGAGATTCAATAAGAGTATCAAAAACATGCATATGAGCAAAAGGAAAAATACAACGTGGAGATAAACTCGAGAAAAAAGGAAGATTGAATGGCAAGTTCCGAATGAAACTTAACCGCAGGGAGGTTCGGAAACTGCATCAGCCGTGAATCGAACACGGGGCCCATCGATGGCAACGATGGATTTTACCACTAAACCACTGATGCTGCTTGGATGAATGTAAGGGATCCAAAAGTGCATCCATAAAGGTGTTGAATGCAGGTCCAGAAGTGACTCGTGTTGACTTGACCTACATCTTCTGGACTTTAGGACTTTCATTGAGTGGTCACAATTGGCCCGATTATGGCTGGTGTTCCCACAGTGGGACCTGAGCTGCCGGTTGCTTCGACGTAGGGCGTCAGTAAGCAGACGAGCAGAGGTCCGCGATCGGAGGGAGACGGCACTATAACTTACTTACCTAAAGGATTTGTCAAAGTAAATTCCAAAATTTTGTAGCATAGAAAATAAATCTTTAGGAAATAGATCTTTAAAAGTTCTGTATCAATAGAGTACTACTGATATCCTGCCTGCTAAGTAGTAAAATGGCCTATGATTTTAACAATAATGCCAACATGTATGGTATTACGAAATAATAGTGCTATAATAGGCCCTT